>JAGQAX010000018.1:8225415-8686621 GCA_019142605.1 Cephalopholis sonnerati | reverse complement strand
GTCTAGCATCGGTCTTGGATGTTCAGATATGGCGTCAGTTAACATCTTTACATACATTGTGTCTTGAGTCAGTATTTGATGACTTGGGAGTGAAACCAGGTTGGCTCTTGTATGTGTTTGTTTGGCCAGTGCAGAGTCTTGTTGAATGACATTGCGCTGCAGGGAAAGTTGAGTCAGGTTCAACTTTTTGCCACATGACACTGCGTTGTTTTGCCCCCTAAGGTGGCACCCTAACTGCACTGACAGGGCGGTCTTATTTAAATAAATGAGGGCAAGTTGGTCTAAATCCGATCGAACAGTCTTTCCCACAGGTCAAGTCAAGCCATGCCACGTCAATTTGCTTTTTCATCATCAGTTACGCCAAGCTGTGCCACAGATGGTCCTTCTCTGGAGTAACTGTCTCTGTGTCTGTTTGCTGCATAGCGGGTGGTGCACAGAGGTTTTTACAGCTTCTTCTCTGAAAAGGATGCAAACTAGAACAGTAAAGTTGCTCCGAAGGGCCGAGGGGAGCTGCACAATCATCTGATCTTTCTCTATCAGAGACGTACAACACTGTTAGATTTTTATATTATAAAAACATGAATTACAGACACTTCATATCAGAGAGGCTTTGTTTTGCCACCAGGTTCAGTGTCTTCACTAGTTTCTTTTTGGTCTTGGTTTAAGAGTTGAAAACAACGAAGGAAACAGATTTGATGACGCTGCACGACTTCCTCCTCTTTCTGTTTCATCTTCAGCGTTGCAGTTGCAACAGTGGTGTGTTTCTGCCCTCTGCACTGACTGCAGGTCACTGATATGGAGCTCCTTGTTCCTGCTGTCGCTGTGACTGAGAGTTTAACAATGAGCTCAGAAATCCCCAAATACATCAGCCTGTTTCCCATCAGCCCCCTCTGTCTCACGCTCTACCTGTCTGTCTGACTTCCTGCTGATCTCTTTCTCTTTCAGTTCAGTTTAACAAAACTTTACTGGTTTGATTAAAAACATGTTGCCAAATAGTTACGTGAATGAGAATGAGTTTTTACAGGAGAAGTTGGTGAAGATATGAAAAAAGTCCTAAAGTGATTAGGATTTAAACTGTTGAGGATGGATACAAAACTAAGGGGTCATAGGAGTGCCAAAAAAGAAAAAAGAAATCCGGAAAGAACAATAAGAAAAAAAAGAGGAATAAATAAGTAAATTAAATGTGTGAATATATCAATAAATAAATAAAAGTATAAATAAGTGTCTAAATATAAAGACAATGGAATATAAAAAATAATGGGAGCATTTTATTTTATGTTTACATTTATTTGATCATTTATTTTTGCATGTATTTCTGTATTTCTATATTTTTTTATTTTTAAAAATACATATTTATTCACGTACTGGCAAAAGCAAAAGGGGGGAAAAAATAAAGGTATAAAAATAAATAAATAAATACAAATATATAATAATAATAATAATAATAATAATAATAATAATAATAATAATAATAATAAAACATTCAGAAAAATAATTTATATGCAGAAAATAAATATGTTTCTAATATTCATAATTTATACGCTTATAATTATTTATATATATTTTGTTATTTGTCTTTATATTTCCACATTTTTTTAGTTTACTTATTTTTTTAATCTAATTTTATTTATTTATTTTTTATTTATTTCCATATTTATTTTTTCTGTTTTTTTGACATATTTTTTCTGTTTTATGGCATTCTGATGATTTTATACAAAACAAGTTATTGAGATCATTATGCAATGCTTTTAATATTCTTTTTCTTCTTATTGTTAACAAATCCCATTAAAGTCCCACTACTTTCAGCTGTTTCTTTTAAACACATCATTTCCTTTTTACCTGTGTGTACTACAGGTTTGCGACTACATCAGCAGCTCCATCCACAGCCTGAGCAGCAGCGTGGCGACCCGCACCGCGAGCAAAATGACCACCAACCGCAGAATGACCACCAGGCACAGAGTGACCACCAGGCGCAGAGTGATCACCAGGCGCTGTACGGCACTGGCCACCAGCACAACACCACACACCCCACCCTGGACCAAGACCATGGTCACAACCCCCATCACACATCACACCACACCAGGAGCACGTACGACCCCCAGCTCCACCAGCAACACCCCCACCACCTCCAGCACGGGCAGCAGAGACCCCACGTTCCTGGTGAGTCTTGTTCAAATGCGATTCTGAAACTGAAACCTGTAGCCATCTTTAACGTCGTTAACTCCACCTGTGCTCCACCTGCTTTGACAATTCAAAATGTCTGCCCTGAAAACTTACATCCTGTTACTGAAGTAACATTTTGACAGTGTGGAATTAGTGCTTTAACTTAAGTGAAGGATCTTAAAACTTCTTCCACCGCTGGTTTTCAGTAGGTTGTCTTTTTCCTGGCGTCACTGGTCAGCCTTCTCCGGGAGGTCAGACAGACACATACTTCCTCCGCAGGAAATCCTCTCTTTCTTCTGTCTCCCATACATTGTGTGTGTGTGTGTGTGTGTGTGTGTGTGTATTACAAGATGACACCGTATTACCATACACCTCCTGTGTCACCAGACCAGCATGTGCATTACATCACACTACACACTTCCTCCGTCCTGTGTGGAGCTTGTGTGGGGATCGCCGTCGCTCTCAGGTTCCCACAGAGCTCTGTTCACTCTGACCCTTGACCTCTCTGACCGGCCAACATTACATCATCGTTAAAGAAACACTCTGCAGCTCGGTCAGTCGCTCCAAATCCTCCGTCAGTTGTTTTAGATTTGTCTCCTTTCCAGGCAGCAATCATTTCGCGTCAAGTCAACTTTGACAGAAGAGAGCTGCCGTGAAAACCCCTTCATGAGAGATCACTGGAGGATAATTGTGCGCTTAAATGTGTGCGTTTAATATAAAATATTGTATATAAAGTATGGTGATTTAGCTTTTAGCAGCTCCTGTTTGCAGTGTACCCAAAGATCCACAGCCACTGAATTATTTTGAAACCAAAAAAAAATGGAAAGCGTGAGGATTCTTAGTCAAGTTATAAGACCTCTTTTTTTTCTAAACAAATGTCCATACATTTGCTTAGGAATCATAGATGAACATCAGAGACGATATCCTTGAGAAGTGTAAGTCACACTGAATCTAAAACTGAAATATTTTGTTACAGTGAGTTCAGATTTGAGTTTTGGCGCTGGACAACGAGCACAACTTTTTTTGGTGAGCGACACTCGGTGTCCGAAGAGTTTGGAGATTGGTGTCTTTTATTCTTTGTAAATGAAAATCACAAGAGCAGATGGAAAAAAATAGATGAAACTGTGTGTTTGTCTGTGCCAACGTACATTATAAACATTAGCAGACATTCCAGCTACTACTGTTAAGCATTGTCTTTCAAACACTTATTGAAGGAAAGAAGAAAAACCTAATTGTAGCAGCTTATTACAAACTATTAAATACAAATGTATACAGCCATGAAGTGCATTTAAGAGCATGTTCCCATATTAAAACAACTCAGCTGGAGTCTTAAGCAAAATTACAAAGTTAGGATTAATTGGTGCAACTGATCAAATCTGCTACAAAGCTTTAACTTGTGTCTAAAATCGAGGGCTGCCCCCAACTATGAATTTTCCTAGGCGTACTTTAAGATGGACCAAATAACACATGGTGCAGCAGCCACCTTTGTTCGTCCAAACTGCTGCAGCAACACTTAATTTAAGTGTAGAGTCGTCTTTAGACCAAGCAGTGCAAACAAAATGTGAACAAACTGATAAGCTAAGGCCTTTGCACACGTAAGATGCGTTTTTTAATTCAACATCCGCATAAAATCGTTACGCACAGAAACCTTGCACACTGAGTTTGATGCGTTTTATTGTGCTGTGTGCTATATTGTGCTATTATATGTTATGTGACAAAATGAAAAGACACATTTTCTCCTTTGCCTCTCTCCACTGGAGTTATCTGTCTGACTGTCATCGCTCCCTCCCTGTCGTTCATTTGGCACCACAGCTGCATGAAGATGCAGAGCTGTCCTCCACATTCTGTGTGTGGTCCACATCCTCCTCTTCTTCATCATCATCCATCTGAGTATCACTAGCTGACCTGTTGAAAGTCATGAAATGATTCTGTGCGCCCTGTTCCTCTGTCTTGTCCCAGCTGTGTCCCGCTGTCACATTTTCTGCGCTGATTCTTGGTCACACGTCTCTAAAGGCTTCTGATGCGAACAATGCAGAAAATCAAACCAGTTCTGAAAATTTTAATGACGGATAAACGTTTCAGATTCATGTGCAAACACGATTGACACAATGTGAAGTTGTATTTATTGTTAGATGTCAATGCTGACAAAGTGTGCAGAGGCCTTTAGTCTGCTAATGTTGTTGTTTCCATCTGTAGAGATTATGTCCGCAAACTCCCATCATCATTTCCCAAATGCTCCGTTTTACATGTCCACACAGATACAAAATAACCAGTTCTGAAAGTTCTGCACCTTAGAAGGCAATTAAAAAAAAAAAAAAAGTTTTTGTGACCTAAAACTCCAATTCTGCGTAGAGGAAAAAAGTTGTTTACATGTAGACAGGACCTTTGACACAAAAGTTACTTGGTTAGAGTTAGGAAAACATCATGTATTGCCAAAAAATAAAAATACCTGCTTTTGTTGCCACAAACACGGCTGGGAATGTCCTGAACTTTTGCTTAAAATGCTGGCTTTTCTTGTTTGTTCGTCTTGAACAGAGGTCTGCTGCCTGGCAGCCGTCATGCCATCCGCTGTCCCCTCCTCGTCCTGATGAGAAACTCCGCTCACTTTTGTGCAATCTAAACTACATCACTTTAGAAATGTTGACATGATGCTGCTTGTTTACGAATATAAAAATAGATACTGATTTTGTAAATATGCAGGATGCACAAAGATTGAGTTGGCTGTTTACATATAAAACATTTAGATGAGCCTCAAAGCTTTTCATCAGAATTAACTGTAGGTATGTAGCAGGTCTCTTCAGCTCACTGTTTATGTGTAATTTGTTACTTAAAATCTGTTGTTTAAGAGAATATGGACGTACTTAATAATGTGGTCATTATTCTGTTTTGCTCTTTTGTGTTTTTGTATATCAAAAGATGAGTGTTTAGTAGAGTAGTGGTCTGTTGGTCCCATGTGGGATGGGCCAGATGTTTGTCACAACGCAGAAAAACAAAACTACAGCTAACACACAGAAATACAGTTTCAACATTTAGTGAACAAACCAGGCGGTCTTCAGTCTCTCGGGTCCTCTCGTGCCGTCTCCTCCACCGTTTGTTGTCCTTGTTTCCCCTCGTGTCTCATTAAAGTGTCGTCTTACCTATTTAATTGTGACATTTACAACAAAACGTCAGCAGAAGAAAACAGAGCCACAGTTGTGCAACAGACGTTGTTTTGTCCGAACAGGAAGTTGACTTGGCTCCGGCTCCGTAAATCACGCTGACAGTCATTAGATAGAAACGCTGCCAGCTGACCGCGGTGCGCCGGGTTTCAGCCTCTGAACGCCCCCGCAGCCCCACCTGACTGCCCTCACCCCAGCAGCTGGAGGTGACCTGGAACTTCCTGTCGCAGCGTGACCTCACTGTACCGTGACCTTTGACCTTGGGACCCTGCAGCATGTGGGAGAGTTTGGCTTGTCGTAATGAAAACAGGTTGAGATGATGAAAGCGTGTGTTTGAGGTGGTTGTGTCTGGACTGTGTCTCTAGAGGAGAGTGACAGCAGTGACCTGAGGCAAACACACACTCGTGTTTGTGTTTCTATACCTGTGGGGACCCTCGCTGCCACGAGACATTCCTGACCCCCCTCACCCTGAACTGAACCTAAAGCTGACGTGAGGTCTGAACCTTCAAACAGCCCTTTGAAGAAGTGAACACTGGAGAAAATCTTCTCAAAGGAAAAAGTCCTTATTTTCAAGAAAATCTTGTCACTTTCCAAAATAACTGTTGTCTCTCTGTGACGTGTCGGGGTGTGTGTCGTGTGAGGGAACCACAGGTGACAGACTGAGACTGGCTGTGGTGAAAGGTTTTAACAATGAGAGATAAGGCAACCAGGTCACCAGACACAATGTTCAAGAATACAGTACATGTGTAGCTTTCATACGCATCATATCCATGAGACGCCTGCCAGGCTGCAGACCACTGCTCAACACCAACAAAAGACAAAATCAGCTGTTTACTCATTGCTGTGTTTCCTGCTGCTGTTTAGGCTCCATATATGGATCTTATTTTAGCGACCCATGCAGCAGGAATAGCACCCAAAAAGCGGTTGTATTTTTATTTTTGAACTGTTTTTGACTGGTTTCAGGTTTCTGAAAACACATCTATTGATACGAAGAAAACAATTTGAATTAATTCTTTTATTTTAATTAAATTATTTGAATTAATTGTATTATGATGTGACCTTTTTTTATCAGTGGTGGAGTGTAACTAACTACATTTATATTATAGTACCATAATTAAGCACACATTTGAGGTAACCTACTTTATACTTTACCTGTTATTATTAGTAGTAGTCCGTCTTTTTTGTCTTACTCCTCCTCCTTGTTCGTCATCCTCCACCTCCTCTTCCTTCTTCTTCCTCTTCGTCTACCTCCTACTTCATCCTTCTTCTCCTCCTCCTTCTCCTCCTACTTATTCTCCTTCTTCCCCTATCTTCTTCTCCTCTTCCTCCTTCTTCTACTCCTTCCTCTTCCTCTCCTCCTTCCTCTTTTTCTTTTTCTTCTTCTCCTCCTCCTTCTCCTTCTTCGTCCTCCTCCTTCTTCTTCTTCATCTTCCCCCTCCTTCTTCGTCATCCTCCACCTCCTCCGTCCTCCTTCTTCTTTTTCTTCTCCTTTTTCTCCTTCACCTACTTATTCTTCTTCTACTCCTTCCTCTTCCTCTCCTCCTTCTTCTTTTTCTTCTTCTTCTTCCTCCTCCTCCATCTCCTTCTTCTTTGTCTTCCTCCTCCTTCTTCGTCGTCCTCCTCCTCCTCCTTCTTCGTCATCCTCCACCTCCTCCATCCTCCTTTTTCTTTTTCTTCTCCTTCTTCTCCTACTTATTCTTCTTCTACTCCTACTCCTTCTTCTCCTATCTTTGTCTTCTCTTTCTCCTTCTACTCCTTCCTCTTCTTCTCCTTCCTCTTTTTCTTCTTCCTCCTCCTCCTCCTCCTCCTCCGCCGTCTCTTTCTTCTTTGTCTTCCCCCTTCTCCTTCTTCGTCCTCCTCCTTCTTCTTCTTCATCTTTCTTCATCATCCTCCACCTCCTCCTCCTCTTCCTCCTTCTTCCTCTTTGTCTACCTTCTACTTCATCCTTCTGCTTCTTCTACTTCTTCTCCTACTTATTATTCTTCTACTCCTACTCCTACTCCTTCTCTTCTTCTCCTTCCCCTTTTTCTTTTTCTTCTTCTCTCTCTTCTTCTTCCTCTAATATTATTCCCACAACATCACATATAACTATAGAACACTGACAGGGAACATTATACTGCATAATGAGTAATTTTACTTTGAGTACTGTGAGTATATTTTGCCATTAATACTTACATACTTTTACTTAAGCAAGATTTTTTAACGCAGGACTACTTGTAGTGAAGTATTTTTACAGTGTGATATCAGTACTTTTACTTAAGTAAAGGATTTGAATACGTCCTCCACCACTGCTACACGTTGGTCACGATATCTGTCTGCTGCTGGTGATAAAGTCAAGAGTACCTGGATTAAATACCACCGAGCAGCTGCCACTGAAGACACTGGATGTCTGAAACAGCTCCTATGTTCTCATTCAGAGTCTCTCTGGGTTAGTGGGACCGATAAATAGCAGGAAATGTAGGCACAGTTGGGTTTGTTTCAAACTCCAGAAATAACAACAACATGGAGGATCAGATGGATCCAGCGAGCCCCGAGGCGTCTCAGACCTCCGATGAATGAGGTCCAGCTGGAGGACCGGCAGCGTCCTGCGGTCAGTGTGTGTTCTGGCTTCACTCTGTCGGTCTGTACCGAACCAACAGAAACAAAATATGAAAGCTCATCTAATCTCTGAGCATCTCTCCTGCTGGAAGCTCAGCTTGTGTCGTTTCTGACTCTGACTCTCTGACAGCCCCTCTGTGTGTCAGCAACATCAACACCAGTGTTTTGGGAGGCGTTTTAGTTTCCCTGCTGGAGTGTTTTCCAGGCGCGGGGCTGTGCTGTGTTTATATTCCAGTTCGGAAACTAAACTGGTTCCATTTTAGAGCGGAGTCAACAAACTACTGGTCCCCCAGAGGGCCATGAATCACCAGGGAGCGTGTTAAGATTAGCTTTGTGTTTTTGTGGGTGTGGGTGGGTGTAGAAAAGCTTTTTGTGACTCTGGTTCATATTTTCCCCGTGAATGAATCCTTACATGGTCAACTTCTGTTCTTTCATGTAGCGCCACCAACAGGTCAAACAACAACATAGCATGTACAGTTAGCAGTTAGCACTAACTGTTAGCATGACTCTGGGATGGTGAAAACAACAAGTATTTGTTGGTAAATATGAAATATGGTGACTAAAAATTGGTACCTAATAAAGTGACTGATGAGTGTAGTTTTTGGTGAGCAGTGGATTGTTTTTGTTGAAGGGTGTTTAATAAAAATAATTTTTTATCCATAATTGAATTGTTTTGTTTTAATTTGTATCCATAATCAAATTGTTTTGTTGTTTTCTTAGTTGTAGGTCAGGTGGATGACCCCGCCCTCCCATACCAAGATGCCACAGCTCCCCTCCCCGTCCCCCACATGATGGCCCTGGTCATGTCCCAGCTGCAGCCCGTCCTCGAGGGCTTCAACCGCTCCCTGGAGCACCTGAGCCGGCAGGTAGGGGACCTGGCCCGTGATGTTGCCCAGCTGAAGAGCAGCCAGCTGGAGGCGAGGCTGGAGGCGGAGCTGCAGGCAGGGCCCCCGGAGCCCCCCGAGCTTGACGAGGCCATGGAAGAGCGTCTGGATGCCAAACTGGACGAGGCATTTCAACACATAGGGGATATCCGTAGGCAGATGGAGAACCAGCGGACAGAGATGGAGAGCAGGCTGCACTCCCAGCATGCAATGCTGCACTACAACCTCACCAGCTTTAAGACAGACATCGACATGAAGCTGAAACGCCACCAGAAGACGTTGCAGGTCAGTCAACAACAGGGACTACTTTTTAATGAGGATTAATACTGATTCTTTTCAGTATTTATTAATGTCTCAGTCATTTTGTTTATTCATCAATTCATCAGTTACTTCATGCCTTTTTATTAAAATGTTTCCAGAAGCTTAATTGAAATATGAACTTCCAAAAGGTTTTATATTTCTCTGGGCAGCAGACAGGAAAAACAAACAAAGTGGTATTTTAATCTTTATAAAGCTGGCATCAGCAGATTTCACTCAATGATAATTATTAAACACCAAAACAGCCATTTAACCTCTGTCTCTGATCCCAGATCAGCCTGCAGGCCATGAACGCTACACTAACTGAGCTGAAGCTGGACCAGGATCAGACCACTGAGGATCAGCTGGAGGATTATGCCCCTACTCCCTCCCCGCCTCAGGCCCACCCACCGCCACCACAGCCACAGCCTTCAGACACCTCGGCGCTCTGGGAAGCCATCGAGCGGCTGGACAACATGGTGGTCAACAACACAGTGAAGGTGGGTCAAGCCAGAACACATGTATTACATCTGGATGGACGTTACCCACAATGCTGTTCACTGACAGTGTCTGTGATGAACAGTTAGCACAAAGTTTGGTTAAGTGGCCCCCTGCAGGCTGCAGCGTTCATCCCACACATGGTGATGATACAATGTAATTCCTCCCATGATGTATTTATTTATTTATAAAGCTGAATAATAATAATTATCTTTATTTATAAAGGACTTTTCAGAATAGTTACAATGTGCTTTAAGTGTCAGTAATTAAAACAGACAAGACATAAAAAAAACTTTTGAAAGAATTGATGAAAACACTTGGGTGTAAAAAATTGGAGGAAATAAAAAACAGTCTAAACAAACGTAAAGCTCAAGTAAAATCAGGAAAAGCTCTCCGATAAAAGTATGTTTAAAGGAGAAGTCCAGTATTTTCCACTTTGAGCCCCATTCCTGGTTGTTTATGATGAAATAGAGTGGTTCAGACCAAAATCTTGACGATTGCTCCTTCTCTGAGAATTTGAGAGAATTTGTCTTTCCCCTGCCTGGCTTAACAATGCTGTCTATGGCCATGTGTAAATCTGTCCTAAAACCACCTTAAACGTTGGTTTTCAAAGCCATGAAACTCACCCAGTGGTCAGTGGTGTTCCTTGATGTTCCCACATAAAAATCGTAGCAAACTGTGGTTTTCGTGATGATTTATTTGACATTTTGTCCATGCATTGATTTCCTATAGGAAGCCTCATTGTCCGTTGGTAGTAATCCGCCACTGGAAACAGAAAGAGGGTTGTTTACGACAAGGTTGTAGTCATTGTAGTCTTTTAGCTCAGTGAAAGTGCCGGCTCCACAGTCACTGACTCCTGCAGTCGCTGACTACACAAAACTTGCCCATTATTACTGGCTTGTAAACAACCTTCGCAGTACGATGCCTTTGAACACAACGCCAGCCTTCTTCTTCTGCTTCTTTCTGTGTCCCATTACATTGCAATGGTTTCCTGCCGGTTGGTGACACTCACGTAAAGGAGCATTATCGCCATCAAGTGGGCTGGAGTGTATAACGCTTCAGGGTCAAACGAACGATGAAGCGGAAGTTTACACACGGGTGTGAGGCAGCTGAAAAAATAGTTCCACAATCCAGATGAATAGAAAACAGGGATGGAAACCACAGTTTGCTACGATTTTTATGTGGGAACATCAAGGAACACCACTGACCACTGGGTGAGTTTCATGGCTTTGAAAACCAACGTTTAAGGTGGTTTTAGGACAGATTTACACATGGCCATAGACAGCATTGTTAAGCCAGGCAGGGGAAAGACAAATTCTCTCAAATTCTCAGAGAAGGAGCAATCATCAAGATTGTCAAGACTTCTCCTTTAATGTTACATTTTCAGACTGTAATTGGTCACCATAAGCTGTTACCTTAGTAGACTGATTGTTCACCTTATAAATCATGGCGCACTGCGTTCCCCTACATAAAAAATTGCATCAATATCAGCAGTTCTGGTCCTGTATTACTTGGTATCGGTTTGAAACCAAATTTTATGATATCGCCCACCTCTACTGCGAACCAATGTAGGCGACGCAAAAACACGAATGGCCCTGTCTAGAGTGTGTTTGTCTGTTCTGGACCACACTCTGGTCCATTTCTGCCAATATGTCACCCTAAATCCTTCACACTGGACTGTTATAAGGTGAGTGTAATTAATAAATGAATCATCATGTTGCTGTGCAGGTGGACGGCCTGATGGAGGACATGGAGGTGACCTCTGGGGACGTGCAGCAGCTCAGGCGGGACTTGAAGGACCTGGAGAGGCAAATCAACGGGACGGCCCGCAGCACTCAGATCCAGTACCTGGAGACGGGGCTGGAGGTGGAGGCGGCGAAGGAGGCAGTGCTGAGTCGGGTGAGCGAGCTGGAGGGGAACCTCAGCCAGCATGCTGTGCGGCTGCAGCACCTGGACTCAGATGTGGACTACGTGTTCGATGCCTTGTACAAGCAGCACAACACGTCTGGAGACTGCGACTGTAAAGGCCTGAAGGCCACCGTGGCTCGACTGGAGAGGGGCGTGGCTAACGTGACAGAGCTGGCCAATGAGAACAGAATGGCTCTGGAGGAGGAGAGTGAGGGAGGAGCGGGGCAGTGGGGCGGGGCCGGTGACTGGGAGCCAGCGGTGGAGGCAGTCCAACATGGCCTCCAGCAGGTATGGCAAATAAAACCCTTTAATAGTTCTCTAGTGAAGACACTGACACACTGTTTGAGGACGTTACTGAGACTTTATTTAAACATGAAAACATATTTTTGTTTTAAAAGATTTACGTCTTCAGTAGGAACCAATGAGCTCGGAGCTGAGAGCCACAGACAGGAAGTCAGACCGTATTTCAACCATATGTACGGCTCTGCGTAGAAAAATATAGAATAATCCTAATTTCATTTTGCGTTAAACATCCTGCGTCCTTCTCTCTTCCTCCTGCAGGTGAAGGAGTCTCAGGCCTCGGAGCACAGCAGGACCAGGACTCTGGAGCACAGCCTGTCCCAGCTGAACAGCTCAGTGACGGTCAGCCTGGCCGAGGTCTCCGGCCTGAAGGTGGCAGACAAGACGCTGAAGGAGGACATGCAGCATCTGTCCAGTTACTTCAACTCCCTGCTGAAAGACGCCATCAGACACAGCGACGTGCTGGAGCTGCTGCTGGGCGAAGAGGTGCTGGAGTTCCTGGAGTGGCCCTTCCAGGACCAGGAGGCCCACTCCATCCCGGCCCTGAAGGAGCAGCTGAGGCTCCTGCAGGAGCAACTGAGTAGACATGACCTGAGCATCACCTCCCTGCTGGGCAACAAGCCAGGTACGAACCGCCAGGAGGTGCATTTACTCAAGTGTTTTACTTAAGGATAGTTAAAAGTACTCAACTCGAGTATTTCCATTTTCTGCTACTTTATATTTCTACTCTGCCACGTCATAGGAAATATTGTACATTTTACTGCACTACATTTATTTTACTGCTTCAGCTACTTTACGAATTCAGATTATTAATATAGAATATAACCAATTTATAAATTATGATCTATTTTTATAGATTAAACTAACCAGCAGTGTATAAAGTAATTAAAAAGAGCTCCATATTAACAAGCTGCAACATTAAAGTAATGAACACATTAATGCATCAATAATACAATCCTAAATTAAACACTGTTCTGGCTGGCACATTCTGCATAGTTAGCACTTTTACTGAAAGTATCTTTTCATGCTAAGACGCTTGTGTTTCAGTATGATTTTAAATGCAGGACTTCTACTTGTAACAGAAAAGTTCAGAGTATAGTTTGTCCAAAAATCATAAAAATCACAAAAATATCAAATGTAATGGTATATGTAAAAAAAAAACAACAAAAAAAAAAACATTATAAATCACGAAAATCATATTATGTCCAAAAAAAGTTGTGGTATAATATGTCAAAAATATTTTAAAACATCACAAAATTAAAAAAAAAAAATTACTAAAAGGTCATAGTGTAGTATGTCAAAAAAAACAGCCATGGTATAGAATGTCTAAAAAATCATTGAAAAAATCACAAAAAGGCCATAGTATTATATGTCATAAAAATATCATTATAAATCATAAAAAAGTAAGGCCATATAACATCCAAAAATGTCACAAAAAAATATTGTATAGAAAGTAAAAAAAAACAATTAAAAAATCACAAGTCATAATGTAGTATGTCAAAAAATCAGAAAAAGGTCATTGTATAAAAAAAAATAATTGAAAATGTCACAAAAAGAGTCATAATATTGTATGTTGTCATAAATATAAAAAGTTTTAGTATAGTCTATAAAAAATATAACTTAAAATCACATAAAATGAAAGCATAATGTCAAAATTATATTTTAAAAAAATCACCATAAAGTATTAAAAATAAAGGCACACACAAAAAAAGCTGTCAAACACAGCTCTGTAGCAGCATCTAGTGGCAGCTGTGAGAAACTACAACTCCACAACCAGAATGGTGAATCAGACCAGCAGAAATAAAACCAGAGGCTGTAGATAAAGTTCAGTAGATCTAAGTATCCATTCCTTCGCTGGGTACAAAACAAATGTGTTTTTGCCTGTGTATTTAATTTTTAATGTCACAACCAGCTGCCTGCTTGTAATATTGTCCAGTATATACGTTTGATTTGAACCACTGGTTTTCAAACTTTTGTGCCCAAAGTATTTCACTTTATATCCATGCACAGTAGCCTCTACAACATGTGCTATCACTCTCATCATGACATAAACATTTGCTTTTATTATCTAATAACCGCTGACAACCAGCCATTACGTGTGAAATATTTATTAACAAAATGATTCAAGAATTCATTTAAACATTCTAAAACAATAACACAGCTATTTAAACAGGACATAATGTAAGATAACGTGATGTGTCACACACTTAAAATTCCCTTGCACAAACAGTGACAAATAGGTTCCCCCATTGCGATGCATTATCCAGCTGATTCAAGCAGGTTTTTAAAGAGTTTATTTAGCTTGAAGTAGGAAGATTTTATCCTTTATTATTACAAACATTCAACAGATCTGAACTAAAGTCGTCAGACAAATGTAGCGCACCCCTCCACCACCAGCTGCAGTGTTTTCTTTAACTATCATCCATTTTCCTGCTCCCAGGAAGTGAAGAGGAGAACCCTCCTGCTGACCAGCCCTCCTCCCACCACCTCACTGATGACTGGCTCCCTGGCAGCATGAGGAGGAGCAGCGGTGGAGTGCCAACCCGGGAGCGCCAGCTGCTCCTCCACCCTGAGGCGAGGCATCTGGGCCACAGAGGAGACGGCAGTGATCTGTGGAACCTGGAGAAGACAGTGGAGGAGCTGGGGCTGAAGGTGCGCCGGCTGGAGGAGAAACTCAATAACACTTCTGCTGAGAGGGAGGTGCCGCCCGGTGGGGTGGAGGCCAAACTGCAGGCGGAGGTGACGTGGTTGAAGAGAGGGCTGGAGGAACATCTGAGGATGTTCAAGAACGTCTTCAGTAACGCCGACGTGCTGGCGGGGTCTGATGCCACGCTGGAGCTCGATAAACTGTGGCAGCTGGTGAAGAGCAAAGACGGGAAGAAAGAGAAGAAGAGAGGAGGAGGATCAGGAAGAGGAGGAAACAATCGGAGCAGGAGGGAGTCAGGTGAGTGCAAGACTGTTTTTGGTTGGATTTGATAAGTGAAAACTCCTTGACCCACTGTATTAGTGCTATGTAAGATATTTAACAAATAAGTCAGTGAAAAATCACAAAAGTCGTAAAAGCAGGTCATAAAAAAAGTCAAAAGTCATAGTTTAGGATGTCAAGTATATAAAATTGCAATGTAAAAAACTAAAGTACATAAAAACCCTTTATAAACAAGTCATGAGCATAGTATGTCAAAAAAATCATAGTATAGGATGTTGTCAAAAAATATTTTAAAACATACAAAATAATCATTACATTCATAAAGTAATAGTATAGAAAGTTATATTATATGTCAAAATAATTTTAAAAATCACAATGTATTAAACAGTATAGAATTAAAGTAATGTCATAATGTGTTATATTATAATTTAAAAAAGTCATATGTCATGAAATATCAAACTGAGTCACAGTGTAATGGCACATTGTAATCATTTAAATAGTCATAAAAAGGTCACAAAAAATCACTAAAAAGTAATTATTTGGGGCATTATAATTTTTTTTTTAAGTCATAAAAATATCACTAAAAAACAACAAAAAAAATCACTAAAAAGTAATATGGTACAATTTTGAAGAGTCATAGTACAGTAAGTTATTTTTCAAAAATTACAAAAAAGTAATAATAGGTCACAGAAGAATAATACTGTCTATTATAATTGAAAAAAGATTTACAGTATAGTTTGTCATAAAAAGAGTCATAATATGGTATTATAATTAAAGAGTCACAGTACAGTGTATCAACACATCACTAATTAAAGAAAATTGTAGTACAGTAAGTAATTTTTTTAAAGTTGCAAAAAAGTGACAAAAGGATATATTAAAAAGTCAGTCATATGGTGCATTATAACTTTAAAAACAGTCATAGTATAGTGTCATAAAAAGGATCACAAAAAGTAATAATATGGTATATTATAATTTAAAAAGAGTCATAGTACAGCATGTCATGAAATATCACTGAAAAACTGAGTCACAGTGTAATGTCACATTATAATCATCTTTTAAGTAGTCATAAAAAGGTCACAAAAAATCACTAAAAAGTAATAATTTGGGGCATTATAGTTTTTTTTAAAAAGTCATAAAAATATCACTAAAAAAGACAATTTTTAAAAACAAGTCATGGAAAGATTCACAGTATAGTTTGTCATAGTACAGTCTGTCATGTAATATCACAAAAAACAAAGTCATTGTATGTCTTGAAAATATCACAAAAAAGTAATATAGCACATTATAATTTAAAAAGAGTCACAGTACAGTGTGTCAAAGAGTCACAAAAGTAAAGATATGGTATAGTAGATCACAAACAAGTCATAATGTGGTATATTATAATTTAAGAAGAGTCATAGTACAGCATGTCATGAAATATCACTAAAAAACTGTATAGTCATAAAATAGTCTTGAAAAGGTAAAAAAAAAAAAATCACTAAAAAGTAATAATTTGGGGCATTATAATTTTTTTAAAAGTCATAAAAATATCACTAAACAACAACAACAAAAATCACAAAAGTAATATGGTACAATTTTGAAGGGTCATAGTACAGTAAGTTATTTTTCAAAAATTACAAAAAAGTAATAATAGGTCACATTATAATTTTTAAAACAAGTCACGGAAAGATTCATAGTATAGTTTGTCATAAAAAATGAGTTAGAATATGGTATTATAATTAAAGAGTCATAGTACAGTATGTCATGTAATATCACAAAAAACAAAGTCATAGTATGTCTTAAAAATATCATAGAAAAATCACAAAAAAGTAATATAGTACATTATAATGTTAAAAAGAGTCATAGTACAGTGTGTCAACACATCACTAATTAAAGAAAACTGTAGTACAGTAAGTAATTTTTTTAAAGTTGCAAAAAAAGTGACAAAAGGATATATTATCTTAAAAAGTCAGTCATATGGTGCATTATAACTTTAAAAACAGTCATAGTATAGTGTGTCATAAAAAGGATCACAAAAAGTAATAATTTGGTACATTACAATTTTCTTTAATTAGTGATGTGTTGACACACTGTACTATGACTGTTTTTAAAGTTATAATGTACTATATTACTTTTTGTGATTTTTTTAGTGACTTTTAAGACATACTATGACTTTTATTTGTGATATTACATGACAGACTCTTTGATGACTCTCTTTAAATTATACTGTACCAAATTATTACTTTTTGTGATCCTTTTTATGACACTATACTATGACTGTTTTTAAAGTTATAATGCACCATATGACTGACTTTAAGATAATTATTAGTGTCATAAAAAAGGATCACCAAAAGTAATAATGTGGTACATTATAATTTAAAAAGAGTCATAGTATGGTGTGTCAAAGAGTCACAAAAGTAAAGATATGGTATAGTAGATCACAAACAAGTCACAAAAAAGTAATATCGTACAATTTTGAAGAGTCATAGTACAGTAAGTTATTTTTCAAAAATTACAAAAAAGTAATAATAGATCACATTATAATTTTTAAGAATAAGTCACGGAAAGATTCATAGTATAGTTTGTCATAAAAAATGAGTCATAATATGGTATTATAATTAAAGAGTCATAGTACAGTCTGTCATGTAATATCACAAAAAACAAAAAGTCACCAGAAAAAAATCACTAAAAAGTAATATGGTACGTTATAATTTTAAAGAGTCATAGTACAGTATGTCATTTTTCAAAAATGACAAAAAAGTAATAATAGGTCACATTATAATTTGTAAAAACAAGTCACAGAAAAATAATACTGTCTATTATAATTGAAAAAAGATTCACAGTATAGTTTGTCATAAAAAATAAGTCACAATATGGTATAATTAAAGAGTCATAGTACAGTCTGTCATGTAATATCACAAAAAACAAAAAGTCATTGTATGTCTTGAAAATATTGATTAAAAAAATCACTAAAAAGTAATATAGTACATTATAATTTTAAAAAGAGTCACAGTACAGTGTGTCAACACATCACTAATTAAAGAAAATCGTAGCACAGTAAGTAATTTTTTTAAAGTTGCAAAAAAGTAATAAAAGGGTATATTATCTTAAAAAGTCAGTCATAATATAGTGTGTCACAATTTTTAAAGGTCATAGTAGACCACAAACGAGTAATAATATGCCATATTATAATTATTAAGAGTCCCAGTGTAGTATGTCGTGAAGGTTCTCAGTCATCCAGGTCATGATAATGCTAAGTATTGTATCATAGGCAACTGGACTTGCTTGCGTTTCTTGAAGATGTTTCGCCTCTCATCCAAAAAGCTTCTTCAGTTCAAACTGACTGGTACAGAGTTGCGGGTCAGTACCAGTCAGTTAGAACTGAAGAAGCTTCTTGGATGAGAGGCGAAACATCTTCAAGAAACACAAGCAAGTCCAGTTGCCTACGATAGAACACTTAGCAGTGTAGCATGTCATTTTGACTGTAAATGACCAAATAAATCTGTCAGACTAGTTCATGCATTGAACCCCTGTGGTTTTGGTTTGAGCGTCACCTTGAACAGGTGCCTTACCTTCCTTTGTGTCCCCTCCAGGCGTCGCACCCAGCCAATCAGGGGACTCTCTGCTGGTCATGCCTGGATCTCCTCTGAGCATCTCCAACGGCGTCACCATGTTTGCAGCATCACTGAACCAGGGTCAGCTTCACTCCGACACCGG
Source organism: Cephalopholis sonnerati (assembly GCA_019142605.1). NCBI lineage: Eukaryota > Metazoa > Chordata > Actinopteri > Perciformes > Serranidae > Cephalopholis > Cephalopholis sonnerati. The sequence goes on along the minus strand of JAGQAX010000018.1, from coordinate 8,668,193 downwards.
CACCTTCACAGCTCCAGTGGCTGGGGTCTACCTGTTCGTCCTCAACTTGGACCTGAGCCTAGGCCCCGCCCACATCGTCCTGAGGAGGGGGTCAGGTGGAGCGCCAGTGTCTCTGTACCACAGTGAGGTGACGGAGGCACGGCATGTCACCATTGTGGGCCTCCTCATGCTGAGGGAGGGGGAGGAGATGAGGCTGCAGTCAGAGGACAATGTGTTCACCGTGCTGACCACCTGAGGGCGCTGTGGACCAGAGACACTGATCAGAGACTCAAACGAATTCCAGCTGGTGGAGGTTTTAAGCCAAAGCACCTTACAGTGTCGTAAACAGATCAAATGAGGTGGAGTCAAACCCTTAAACTTCTAGTCAGTGCTGATAAATCTGTGGACTGCAGGATAAAAACCAGACCTCCAACATGTCAGACTACAAGACGTCTGGATCAAGTTTAAAGCAACAATTAAACTGAGATGAAACTGAACGTTCACTCTCTTTTTGTTTGTCTCTTTCCATCTGCAGCTAACATTTCCTTCTTTCAGTCTTTGTTTTAAGCACAGAGCTGAAGTCAGGTTGCCGTTGGCTTAGCTGATGTGGCTCTATCCAAAGTTTAAAACACTATAACCAGCACCTCAAAGGGGCCGCACACATGCCGTGTTTTTTGTGCCCTCAAACACCAGTGTGATGATGTAGCAGCGCACACGTCATGTGACAAGGACCAACCAGTATATCAGTCTGTTGTATTTTAGTGCAGCACTGCCAGAGCTTTACATCTGTCCAATGGATGATATTTTTATCCTAATACTCACCAAACAGCACCTGTAGGCAGATCAGCTCTGCACTTGCTGGTAAGCAGGTTATGGTCGCTTAGTAACCATAGACGCAACCTGCCTCCGCACCCTTGAAAGTTGGCACAGAGTGGCACCTGACGCAGCACGTGTACAGCCCCCATAACTCACTGATTGAGGGGCTGTGCACGTGCCGCATCTTTAACCACCTGGAAAACACCAGGTCAGGCGCTAAGGCCGGTTGTGTTTCAGGTTACTAAGCAACCATAACAGTCTTGGATGCACAGGCATCGATTTGTCAGTGTGTACTAGGCCAAAAATGCTGACAGATGTAAAGCTCTGCACCAAAATGATTGACTTCTCCATATTTACAAAAGATGTGAAAGATATCTATCGACTGTTCCTCATCACGTGACATGCAGTAAGCGCTGCTGCACCATGATGGCGCTCTGGTATTTGAGCGCACCTGCTGCATGTCTACATTGAAAACAATGAATTTGAGGGCGCAAAAAACATGGCATGTGTACGGCCCCTAACGTATCATAGTATCTCATTTATTTAATGTGGACACAATCAGAAATGTGAAAAACAGTTTGTGGTTTTTAATAAAAGTTAAATAGTTCCAGCACATAACTTCGTCAAAAACCACAAACTGTGGTCTTACCATTCCTTTTTGTGTACATGTAATTGATTATTTAACCACAAACAACTCACAATGGCTACAACAAGATTCAAGATGACTTAGAAAGACACTCAAAAGGATTACAACTAGACTCCAAACAACCAAAGATTGCTCAAATGCCCACAAAGAGACCCAAAACGACTGAAGAGATATTCAAAAGAATTACAACTAGACTCAAAATTACTAAAAACTGAAACTTAGGACAACCACAAATGACTCAAATGGACTAAAGACATGCTAAGAAGGGTTAAAACTAGACTCAAAATGACCACAAAAGACTAAAAAACTACTAAAAACACACTCAAAACTACTAAAAATGATTAACAACCACAAACACTTAGAATGAGAGGGAAAATAGTTTCTGTAGGTGTCCACATTAAAAAACAAGACACATGATAAACAGACTCAGAGGTGCTGGTTTGCCTCTTATTCCCTGTCTTTACGCTAAGCTAGGCTAACCACATCCTTACTCCTGCTCCACAAACCCAAAACAGAGACATTACTTCCTGTATATACAGCAGAGCAGTTACCATGACGATATTATAAGTCAGGAGTGTTTTACCGATCTGTTTGGTGTCTGCCGACGTGCTGTTGACCCTGCAGCATCACTGTCACCTGAAGTCCTCAGCTTCCTCACCTCATCTTCATCCTCAGATCAGCTGCTGCCGACACACTGAGGAGAAAAGTCACATGTCATATCACCTGTCTGTTAAGGGATTTTTTTTTTTACTTTGCATAAAGAAAATATTTGTTTGTAAAGTACCAGTATAAAGACATAAAACACACAGAGCAGTAAATATATATTTATATAAAGGGACAGCTGAGCCGTTTGTTGGTGTAAACAAAGTGATGAATATGTTTATAAAAAGTCAGATGATGAACATTCTTCTGTAAACTGTCAGTGTGTAACTTAATAAAAAGGTTTTATCTACAGAAGCTGCTGTGTGAGCTGCGTTTATGACACGACATTCAACCCGACAGAAACTTTTACCTCAGTGAGGAGGTGTGGTCGACCCTGTTGCTAGGTGTGATACATTCTTTTAACAGATGTGATTGGTTGTCACAGACACACCCTGTTGTGAGCCTGCAAGGTGTGGAGCTAAGCTAGTTTTCCTTCAGTAACATTAAACAAAAACCTTATAAACTACTGCAGGGTTAGTGAATTAGCTTGCTGAGTAGGTTGGCAATACTAAAAAGTGAGCTTGCCATTAGACTAGAATATTAGCAAGTTAGCTTGCTAACTAGGTAAACTACGCTAAGAGTAGCCTAGCAAAGACCTGGACACGTTTTCCCTTTTTCATTGCCTGTTTAAAACTATTTTTATTTGACAGTGTGGTCCTGGATCAACACAAACACTGCAACCTAACAAAAAAGTTTTTAATAAGCTATAAAAAGGTGGGGAAATGTGTTAATTTCATGTTTTTGATATTATCCACACTCTTCAGTTGTGAACAATATTCTTGCCTTTTCGCGCGCTTACTTGTTAGCATAGCCTTCCTAGTTAGCTAGCTAACTCACTAATATTCTAGCCTACTTGCAGGCTTACTTGTTGGTCAGTCCCTCCAGAAAATCGCGATCTTCCGATCTCAATAATTAACGCAAATTCAACGAAAGTCTGAAATATTTTTCCGCATTTTCCGGCTGACCGGAAGTCGTCGCACTTGAAACGTCACGATATACGTCATCAAATAGCGCCAATGTCATTGCAGTATGGAGAAACGCTCAATGTGTTGAACTGATTCAAATGTTATGTTTACAGAGATGTAGCTTACATGTTGTTTTATAGTCACATTGTCTGCTTTGACAGCTACAATATTCACTCACGATCTTTTAAAAACATTATTGGAGTCCATGTTTTGAAACTAATTTAATAAAACTAAAGAGAACTGAAACATTTGCAGCTGTTTTTGGAATATTCACTATGATTATTATAGCAAGTCATTACATGACTATTATTATTAGGACATTTTTTTGGAGGCAGGAGTTAAAAAAATAATACAAAATAAAATTTTAAAAATCATATAAAAATGCCGGAATTTTTAATCACAATTTTTAACAAAGTTGGCCACAAATTCAAGGTTTCTTTTGCCGCAAGATACTGGAGGGACTGGTACATATAGCCAGCCTAGTTAGCAAGCTAACTAACTAACCCTGCTGTAGCGACAACTATCAATTAAAAGGCCGCTAAGAGGCTGAATGTGGCTCTTTACTGTGACTCGTTCAGAGAAAACCATGTAGAAATCCAGCGTTGCGTTTTATGGTGATTTATTTGACAAACAACTGAGAACTACAGCAAAATAAGATTGAATATTATGTGACTTGTTTACGGTCAACAGAAAATACTGGAGCCAACTCTCACCCTCTTTGTCTAAATAAACCGCCGCGCCAGTGAATGAACAGGTAAAATAGTGTGAAACCACACCATGGTCGTGCCAATTATGACCGGAAGTGAAAGTGACCAAAACAACGTGTGCGGCCCAACAAATAATAAACAACAGAGGTTAAATACTCATTTCGGCTCCTACACCTGCAGTAAGCTTTTGTTTAATGTTACTGAGGATTTTGTTCAATTTTACTAACTTCATTTTGGAAAACTAGCTTTGAAGAAGTACAAAGCAATTTTTACAGAAGCACAGGGGCAACATTTTTGACGGGTACTACAGCTCCCAAATAAAGAACAAACAAAAAAATCTGCTTATTATATGAAGAGTTAATTTGCAAAAAATCTTATTCTCATTCTTAAAATTAATTTAAAAAAACAACAAACAAATATAATTGATAATCCTGTAGAAAAAAACAGCTGTTATACAAATACGTGTTTTAGTAAACGAACTCTTCATTCATCGGCTGATATCGGTTTAACATTTTGTCGGCTTCCAAATAAGTTCAAAAACAGGCGCCAAATGAGAAATGATCAACTCACCGTCTGTGATTTACTGTCTGATTGTTTGGCGGTTGAAGGCTGAAGCTCCGTGATGTCCTCCACGCTCCACACTCACCTCAGCACACCTGGCTTTGAGTGAAGGTTCCCGGATGGCACGTCAGGTGGTGCGTTAGAGTGACTCAAAAAATAATAGGAAAACTAAGGCTCCAACACTAGTGTCCCTGAAATGTGAGGCATCAGTTGGTATTTGTGCTTGAATTGTGAGTCAAATGATTAATTGATAATAAAAATAGTCAATTATTTTTCTGTTGATCAGTTAATTGATTTATGTTAACAACTGTTGAATCAAAATGGGTTTTTTTTTTGCTATCTAGCGTTAGTAAGACCACAATACACTTATCCATGTTAAAACAAGATGGCAGCCATCTCTGCCAACTCAGTCTGCAGCTGACCCCGACACTAAAGTAAACGACATCCAAAACCTGATCACATTTATAGTTAAATCTTGTTTGTTTATGATTAAGAACATTAGTAGTTTGATATGGCAACAAATTTGACATATTTTAGTGACAGCAACGAGCTAAGATGCTGTTAATTAGAAAGTACTCGTTTGAAGACACTGGAGCCTTATTGTCATCTCATTTAAGAACATTGGGATTTTATTATTGTCTTGTTTGAAGACACTAGAACGTTATTATCATTAGCGGTGTTTAGTTTTTACACTTATCAGGTCCTACTGATCCTAAACAGCTAGGACAAATTAACGAAAAGTTTAATTAATGCATCAGGAGGAGAAGAAACACAAAGTAATTGGGAGTATTTAGCCCCGTCTCCACCAAACACTTTAAGTATGGTACCTTTGAACCAACAGTAACCCATCAGACATGGTACCTAGACCCTAGAGTTTCCAATGCAAACAGTACTTAGGTAACAACAGGTTGTTGTCACCCGCTGCTCCGTCCAGCACTCACTGTATTTCCTCATCAGCGGTGACACAGATGGAAGTCTGCACCTGGTTTATCGTCCACAGAACAAGGCTGCACGCCGACATTTACATAACAAAATAGAACAGGCTGCAGTGAGAGTCTCTCTCCATGGGATATTTAAAAATAGCAGCTTTGTGCTTTTAGTTCTTCTCAGGCAAGCTCAGGGGTTTAGTGTTGCTGGAGCCCACAGGAACTATGCTCGATGATGCTTTTTATTTTAGAATATATGCAGCTCATATAATCCTGTCGAAATTAACATATATAAACACTTGGAGACCCACTCATTACTAAAAGTGTCTGTCATATAAAAACTAAAGTGATGGTCAAAGTTGTCACAGTGAAATTTAAGGTGTGCTGATGGATTCACATCTTCACCTCATACACTGAGTACCATTACAAGTTAACGTTCCACCTTAAAAGTTGCCGGCAGTCGGTCCAGTGAATGAAGTGATTTTTTCTCCGACTCCAGCTGCTGTGAGAGGCAGCAAAACATCCTTTCATTTTATAGTTCCAGTTTACTAATAAAACTCTCCACAGTATGAACAGTGGTTACATGAGCCTCAAAACCAGACACAACTCAGCCCTGAGCAGAGTGACCGTCCTCTACTGACCAATCAGACTGCAGTGTTCACAGCTCCACCTTTTAGTACCAGATCTGTGTGCTAGGTACCCCAACAGAGGGGGGACCAAACATGGGGACGCTAAGGAACGCTTCCTTTGATACCTTCCACAACTTTTCACAGTGGAAACAGAAATAAAGCGAACTGAACTGACCTGACCTGAACTGAACTGTACTGCTCGTTGGAAACAGGGCTTTTGTTTCAGGTGTTTGATGTTGTGACTCAGCAGGCAGCTTCAACAGCTGATGATCTCCCATTAAAACATGAAATAAAAAATCTGAAAGACACTTAAGCTTTTCCTTTAAACATTTTAATCATCTCTGTTAACTCTACAGTGTAGAAAAATAAGCATCAAAAATATACCGAAATCAACAAAATAAAATCTGGCGAAGCAAAAAGCAAAAAAGAAAAAAACCCATCAACTTTGAACATGGTGAAAAAATAACTTCATTACTAATATTATGATGAACTTGGGTCTGGTCTGAACTCAGCACTTAAATCAAACTCTGATTTTATTTTGAAAAGACGACTTCCTGTCAAACAGCAGATGGAGAGTCAGTTAATCAGTACGAAATAATCGATTCATATTATTATCATAATCAATATCTAGTAATCTGCAGAATAATTGCAGACAAAATGATTCGGAGTGAATATCTGACTTCAGACCAGACTTGGGTTTGTTTGTTTTAGCTCACCTGGAGCACCAGACGGGCGGGGTCACTGGGTTCTTGGCAGTAGGACAGATCAGCTCTGCAGAAGTCACTCAATCTGTTATTAAAACAGCATTCCTGTTTTTAAGATGTCCTTTCGTTAATCTACGATTTAAAGTCGTCTGCGAACAAAAACAAGCCGATAACAAGGAGCGTCTCCCTGAACAACGGGAGACATGTCAACAGAAACCAGCAACGAGCACATGAAATAAATCTATCAACACTTCTGAAGTGCACTAAAATCAGAGTTAAATGTTGCTGCGCTAAAAAAGATCTGCATATGTCATCGTTACAATAAATGTACACCAAAGTCTCTCAAGGCTATAATAAAACATCATGCTAAATATTAGCTGTCAAAATAAAAGCTTTAGTTATTAATCTCTAACAGCCTCGTGTACAGTATAAGAAGGCTCCACATCCCAAACAAGGCGACTAACTACCTTTAGAAAATTAGACTATAGTAGTAGAGTATATTCAGGTAGAATAGTTTCATCTATGCACAACTCAGTCTGACAAGCCTACAAAAATAAATAGAGTAATAAGTAGAGTAGATTTATATTCTGAGACACAGACGGCGGACAAGAAGCAGCTCTTCTACTTCCTGTCGTGTCTCAACGTCCTTCATGTGACACCTGCTGCCTGACACATCGATCGTCACCTGAAGTATCTGGACTGTTATTCTCCTCCTTCCACCTGGTGTCAGATTCACTACAGCCGAAGTGATCAGTCGACTAATCAGCAAAATAAATCTGCAAATATTTTGATAATCATGATCTTTTTTAAAGGTATACCACGCAGGATTGTCAGTTACTGTGTGTAAACATGCTCGCCAGTAAAGTGGATTAAAAGCCAACCCCAGGTTCACCGTCATTTATCGTTTTGCCTCGCTATACTTGCATTTTTTCGGCACTGCGTCTGGCACTTGGTTGCTGCCTTTTTATAAAGGTACACAGCCATTAACGTCCCAAATACATTCATTAGTTTATTTCCCGTAACCGATTATTCTTTTGGGTGTTGCGCCCGCCTCTCGCCCAGCTGACACTGAGTGAGAGGCGGGGTTCACCCTGGACAGGTCACCAGACTATCACAGGGCTGACACATAGAGACAGACAACCATTCACACTCACATTCACACCTACGGACAATTTAGAGTCACCAATTAACCTGCATGTCTTTGGACTGTGGGAGGAAGCTGGAGTACCTGGAGAAAACCCACGCATCCTGCATAGTTTACCTTTAAAAGTCATTTTTATAACAACAAAATTGTCCAGAAATGATCTCGTTCCAGCTTCACTAATGTGAATATTTGCTAGTTTTTTACCATCCTCTGAAAGTAAACTGAATATCTTTGCAGATTTGACTATTTTCTGACATTTTATAGACTAAAATATCAATCAATTAATTGAGTAAATAATTAAATTGATAATTTAAGTGTTAAGTTTAAGTGTTACTTTGCTGTGTCAAAGTAAATGTTGGGAATCACTTGTTCTGACGCATTTATTATAATTTCTGTCATTTAGAAATTAATCACAGAGTATATCTATATATTTAAAAAGAAGTGTGATCCACAGCTGATCAAGTTATTCACTTTTAACTATGAACTGTAGTTAATGACTAAATAAAATGACAATGGTATAGATAATTTCAATTAGCATCCCTCTATAATGGAGTCGACAGCACGACTACAAAAAGAAGAATATATCCAAATAAAAAAGTTTAAAAGGCCTCAGAAGGTTGAAAATAAACCTGTCCATTAATCTCCTAAAACTTGAGGAGACGTTTTCTGACTGGAAGTTATTATTATTTACGACCAAAAAAAGAAGCAAATCTTCCCACGGGAGAACCTGGAGCCATTAATGTTTTTGTTTTTGTTTGAAAATCAACTCAAAATAGCTGCAGATTAAATATTCTTATTTGTTTTTTGTCACTGTTAAATAAACACGTTGTTTATATTGATATTAAATCTGACACCGAGCGGACGGAGACTAATAACTCCTACCTGTTTAATGACTATTGATGTGTCAGTTTTTCTCATATTCTAATCAAACTCTGTCAGTTTGAACAGACAGCAGGTAAACAGCAGTGTCTTCATCATCACACTGCGTCACTTTTAGTTCTGTCCTTCATCATCATCGTCATCTGCCGACCTTCTTCTCGTGGTCCTGGTCTGTATCACGGTGCTTTGTCTTGATTAGAAATCTAACTGTGCTTAAATCCAGCAGACATTCATAGAGTGTGTGTAGGAGATCAGTCTGTGTGGTGTTGTGTATTTTGTGAGCGTCCAGACTGAGGAGGACCAGGTGAGCAGGCCGGGGACAGAAGGTGGAGAATAATGGCGGAGGTTTGTTGTGAAGCAGCTCCTTCTCAGAGGAAACAGATGCAGGAGAGAAGAAACTATACTGAAGTTCTTAAAGTGGCAGAATTCTGCGAGGCGATCTTGTTTGTTTCCCCGGATGAAGCTGCTGCAACCGACCAATCACAGAGTTTTATTCCAAAGTGAGATATCCACCAACATAACGACGGGTTTAAAGAAACGTTGGCACATTTTAAATACAAAAAAAGAAACTTTATCTTGATGGATATGAGACATTTGGAGCAGGACTCTTCTACTGTGGCGTCCGCAGGGCAAGGAAGCCTCAGGCCGGATCAGCTGACCGGGCGGAAGCGAGCCACGTAAGCGCCACAGGACGGGCAGTAGGGGCGTGACGGCTCAGCAGGAAGCTGCTGGCAGAGCGAGCAGAGGTGGGGGTCCCTGCGGGGCCGGGGTGGGGGCGGCTGGTGGGAGTCGGTCCGCTGGAGCGGCAGGTGGTGGCGGGCGGTGCGCGGATCCCAGGACGAGCTGACAGTCCTGTAGTCGGTGTCACGGCGCCAATCAGTCTCAGGGGGCACATCCAGGCGGAGCGGCTGGGTGGGGGCCTCCCCTGGCACTCTGAGGTGGTGCGGAGCATAGTGGGCGGACCCGTTGACTTTATTAGGTAGCGACGGTTGCCGGTAGTGACCATTAGTGGCGGTGTTGGCTGAGCGGCGAGGGTGGGACAGGGTGGCGTAGAGACTCTGTGGACCTGGCAGTGGGGGTGCAGGACCGGAGCTGGCTCTGGGTCTGGGGAGGGAGGAGGTGGAGGAGGGAGGTGGGGCTCGGCGAGGAGCTCGGGGCAGAGTGCCATAATTCAGCGCGATGCTGTGGAGGCTTTGACCTGAGAGAGCCTGATGCCTGTCAGGCACAACCAGAAACTGCTGCTGGACGCCTGGTCCAGATCCTGAGGAGGAGGAGGAGGAGGAGGAGGAGGAGAAAAAATAGGAAGAACAGTTACAACACAATGCAGAAATGCTGTAAACAAAACTATGACAGTGGGTCGGCTTCATTTTGGTGCACTGGTGCATCACTTTATTAACAGCGAGGGCTGAGAAGACCATTTAAATGGCGTGCAATCTGTCAGACATGTCAGCCTACAGGGCAAAAGCTAAGGTAGTTGACAAATAATGCCTGCATGAACAGTAATGTTCACAATATAATTTTATGTTAGTCTGAATGACATTCATCAGTTCCATGTTTTATCAATCTCTCTTGACTTGTTAGTGTAGGCCACAAGGTCGTGGTTGCGTGAACACCTGAAATTTAGCAGGGAATCCAGCGTATCTGCCAGCTACAACAACCATCCTATGATGTGCAAATTCCACCTACTTGGCACACCACAGGCGTATGCTGGCGTAGTAATGGTGCAGACTCCCTGATACAGTCCATCCTCAGCCAATCAGAAGCAACTAAACAGGCACATGCTCTGAATCTTAACTCGTTAAACTTGTTAAGAAAAAGATAGAATTTTTTAAAATGACAATAACTGAGTATTAGCATATAGGATTTAGTGGCATCTAGTAGTGAGTCTGGTAGATGCTGAACCAACTGAACCACCCTCCCCCCTTTCCAGGAACGTACAGTGGTCTTCACTTCAAAGTAAAGATGTGAATGACCCTCTCCAGTGTTTGGTTTGTCTGATCTGGGCTTCTGTAGAAACATGGTGGTGCAACATAGCGCACTACGTGGAAGAGGACCAGCTTCCTATGAAGATATGAAGGACTCATTCTAAGCTAAAAACCACAACAGTTTTTGGGGCCCTTTCACACCTACCTCATTTGATGTGGACTTTTGGGTTTGATCCAAACCAAAATTACAAGTGAGACCTCCATCAGACCACACAGCTGGCCCTTGGTCTGACAACAAATGTGGTCTCTGTCCCAATGAAACTGAAGTCAGTTCAGTTAAACTCAGTTCAGTTTGTTTCTGGTGTGAAACATTTTTTTGGATGGCTCAAACTTTTGGACGAATTACAGGAAGTTTTCGCAGGCTATCATCAAGTGACAGGAGCTGTGTAGCACGTAGTGTGTGTGGTTTAGTTCACAGTGTATCGCCTGCTACGCTCAGAGCTGACAAGTGTTGGTGATCAGAGCAGGAGAGAAATTAGCAGTAAAGTTGTCAAGTAGTAATAAATGTAAAATGTAGGTTTTAGTTTGTCCACGAACAATGAAAAATTACAAAACCAGCCATGGTAGTGAATGGGGAGAGGAGATGACTTTGTTGAATTAGTTGTAAAAAAAAAAAATCCCTAAAACACTTTTTAATTATTTTCCAAGTCGATGAGAGAGAGAAGATACAAGAGGACTGGAGAGCTGTCTACAAACCAATCAATATCAAATATCGGGAGACACAGCTCACGTAGAAGATGACGACAGGACACAGATTTGTCATATATAGCTTTTTAGTGTGCCTGCATCAAATGTATACCATGTAACAACAACACAATCTTGGTTCGGACTTTCAGGTGTGAAAAGGCCCTTACTTTCAGGTGATTATACACATATGAAAACAAAATTATGAATATCATATAAACTTCTGCCAACAGATCCCCCTAAATCCTACACAATGGACTTTCAAGTCCGAGCAGCTTTTCTTTTAGGAAAATCTGACCTCTGATAACTGCTTATAAACTCAGCTAACTAAACTCTCCAGTAACTGTCTCAGAAATGTACAGATTAGAACGGTAGCAGATTAATTAGTTATTTGCAGGGAACTATCTAAGAAATTATTAGGAAAAAGTTTCCCCAACATGAAGTCAAAATATTCCTCTAAAGCCTTCTCCACACGGCCAGGAATAAAACTCTAGTGTATCAACAGTAAGTTGTACATTTACCCTCAGGGTGCTAAAACCTCAAAATTCTCCCAAAGTAACAGAGGTCATTATTTGTGTAGCAGTCACTAAACATATAAATTTATATTGGATATTTCATTTCAAATCTTGCACTTTTGCTGCTAAGCAAATCACCACATAATGAAAAAAGTGAGCTGATAAAAAGATCAAATGTGTTGATGCTTGGTGAATTTTGAAGGATTTCCTGTTGTGAGTAAACACCAGGAAACTGTTATTTGGTGGTGGTTGTGGATCTGGTGGTGCTGGTGGAGAGTGGAGGTGAAGGGCCAGCAGGTTACCTGAGTGTCCCCAGGAGGAGAGGCCCGAGCTCGGGGGCCGTGATGTCTGCAAGGGAGGGTGCTGTGGAGGATGTGCAGGAGCTGAGGGGCCGTGGTGTCGGGGTTGTTGGTGTTGGAGGAGGTGGTGGTGGTGGTGGTAGGAGTGATCTGTAGTGAAGGAGGTGGAGGAGGAGGGGATGTGCAGGGAGGAGGTGCTGGGGCGACGGAGGAGGGAGGAGGAAGAGGAGGAGTGTCTGAGAGGGGGCCTGGGCACAGAGGGGTCCTTCAGGGCGAGGAGGAGGAAAAGAGGTGATAAAAGAAAATGATGACGGAGGTAGAATACAGAAAGGGAAAAGAAAAGAAAAATAGGAAGGAGATGTGATGGAGACAAATGGCAAAGGAGCAACAGAGAGGAAAAGATGGGGACAAGAGGAAGGAAATGATGCACAAGAAAATAAAGATATGACAGATGAAGAATAAAAGATGAAGATAAGTAGGATGGTAAAACAAAAGAGGACAGGGCAGAAAATAAATGAGAAATAATGAAATTAGTAGAATAAGAAGACACAACAGACAGAGAGGAGGGGGTAAAATAAAAACAAGTTAACATGATGGAGGGAACACCATGAAAAATGACACAAAATAAAATCCAGACATCTGTGAAAACCTTGCATCTTTAAAGGAATACTTCACCGCCCAAATGACCACTGTATGTCACGTCGAATTAATGATTACAATGTTTTTGTCACATGCCTCCAGTGGACGAAGAATCCAAAATGGGGGGCCACGTTTAACAGCAAAACTATATCATAACATTTGTTTACAAACTCTGACACGACTCATGCAGTATAGCCAACTGTCTTTTATCCGGTCATACTCTCAGTACTTCCCAAACAAACAGCCCTTTGTAATAAGAGTCAGAACTGTAAGTGAAACTTCACAATGCTTTCTTCAAAGCCAGACTCCATTGACAAAAACAGTGATTTTACCTCACTGAACACAGGAGCTGCTGGTCTACTGCTGCCACAATCGGTTAGTTAGTTTGTGTTATTGTGTGACTTTGGCGAATCCGTACTAACCCTTAAAGCACCAAAGTCACGCAATAACACAAACTAACTAACTGATTGTGGCAGTGGTAGACCAGCAGCTCCCGTGTTGAACAAGGTAAAATTACTGTTTTTGTCAATGGAGTCTGGCTTTGAAGAGAGCATTGAGAAGTTTCACTTTAAGGTCAGATCCCCGTCAGAACAGCCCGCCTGTCTGGGAAGTACTGAGTGAGCATACCACTTGATAATGAGACTTGGATTATACTGCATGAGTTGTGTGAGACGTTTTTGGATTCTTTATTAACAGTGGAGACATGCAACAATAAAAAGAGTTTTCTCCACAAATTCACAATAACACAGGGAAGTGAGTGATATACAATTGTCATTTAAGGGTTGAAGTATTTATTTAGGATGCAAGTTTTTGTTTTCTAGAAATAAAAAAAGGTGAGGATGAGTTCCTTTTCTTGACTTTAAACCTGCAATAACTTTTTTCTGACACATCATCACTTTTAAAGTTGATATGTTCAACTTCAAACAGTTGCTTATTTTCATATTTGGCATATGCAGGTTTTTTTAAACACAGGACAAATTGCTAAAAAGGCATTATACTCCTTTCTCACTTCCAGCAGATAAGTACGATTATCTTATTTTTTTATTTGATTTTTTCCTGGTGTGTTGTGATGGATGTCAGGAAACGAGACCAGTAAAAATGTTACGGTGGTTACCTCTTTTATATCTGGTATATTGTTCGAACAGGACCGAGACAGATGGAATTAAAGGCTGAGATGACAAATAGTCGCAGAGGTTATCGACAGTCATGTCGGAAAAGGGGCGATAATTAGCGTGCCAACCTAGGCGTCATGTTTCCATCACTGCTGAGCTGGAGCTGATAAATACCAAAGACTTCTGCAGAGTCATTTGTCACTAGAATCAATGTTGACTTCAACGTTTCCCACTCGAGACAAAAGCCAGATATAAGGGGGGTTTTTTTTTGTCCAGTGGGAAAGTGGCTTTAGGTTACAGTTGGCAGCAGGCAAGAAAAACATTTCAAGATCATTGTAGGTTAACTTCAATACATTTTAATTTTGTCTGAGGCAGTTGTGATGTCATCCTGCCAGAAAACAACAGATTGCTCCCTGTAGGTTAGAGTGTGTCCCCGTCTCATGTGACGGGAGTTCAGGTAGCTTATCTTTGGCATGAGTGCAGTAAATTATGATTGAAATTGTAGTGGAGGGTGAGCTCTTTAAAAGTGCAGTAAACAAACAGTTAAATGTTTTTTGTGAGCAGAGCTGATTTGTCTTCATGTCAATGGTTGAATCATTTATGAGGATCGCTGACTGCAGGTCAGAGTTCACCTTGTTTTTAGTTTAATACTCCACCCATGTACGTTTTAATGTTTCAGTGGGTGTGTGAGAAACACAATTGGCCCTCCAACACTCAGAGGGAGAATAAAACGCTCTGGCTGAAGTGAAACATCAGGATTCCTCCCACAGACGCTGATATCTGGAGTCAAACCTCAGCTGTCGGTTCACATCAGGCCGGCTTCGCCTCGCAGCGAGCGCAGAGGTTAAAAGCTTAATGGAAGGACTAAATCAGTGATCAATCTTTAATGCGCTGGCCTGAGGCGATTCCTGAGGGCTGAATACAAGATGGCTGAATGCCAGCGGCAACAGAGAGGGGCACTCTGAGGGAAGCACAGGCTGCTGCTACAGAGACCTGTACAGCTGTTCAGAGTTTCATATGTTCAGGTTTCACACTGAATGTTTTTACTGCTGTAGAGATAATTAGCAACAAGTAGTGTGCTCCAAATGAGCAGCAGGAACAGTGGTTTTACAGAATCATTTTTTAGTTTCACGCCATTTTATTATTTACCCAGTAAAGGTGCATTCTGAGATGTTCCTCAGTTTAAAAAAAGAGGCCCTTTAAAAAACATGAAGAACCACTGCACTTGTTGAACAGTGTGTCTCAGTCACAATAAAATAAAAAGCCATTAGCCATTAATCAGTTAACCACTGAGAATATTTTTGACCAGTTACATGTCGGTCTATCGTTCAGTTTTGCTGCTCTTTAGCTGACTGCACTTCAGCTAGTTTACTGCCGGCTAGCCTTGTTAACACGTAGAAACATAGTTCTCATTATAAAACGGAAAGGTGAAATCTGGCAATCTGATTGGCTGTTAACCGTGATATAATGAGCGTATATCACGGCTACTATTCGAAAAAGCCTTATCACAGCATATCACTCCGATTCAGGGAAGCAACAATGTTTCCATGGCAACAAACAACTGTTACAGTACGCAGCAAAAAGTAGCCGGTTTTGATATTTCTTTTTTGACGGCAGTAACAACATTTAATTATGTTCACGGTCAACTTTGATCTCCGGGGAGGGCTGACCATGGATGAATGGATTGATGAGTGCCTGTCTCCGAAAAAAAAGCGGAGCAAAAGAAGACATGCGGAGCTGACGTCCGGAGAGGTTGACCAACTGGAGAAGGAGAGAAGCGAGGCCAATACAGTTAAACAAACCAGGTGGGCAGTGAAGAACAAATAGACTAAATTAGTTGAATTCACATGTTTAAGGTTACCTTTCACCTCCAGATAGGGTTAACAATGGTAGAGTTGATTGAGCAGTGACTTTCTGCCGAAAAAAAGGTGAGGAATAGACAACATGCAGAGCTAACGTACGAGGAGGTGGGACTATTTTTTCACAGCGGGGCTATTTTGTTAGATAATAGGCCTACGTATTTCTGTTTAATTAAAAACTACATGAAAATTATTTCCTCTTTCATATTGGCATTATTGGTAACCGTTTTATAAAAGCAATACATCACTCCAGTCCGTGATATACGCTCATTATATCACGCTAAGGGGGTTTCCGAAGAACGCCCCTTAGCTGTGATATAATGAGCGTATATCACGGCCTGTCGTGATGTATTGCTTAATTGCCCACCCTCCGGTCTCCACTGGTTAGCTAGAATTAGCCTTGGTCACTCCTCACTGCACACCATCTGGGTCTGGTGGTGACTAGCTAACAGCTCCGCTTCATCTGTAAATACTGCTAGTAATGCCGTCCTGACACAACAGCACAGATGTGGAACAACTTAGAGTGATTCCATGGACATGAATAACTCTTATATTCGGGTTACAATATTTACATGAGAAACCAGGTTATTCATGTTCCATGTATACATCCTGGTTTCTTCCCAAGTACTCCAACCAGCATACTTGGGTTTCTCACTGACAGAGAACAGTGTTTACATGCTCAAACACAAATGGGATACTCCAAAAACGCGATCATAAACAAGTTATTCATGTCCATGTTAACATACTCAATGGTCAACCCTCAGGTCACCCTGGTGAAAAAGTGGCTCAGTTTTATTAACAATGGAAAAGTCAAATGAGAAATCATCAGAAAAAAGAGCGCCCATTGGTCTCTTTAATAGTTGTTCTGTGCTTTTTTGGGGATAAAAACAAATATCTGTTATAACAGAACAAAGGTTTGCAGGTAATCAGTGTGATCTGCCATCTTGCTTGGTGACACATCCTTGATTACAATGGTTGTGATAAAACTGGTGGTTACACAGGCTGGTTCACGAGATAATACCAAGGTTTCAAGAGTCCTGAACAGAAACAGTTCAAGAGCCAGAGCTAGTTTGGTGGAAAAGGGGTACGAGTGAAGAGCAGAACCTGAACCATGCTGCAGTTACATTGTATGAACACAGGGTGGCAGCAGGATTTAAAATAAAATCAATATATAGAAACATGCACACAGCTGTTGTCCTTTTTCTGCTGCTGGATTAAGGTGTGTGTCTGTCTGTCTGTGTGTCTGTGTGTCTTACGCAGCTGTGGGAGGGTCCCAGGTTTTGTGGTCGTGACCCGATGACGGTTCCACTCAGGCTGCGGGCAATGCGTCGCAGGTTTTCTGCACTGTAGCTCTCGTCTTCACCTGACGGCAGCTACACGGAGGTTGGAGGTCAGAGGTTAGCAGGGAAAACATTTTTAAAATCTTCACTGTTTCAAGATATTCCTGCCCCTCCTGGTAGCAGAGGCTTAATTTATTCATCTATAAAAACACTTGGACATTTTCCCTAATTCCTGACAATTATATCTTTATATAATATAGTCTTTAATATAATTTATTATGACATTTTCTTGACAGAACTGTATAAAGCATCAACTGCAGGATTTATGACAGGGACATGTACTTCCTGTTTCACTTTAAAAGGCCTACCACTGCCTTTCACATCAAAATGCATTTCCAGCGATATCCTGCACGTAAGGGCTAAATTGTCCTCAGCGTTACATACGTAGACGGAGACAGATGGAGCCTTCTGTCCATACTCTGTGTTCACTTTGTTTGTATCTTTGCATGTTTTGTGAAATCTTACGAATATGGATAAAATGGAGCAGTACCACCAGAGATCGTGGAGGCAGTGTGGCTTAGTTCAAGATATGACCACAGAAGATGACAAAGACGTTTAAATAATGGCAGCAGGGAACAAATGAGTAATACAGTAAACAGAATTCTCAGCCCACATGTCTGGATGTATATAATGGTCACACAGACCCACAATGTCTACATCGCTGCCTCTTTTTAAAGGTACGGTATTGCGACCTCCTCCATCATCGCCTCGTTTATTGTGTAAAACTGTTGACTCTGCACTCAAGTGCCATCTATTGGCTGTATGAGGGTAGTGACATTTACAACGTTTTAAATGTACGTAACTATTTTCGAATGTAAAAGGAGCACAAACGAGCCTCAACAATGAATAGAACAGAAAAAGAAGAACCCAAGTCTGTTTAATAAGATCAATAATCAGGGCTGACATTTATCCAACAGATCAAATGAAAGCTCTAAACGCTTGAATCATTTATTCAACAGTACATGTTGAGAGTATTTACCTCACACTTCTTATCAGTCATTTAAAAACTGCAAAACCTAAAATGTAATTAGGCTCAAGTCACAAATCGCTAATGAGACCTCAGAGAGGAAACATTAACAGAAGAAATGGAGCTCATGGAGCTGTTTGACAGCCGTGAAATTGCTTCACACAGAACATGTGTAAAACAATTATCGCAACACACACACACACACATTCAGTTAGTCAGTCGAACCTTGTGAGGTGTAACCGGGGATCTGTAGGCATATCTCTCGATCTCAGCCGTTGGTGTTTTGGAGCGTCCAGATCCTGACAGCATTCTCCTCGCACCTACACACACACACACACGCATTATTATGAACAACAGATGCAGTAGTAACAGGACCAGTTGTATTGCAGCAGTGTGGAACCATAATTGAATCACTGGTGTCACTTTTCTTCAATCTGCTTCTGCAGATCTCACAGGGACAGTAATCCTGACAAACCATTATCACAGTGTTGAGCTTTGTTGACGGTAGGTTCGATCAGAGGAAAGAGGAAACAACTGGACTGAATTAGAGGTAACACTTCATAAAATTATATGTTCAACTGTTGCTTGTGGAGGTTTGGACATGGGAGCTGAAATCTGACCTCAGAGAGGCCGCATATTTCCTACCTGGTTTGTTGTTAGTTGGCTGAGGACTGACTCCTCGGCTGCCCCGGTGCATGCTGGGAGCCAGCAGACTGGCCTGGTACAGAGAGTCCAGCTCCGACAGCTCCTCACCAGGCAACGCCGCTCCCCCTCCTCCTCCTGTTGTATTCTGAGAGCCGTAGTATCTGTTGACGTTTTCCGCCCAGCGCTCCACAGGAAGGACTGCTCTGTAGTCCTGGCTGGGGGGCGGGGAGGAGGTCCGACCAGGCCGGCTCGCAGGCGGAGGTGGAGGGATGTTGGAGGGGGAGTCTGGGGGCGAGTAAAGGGACGAGCTGATTGGTGAGGTGGAGTCAACGAGAGAGTCAACAACATCAGGTGGGTCAGAGTGTAGGCAGGACCAGCTCCTGGTTGGTAAGGAGGATGAGGGTGGGGCTAGCCTGGGTGTGGGGCTAGACGCACGCGGCATGGTCTGTGGGTGTCGGGGGTAATACGGCGCATCCTCCATCATCAGATGACAGCTGTTGTTGGTGCCAACAGGTGACGGGGGCTGGGCCTTGGCTGGGATGGAGATAGGAGGCGTTCTGGTCCACTGGGGAGGATGCTCCACCTCCTCAGGTGGAGGGGGTGGAGCC
Source organism: Cephalopholis sonnerati (assembly GCA_019142605.1). Classification (NCBI taxonomy): domain Eukaryota; kingdom Metazoa; phylum Chordata; class Actinopteri; order Perciformes; family Serranidae; genus Cephalopholis; species Cephalopholis sonnerati. Next base: position 8,648,882 of record JAGQAX010000018.1, on the reverse strand, counting down.
AAGTCTCCCGGGATGCTCTGCTCCCAGCTGTCCACGCACAGGGCAGGGAGGGACCCGGTGTTGGAGAGGGGTTTCCCGATGTGAGAGCAGGGGCCTCCGGTCCTGCTGTTCTCCCTGGGTGAATCTGTAGGGGCCCCGGCACTGGAGGCGGAGTCGGACAATGAGTTCGTTTGTTGAGGGAGGGGCTTAAGGAGGCAGGGAGAGAGAGGCGGGGCCTGCTGGTCCAGACAAGGAGCTGATTGGTCACCCTGTCTCTCCGTCAGAAGTATTTGGAGTGGGAGAGGCTTTTCACTGCAGAGACAGAGAGAGAGGCGGGTGAGGAAGTGCATGTGTGTGTGAGTGTGTGTGTTGGGCTGCAGTATGTCTGAAACAGATGGTGTCACTTGAGAGCTCTGGCTGGTTGTGTGTGTGTGTGTGTGTGTGTGTGTGTGTGTGTGTGTGTGTGTGTGTGTGTGTGTGTGAGGGTGTGTGTGCGTGTGTGTGTGTGTGTGTGTGTGTTTCAGAGGTTGTTTCCTGGGGAGTGTCAACAATCTTTCGCTGTGGCTCAAACCCTCAATGAGCCAGTTGTCACGACAACACTCTTCTCAGCAGCATCTCTGAAGTCCTGTCAGTGCCCCCTACAGGCTGCAGACGACAGTCACCACTCGAAAGTGTTGGACACAGTGGAACATACAACATGCTGATGACTTCATTAATCATAAAAGTGGGCTGTGAGTCACTTCAGAGGAGCTTTGGTGGCTATGCATATAAATATATATACATATATATTTATACCACAGCAAACCACAGAGAAATCGTGGAGACAACAAGATCTGTGATTGGAGAAAAAGGTAGCAGGAGCACTGCTGGTGTCCCTCAAAGCAACGATGCTCATCGAAAACTGGAGAGGACAACTTATTGCCAAAAAAAAAAAAGATATAAAAAAATCCGGGTCAAGCCACTCAAGATGGTTTGAAAAATATTAAAAGGCCTTTATTTTATCCCCACTGCTGCACAATTACTTTGGCTGTCAATCGCACAGCTGATGTCCCATATTCATTAGCCCTTTGGATTTCGCAATAAGACCCTTCAATACATCAGCTTTGTTTTTTGACTTCATCAGCCCCTTTTCCACTGCAAGAACTTTGATCATTTACGTGGGACTGTGAAAAGCCTCAGAGCGTTTCCACCGGAATTACCTGGGGAAAAAAACTTTCCCTGAAAAAAGTACCTAGTAGGGGGTAGGACTTTTCAGATTCCCCTGAATTCTTGAGGGGCGGGGCTGTGTGCTGAAGAACGCTGATTGGTGGAACACACACTTGCAGCGTTCCACACTTCCGTGCCAGTGTGGCTGCAAACTTTCTACAAATAAACATTTCTACCATAGTATTGATAAGCGCTAACGCTATCGGTTCTTTTCACGGCACTTTTACACATGTTGATTTAATTCATTATCATCCTGCAGCCTCTCCTCTGCGCTCTGTGCCGGCACTGAACACACACACGGCTACACACTACGGTAAGCAGTGAACAGCCGAGTGGCCCTGGTGGAAACAAACTCAAAAATGACTCGAGCTAACGGCAGCTACACTCGTTACTGTAAGTGGAATTAAACCTTAGCGAGTAAGAAGCCAATACTTTATCAACACGTGTTCAGCAACACGAACATGTAAATTTGTAGACAGCGATATTCAATATGCTCCGCCCACAGTGTCTCATCCACCAACACTAACGTTATGTCTTACACACTGATTTAGACAGCACGCTAGTTCGGCTAACAGCGAATCGTTACTAATAAGCTCAAATGACAGCTGTCTGTATGTAAACTAACTTAGTTTGACTATTATCTTAAAATACTTTTAAACTTTTAGCTGCTGGCTCAGACAAACAGTCCTTCCTCGCTCTACCAGCACTAATGTTACCACGTTACCAGCCAACAAGCTGGCGGATTGCACACGCTGAATCATCTACGTCATCAGCCTGATTTGAATAAATTTTCTGTAACTTTCAGGTGTGGCGGAAACGCAAACCACACAGATTACCAGGAACTCTTTTACCCAGGTAAATAAATTCCTGGTAATAAAAGTTCCTGGAAATGTTGGTGGAAAAGGGGCTATTGTCTCCCCAAATGAACCTTCGGATTTCCTTCATTTTCAGGTTGGTTTTGTGGATTTCGAGCTTGGGACACGTGTAATAATGATACTCGTTATGGGCAGCTGTGGCTCAGAGGTAGAGCAGGGCAACCATCAATCAGAAGATCTGCTGTTCAATCCCTGGCTTCTCCAATCCACATGTCGAAGTGTCCTTGGGCAAGATACTGAACCGAAAATTGCTCCTGATGGCTCTTCAATCAGTGTGTGTTAGTGAATGGTTATTGAGCAGCAGGTGGCATCTTGTATGGTAGCCTTGGCCACAAGTGTGTGACTGTGTGTGTGTGTGTGTGACATTTGACATTTAGTGCCAATAGTGCTTTGAGTGGTCAAGTGCAGTCCATTTACCATTCAATGGAGGTTGAAAGGAGATCCATTTCTTCCCTGTTCCAGGTGTAGGGTTAGCTAGCTAGCTAACAAAGGTATACTGAATGTATACACATGCTGCTTTTGCTTTTTAATATTTCAACAGACCTACCCTGCTTTACAGGAACAGTGGAGGGAGACAGGGAAACCTTTCCGATATTAAACCAGCTATAAATAAATAAGTCAAGCTCGTCAATCGTACCTGGCAACATGCACTACAGTTGCAGGGGCGGACAGATATACACAAAGATGAGGTTGATTTCCATTCTCTCATCTCAGACTTAAAAAGTGCATCTCTAAACTGCTTCATCTAGCAGCTTCACCATATTGTAAAGACGTCTTAAATAGAGGCAGAATGTATCTGAAGCGTTTACAGCTTAAATATTTCACACACATGATGTTGTTGAGTGCTAATGCTCCTTCTGATTGGCTGAGCAGACTACAGGTGGTACCTGGGCTGTTCCTGCAGCTGCTTCCCCTCCTCCTGTTGTTGCTGCGGCTGCTGCCTGCCTGCCTCTGAGTCTTGCTCCTGCTGCTGTTGCTGCAGTTGCATACGTTGCTGCAGGCTGCGGGCTCTCCTCATGCAGCGCTGCAGCCGGCTGTGACTACTAGCTCCGCCCTCAGCCGCCACCAGCTGCAGTTTGGCTGCAGCCAGGTCACATGTCAACACAAAATACACAACAGAAGGAAAAACAAAAAAAGAGAGAGGAAAGAAGAAATAAGGAAAAGAAGGATGCAGAAAATAACTTGTTATGATGATTTCATGCAAAAATCTTAAAAAGCAAATATACACCTGACAGAAAATCAAGCACCAGACAGCTGACATGATGGTGATGTGATCGTGTGTGTGTGTGTATGATGGGGATGGTAATCATGACAAAGATCAATAACTCAGGTTCGCAATGATGAAATGGGGAAATTATATTCAGACAGAGAGTTAAATTAACAAAACTATAATCAAAAATGTTGGGCCAAACTAACTCAAACCAGGCTGTTAGTTAAAGAGTCATTCTGGTTTATTGCAGCTGGGGTCTCCGCAGTTCTGTCGATCGTTCCTATCAGTAATAATAACACTGTATTCTGTAGACAAAGTGATCACTAAAACTGAAACCCAAGTAGTCAGAGGAAAATTAACTTTGGCCTACTGTACTTTCTGTAGTTGTCTAGGCACAGCTCTCCTGAGCAAGGCCCCCCTTCTCAATATAATGGTAGAGGAGACACCGGCTATTATGACACACACATAAGGCCAAGTTTATTCTCTACCTCTTCTGAAGAGACTCTCCAGCTCTCTACAATAGTGCTCTATTATTTTTTGTTTTTTCAGTCATGTGAGCCAGCTTGTTGCAACAGAGATATGCACCCAGCATTTCCAGCATTAGAACTGGGCGGGCTGTATCCATCAGCCTAGCTATATTTTCAAAGCAAACAAAGTGATCAGCCATGCAGATAGATGAATGTTTCCAACCGGCCTGATCATCTGTCCGCTCTCTTGACTATGTCAGTCAGTACGTTTACATGAACGCAGTAGTGGAGCTAAGCTCATAGCTCGGCTAATCAGTCAAGTTGGACTTCTCGTCTTGTCTGAGTATACATGCAGAAGAGAAAATCTAATTTCTGACCAAGTACGTCTGACTCCACCTCGATATGCGGCGCTGTGTCCTTTGTAATATAGTGCATATTGAACTAGTTCCTGCTGACCTGAAGAGGAAGCTAACGATGAATGAAGCTCCTTTAGCTGTCGGAGCATGAATATAGTTTCCTCGTCCGTCCAGAAGTGCGTCTTCTGCTTCTCGGTTGCCATGGTGTTTGTTTGTTTGTTTTTCCGAAGTGAACTGCTGCTACGTCATCTCCTTCTTCCGGGTGAAAGCCCGCGAAAGAAAAAGTCGTGCATGGGCAAAACGGGTCCGACTCCGGTCGGACTAAGTGGATACATGCAGCAATAGTTCGATTTTCAATCGAATTATCTAGGTGTATTAGTTGAGCTACGGATAGTCCAATTTCAGTCGGACCAAGCTGTTTACATGCATTTAAAAGTCCGGTTTCAGTCGGACTAAGTCAATAATTTGATTCTCTCAAGCTGCATGTAAACGTACTGACAATGTTCCCAGGTGTTAAACTGGTGGATGATATGTTATTATTACTAAAAGAAATACTAACGCTACAGAAATAAAGTGGAACTATTCCTTTAAAGTGTGGCCCAGCTTCAAGCCTCTGGCAAGTGACGCTGCTCTGATGGGCTTTTATTCAGAGAGGAGGCTCGGCTCACTGGTCTGCTTCTCATCCTGATGTCTTGTTCACTTCCATTTTAAATGTTCGAAGCATTTCTTTAATCTGTCTGTTAATGTCTCGGCACAGTTTTGCATTTTTTTCATCTGGTTTTTGCCAGTTTTTAATCAGTTGCGTGTCGTGCTGCAGTGACGACAGAGTGGTGGATTTTGGAAGAGGCTGTGTGTTTGTGTTTGTGTGTGTGTGTGTGTGTGTGTGTGAGTGTATGTGTGTGTGTGTGTGTGATTGACAGATCAAACAAAATGAGAGAAAGAGACTAAATATTCAGAGAGGAAAAAATAAAAATTGTATAGGAGTGTGTGTGTGTGTGTGTGTGTGTGTGTGTGTGTGTGTGTGTATGTGAACAATCCTCAGTGACACACAAACACGCTGGAATCCCATTGGCTGACGTCGAGCAGTTATCAGCAGGCCACCGTGCTGCCTCTGGTTGCCATTAGCAACAAAGCAGAGGGTTGGTGGGCGGGGGTGCGGTGACCTCATTCACAGTGTGACTATTTGGTATGAGATACTGTGTGTGTGTATGTGTGTGGCAGGCTGGTGTTATGTATAGCGGGGAGGGGGCGGGGTCGCTGGGAGAGGGAGGGGCTTACAGACAGCTTCGTTGACTGCCGACAGCGCAGCGGCGACCTCGCCTGCTTGCTCCAGACGCACCGACTGGTCCAACAGCAGCTCCGCCTCCGACACACACCGCTCAAAGCTGTCGCTTTTACCTGCAGGATGCACACACACACACACACACACACACACACACACACACACACACACACACACACGCTTAATGATTCTGCAGCTTGGTGAGGAGACAGACGTTGCAGCACAGAGTAAATATACAACTCCATGTTAAAGGCCGAGAGACACGTGATCCAAAAGCACCTTTATATTTTATATATTGAACAAAACTTCTGTCGATCTCCTCTGAAGAAAAACTTTTTGGTGTTGATGGAAAGAAGTGTATCCAAACGCCAAACAGAAAGAAAAGTACTTCTCACAGTCGGCTCAAAATCCTTGAAATTTTTTTGAAAACAACTGAAAAAAACTCAAATAATCAAATAACATAATACAGATATAAAACAGAGAGCGGCCAGCAGCTGGAACACACACACACACACACACACACACACACACACACACACACACACACAAACACAGGCTTTATTACAGCGTGGGTCATTCTGTCTTTTGTGTGTCGGCTGAGTCAGGTCTTTTCAGCTGCTCAATGAGGAACATTCCTGTTGTCCAACACAACACACATTTGCTGACCACACACACACACACACACACACACACACACACACACACACACACACACACACTGAACACAACTCACAACAGTTTAATGACAGCTGGATCACTGATGGATGATTTAAAACTTTACTGATGTTTTAAACTAAAATATGAAGGAAGTTTCTGAGTGCTGCTGACTTTGCACTGTTAATAAGAGATAACCTAAAACATTAAGAGTGTGTGTGTGTGTGTGTGTGTGTGTGTACCCTGTATCTGCAGCTGGTCCAGGTCCAGGTACTTGCTGGGTCGGGGGTTGAAGCCGAGAGCCGCCTCCCTCTCCTTCTCCTGCCGGCGCTGCTGCTCCTCCTCCCTCGCTCTCCTCTGCACCTCCTCCTGCAGCTCGTCCAGCTCACTGCGGCCTGCAGGGGGCGCTGCTCAACACACACACACACACACATAAAGTCATTGCTGTGAACTACAGCTAGGCGCTCACTAAAGCAAAACAAGCATGATTTTAAAGTCAAAAGACAGACGCAAGCAGCAGCAGAGAAACATGAAGTGAGGTGTGTCGTACCGAGGCTCCCCCTGCTGGAAGAGCTGTGCTCCTGCAGCAGCGCTCCACTGCTCTTCGACCTGATGTTCTTCCATGACGGTCCTGATGAGGGGTAGGGGGGAGGCTTCTTCACAGCACACTCCCTGAAGAGAAGAGAAGGACAGAGACAGTGAGTCATAGACACAAAAGAAAAAATTCTTTTGCATGTCAAATATTCTAACAAGCCTTGCGTATTGTGCCAATGACATGAATCTGTTTTATTACCTTTTCTACGTTCATTCAAACTGCAATAGGATGCAGGAGATGGTGACAAGATGTAGGTATGTCATGCCTAGTTCTGTTGTGGACTTTCTCATCTATAAAGGCCCAAAAATCAACATTTCTTCCCCTAACATGACTAAGTTAGGTTAACTGCCAACTGCTAGCTCCAGGCAGCCACTAAAATAGTCTCTACTGTCGACTGAAAATGACACTCACTGGATAGATATGTCCTTTTTTTCTTCTTCCTGTGAGCACTATAGAGTGCTCTATAGATGAAGTTTGCTTACTAATGATTAGTTCCTTCCAGTTTATGTTTAATGCCAGGTACCTACTACACGATATCCGCCCGATTATACCCCGATGCAGTGTCGTACTGTGTCGCCTCGGATCGTGAACGACAACAGGTGTCATATGCGATAATCCATCGTTTCATGTCATGTAGTTTGTCTGGGATGCCTCACAACGTCCCTGACAGAAAGTCAAGCATGTTTGCTTTTCTTTTTATGGTTCACGACTTCTCATGATTTAAAATCACAAACACTAATTACTAGAAAATATACAACAGTAGACATGTTCTGGTACCATTTTTCCCTTCACAATATCAACTGTGGTTCGTTAATTAGTGTGTCGGCCGATACCGAGTACTGATCTGGTAACACTGCGGAAAAAAAAGAAAGTGAACAGCTGTATACTTCTAACCCTGTCGGGGTGTGAAATGTTGCTATCACTGTTGGATGGCATTGCTCAGGTTAGACGCTTTGTAAAACACAAACAAATACGTTCAGAAAATGAATGCCACAGAACTTCTTTTTATCATTTAAACATTTACGACTAACCACTGACATTTTACCAGGAATCAATTATTTTTTGCTGCTCTAAAACAGTAGTTACCAGTGGCTGCACAGCACCAACTTGCTGTCTACTGTTTTGGATTTCCAGGAAAAATGCCGTTTTGTCCAGGTATGAAACTACTTCAAAGTTTATCAATAAATGATGTGGTATGGGATCTGTTCATTGACGTGTACTTGCTGGGTCTGGGTATGTAAACAACTCTATACATCAGTAGACAACCAGCACTGGATCAGGACCTTGTGTGCACTCACCTGTCTCCCATGTTCAGGTCGAGGCTGACCGGGCTGCTGCTGTTCCTCTCGCTGCTCTCGTATCCACTCTCCATCCTCTGGATCAGCCTTGGAGGAGGAGGAGGTGGAGGAGGCAGCTCTGCACGTCCTCCACTTACAGTTCCATCTCCACCTCCTCTGTGGCTGCTGTAAGCCGTGGGGGGAAGGTAAGGAGGTAAGGAGGCGTCTGCTCCCTCGGAGGCTGTAGCTACACAGTCGTCAGGGAGAGAGGCTCCGAGTGGGCTGTATCCCGCCTGCCTTCGCCTCTCACGGTTAAAGATGCTGTCGATGTTGAGCGCCTCCCTGCGGGGCCTCCATGCTGGCCGGTACCTCCCCGACCCTGCTCCCCCCGAGCAGCTGGACTTGGACTCGCTGCTAGTGCTGTCGGCCTCCCAGTCCTGGGGCTTACTGGAGGAGGCGCAGGGATCGGTGGCGGTGGCAGGGTAGAGGTGGTTGTTGGCAGAGGAGGTGATTTCAGAGGAGAGGACGGCAGCCGGTAAAGACGTGGAGGAAGAGGAGGAGAGGGGTCGGCTGTGGATGATGTTGCTCATGGTCTCCTTGAAGTCTCGGAGGCGACTAGTTGAGGATGAAAAGGAGGAGGGAGGTTTGGGAAGGTGACGAGGAACCTGCTGCTCCTTTAACGTCTCTCCTGGGGGGAGGAGAGAAGAAAGCAAAAGAGAACAGAAAGAGAAAGTGGAGCAGGAAATTGGGAGAGAGGAGAGAGAAAAGTGAAGGACAAAGTGAGAACAATATAAAAGTTAAATACAAAAAAGTTGAGACAAAGGGGAAAGCAGTAAGATTACATTAGCATGACTGAAAATGAATGAAGGAAAAAATGAGCTAATATGAGTGAAAACTAAAAAATGATAACAGCAACTCAAGTTTAACTGTTTGTATTTCAAATCTTTCTTTTTAAAGACCTTTTGATTTACAGGCCATATCAACTACTTTACCAGAAGTCACCAGTAAAGTCCGACAGATCTATTTGTTTCCAGGTTAAAAGGCTGCATTTCAATATGCTCAAGTATGTTTAAATATGTGAATCTTACTTTTCACATCTCAAATTAAAGATACATCTGTCAGCCACAACATTAAAACCACTGACAGGTGAAATGGATAAAATTGAACATCTCATTACAATGCAATGTTCTGCTGAGAAACCTTGACACACAACCCACCAAAACACAGTTGCAGAACGAGTTCCTCATGGCAATGGCACTCCTTGATGGCACCATGCCAAACCACACTACAAAAACTGCTCAGGAACAGCTCAAGGAACATCACAAAGAGCTTGAGGTGTCAACCTGGCCTCCAAAATCCCCAGATCCCAATCCAATGGGGTATCCGTGGGACGTGCCGGAACGATTCTGATCCATGGAGGCCCCACCTTCAAACACACATGACCATAGGATCTGCTGCTATCACTCTGGTGCCAGACACCACAGGACACCCCAGAAGGCCCCAACCGTGGACCAGACTCTGACCTGTCCAGGAATGGACAGCAGACATCCCAAAGACACTCGATCGGATTGGGATTTGGAAGAGAGGTTTGACTCTTTGAGCTCTTTGTCACGTTCTTAAAGCCGTTTATGAGCAGTTTCTACAGTGTGGCTTGGCGCATTGTCCCATTGGGGGGCGGGCACTGCCATCAGAAAGTGCCTTCGCCATGAGGGGGTGTACTTGGTCTGTAATAGTGTTTGGGTGGGTGGTACTTGTCATCCACATGAATGCCAGGGTAAAAGGTTTGCCAGAAGAACACTATTCAAATGAGATGATCGATGTTATTCTCTCCGCCTGTCAGTGGTTTTAATACCGGGGCTGATCGGTGTATCTTGTTGTAAGTGGTACTAATCTAATTTCTAGCAAAGTTAACTGTTCGAAATCAACTTTTATATTTGCTGTTAGTATTTATTTTGTGACTGCAAAATGTGCTCCTAAAAACACCAGATTTAAGGGAGCCTTTTAAAAACTGTTCATTTCAAAAAGTGAATAAACAGATACAGTATACTGTTATCAGACTTTTTTTAACTCAACATCAGCATCAAAAATTCAGTTTTAGCTTTATTTTATTCCACATGTCATATTTTATTAGTCTGTAGTCAGTAGTTTTCTCGCTGCTCCGCGCCCCTACATTCCCCAGCCCCCTGATTGGCACAAACACCCCGCCTACCCTCGCTGTGGTACCCGGCCGACGAGGCTTCGTTGTCAGGTTTAGATCGCCGGTGGCGGCTAGAGCTCCGCCTCCTATCCCCGGCCCCGCCTCCCTTCCTCAGAGAATGGTGCTGCTCACTGTCCGTCACGTGGCCTTAGCAACAAGAAGCATGGCAACGGATGTTTACAGCATGGTCACCACATCGTACAACACAATGACAGGAGTAAAAGATGAATGGCAGCGTGTGATTGGCTGCTAATACAAAAGAAACTTTGCTTTTTTCTGCTCATAATAAAGATGATCAAATCCAAATGTGAATGAATGAGTTAAAATGAAGGATGCGTTGTCATAAAGATGACCGAGCAAACCTGCTCTGTAAAGATTACTTCCTCCACCCCTAACACCACCCACCTATGGTATCCAGGCTGCAGAGTGAGGCGTGCAGGGGTCCGTCTGGGCGCTCGATGCAGATGACGGTTCCCTGGGAGTCAGAGGAGTAGTGACTGGCCAGGGACTCATGGTGCGAGTGGGAGGGCTGTCGGTACGAGTAGCTCTCCGTCGACGAATCGGTGCGAGTGTCGCTGGAGATTGACTGCTCGCGGCCTGGCCGGGCGGGTGAAGGGGGGTGGGGTTAGTACACAAGTCGGGGGCGTCAGTGGTGACGTGCTCATATACACACACTCACACACACAGTTATACACAGTATCAGGCACACCTGGACATCACTGGAGCTACAACTACTACGACTACTACTACTTCTAATACTTCTCCGTCTTTTTTTTTTTTTTTTACCTCAGACTTGTCTGTCATAGTACTACTACGACTACAACAAGCACTAACGATTCTGGTTTAGTTACCTGAATGTTTGCTGTTGTGCTACTACTACGACTCCTAGTTGTGTTGTAGTTACCCGAGTCTTCGCTGTCGTAACAGGCCTTGTTGAGGCTGCGGAGGTCGAAGCGCGAGGGCAGGTCCTGGACCGACACCGGCGTCCCCCGCGGGTCGGCGTACAGCAGCAGCAGAGGCTGGTAGTGGCCCTTGATGCAGCGAGAAACCACGTCCTTCCACTTGGGACCGATCTGCAGGGGACAGACAAAAACACGCAGTAGGTGATGACCCCAAAAGCTGATAAAAATGCTACAGAACCTCAGAGTGACATCTGCAAACCTCCAAACTTCTGATGAAAATTTTGGGCGAGTCAAGTCAAGCAGTTTTTTATGTTTGTTTGGTTGTCGTTTTTTTGTCAGTCAGTGTACAGTGTACTTCTGGGGAAGTTTCAGTCCCCTCTAGCTGCAGAGTCAGTGCTCCTCTCTGGTACAGTCAGCTGTGGACCCAGACCTAAATCATTTAAGTGAGACGGAGGCAGCTTCTCAGAGGAAGAGAGGCTTTGCCCGTTCAGGCTCTGGGATAGATAATATCTTCTACTTTCTGCTTGGAAGTAGTGAACTTACAGCTCACAGAAACTAATATGAAACCGTCTCAGACTCTTGTTTTACATCTAGTGTCAGAATGCTGATGCACATTTCCGATCTTTCCTCAGCATGGTTAGCAAGCATTAGCTCGGAGGGCTAATTTGGCCTGTTTACTGTATTACGTACACAAACATCCTGCCAAACCACATACAAACTCTCAAACTCTCAAAAAAGGAACGGATAGTTTAATATTTGTATTAAACAACCAAATCTGAGTTGACTAATTCTGAGTCCGGTCAGCCCTACAAAAATTATTTGGTTTCACCATAGTTTGGTATTTTACATCACTCCTAACTTTGTCTCTCAGAAAATTGTTCATTTTTAGGTTATATTTATATCGTATAATTTGTTTTTTAAGGTGTGGACCTGCTATTTTACTTTAAATTTTGCCCTCTGTAGATCCGTCAACCCAGAGTTGTAACAAGATAAGACAGAGCTTTACTTATCCTGAGGGAAATTGTGCAGCAGTTTCCTACAAAGTAGGAAAGAGATGATTCACAAAGTACAAGAGCGACACTTCAACACTCACACTACTGTTAGAAGAAACAGAATCTTATGCATGAGTTTTTCCTCTGTCGTCCTAAACTTGACTTCTGTGTTTCATTAAACCTCTAGTATTTAATCAAGATTTCTTTTTTTAATAGTTTCTGGCTTTTCAGACAATTAAAAGACGATTTTAGATCTCAAATGAATCTTTGAGTTCAAGGTATGTTTAACCGCACAAATGTTAGAGGCCGAGCCTGATCAGATTAGAGGGACCCACAGGTATGGAAACATGGGTAGAGTCAAATATTTCCAACAATAATCAGCCCGACTGATCACGAGTTTAGAAACAGACATTACTCTCATATGAAAATAAACCTTTCTCTATCAAACTATTGGATTAACCCAGGAAAAGTAGCTGGTGAATTTACCAGCTGCAGTACAGACGTCCTTCGGCAAACAGCGCTCAGCAGGTAAAACAGTGACGGCAGCTGAAATGTTCGAGGCTGTTCCGTCAGGCTGTTGGGAAAAAAAAAAAAGTCCTCTTCCTGCTCTTGTTCGACAGAAATCCTCCCGCTTGTTATTTCAACCTTTTATCCAAAAAAAAAAGTCCATGTCTACCTTCAGATCTACTCAGACCTAACAGGACGTCCCAACATACAAAAACGCCGACTTGCCCGTCAACCGTGTACCGCTCAGTGTGTGTGTGTGAAAAAAATGTGAGTGTTTGTGCAAGAGAAAGAAAGAGATGTGTGAGCAAAAGTGTCGACTGTGGTGTGTGTGCATGTGTGTGTGTGCTCTGACCACACCCTCGGTTCTGTCCAGCTGGACTGATCAACAATAGAGGGATATCCTTGTTTTCACAACCAGCAGAGAGAGAGAGAGACGGACAGAGACAGAGAGTGAGGGAATGTGATATCTCATTCCACTGATGTTATTAGAGCACAGCAATAACAGAAAAGAGAGTAAAGTAAAAATAAGAGAGGAGGGAGGAGGAGGAGGTAGTGGAGGTAAAGAAGGGAGGTGTGAGGATGGACAGGAAGGGAGAGAGATCACTGACTACAACATGAGGTCATTTCCTTCCCTTAAACTGCCACACACACACACACACACACACACACACACACACACACACACACACACACACACACACACACACACACACACATTTGTGCATCTATACCTGTGAAGACCCTCGCAAGTGCTCAAGGAAAAGCAGGAATACCACAGTGTAGAAATACAACAGTTAGAAGTAAAAGTCCTGCTTTCAAACTCTTGCATAAAGTACAAAAGTATTAGCATCAAAATATACTTTAAGTACCAAAAGTAAAGAACACATTTCACAGAATGTCCCATTTCAGAATATATAGATTATATTATCAGATTAGAATTATTGATGCAGTAATGTATTAATGGGGTGGCTGTGGCTCAGAGCCAGAGCAGAAGGAATGGCAGTTCGATCCCTGGCTCCTCCAGCCCCATGTCGAAGCATCCTTGGACAGGATACTGAACCCCAAATTGCTCCCGATGGCTGTTCCACAGGTGTGTGAGTGTGTGAATGGTTACTGAGTAGCAGGTGGCACAGGTGCAGCTGGTAAAGGTGGAGCTCATTTTAATTAGTTTATAACTGCTGGGTGGATTAACCTACAACAATAAATCACAATTTATTAGTTGATTTATTTTTTGGATTCTTACGCCAGGCTCACACTGGAGCAGAACTGCCACTACACGTGCCAATTTTCGTCGTAGCACTGCTCGCTTCCTCTTATCACCCATGTTAACCAGTTGGGCTGTTTCGTTCGATGACCAGTTGGGAGAAACACCCTTCTGGTGTGAACACTCAGGCGACTGCTGATGGCCGGCTGCATAGCCACTGACGTATCAGGGCCTTTTTGCATCCAGTGTGAGCATGGAGTTACTCTGAATCTGGTAAAATGTACAGAATTTCACTCTGAACTGCAGCAAAGTGAAAGTATTAATTCGCTGAAAATGGAAATACTCAAGTTAAAGTATCTTAAAACTGTATTTAAGTACAATACTGGAGTAAATGTCAAGTTTTAGTCACATAAAACCTAAAGGAAAAGTTCGTCATTTTAGTGAATACACTGGGTCTCTTTCTCTCTGAGAATGAGATGTTCAGTTTGTATCCATCTTGTGTTTTAAGTACAGAGCTGGAATCAGGAGGCTGTTAGCCTAGCCTAGCATAAAGACTTGTAGCAGAGGGAAACAGCTAGCCAAAGTTCAGAAGTACATCTATCAACTAGGGCTGGGCTGTAACATGTATCATGATATTTCATAATCTAGACCTTTATCAGGTCGAGTCACCAAAACGTTGCAGCATTAAACCCGTTAGACAGTGTGTGGGAGTCTTTTCTACAAGTTCTGTTCTTCTCGTCCCTCTCCTACGCACCTGTTTGGAAACAGATGTGAGAAGTATTCCTTTCTTTTGAATATTTCATAATCAGCATATGTGTCAATATTGATACATATCACAATATTAGAGCTAAGACGATTAGTTAATTAAAAGTAGAAGAATATTTGGGTACTGTTTTAAAACCAGATTCATAATGGCAGTACCAAAATTTCTCTGATTTCAGCTTGTCAGATGTGATTATTAGCTGTTTTTTTTTTTTTATTTCATGTGATAGTTAACGAAATATTTCAGTTTTACAGACTGTTACTCAACAAAACAAGCAATCTGCAGACGTGAAGTTAGGCTTTAGTTGATTTTGATGGCCATTATTTTTACGTTTTATAGACTAAACAATCCCAAACATAATCATTAAATGAATCAATAATGAAAATAACCTTGAGTTGCAGCCCTACACAGAATTAATTAAGTTATTAACTGTATACTTATATGGTGATTTTTTTTAACTCCAATATCTAAAATGTGTAGACAAATTTGACTGTTGTTCTATGTCTTCTTTGTATGGTTTATTATTATTATTTTTATAATTTTATTTCCCTTTTGTTTTGTAATTATGCATGTGAAACAAATAAAATAATATAAATATAAATAAAATAATAAAACAAATAAAACAAGCCAGTGTTTGTCAAACTTCAAAAGATTCTCTCTTTAGGCTTAAAATTCCCCAATTAAAAAATATTACTATATTAATTATAGTATGAAAAAACAGTATATTAACAGGGCATTAAATGGAGGTTTATAGTAGCGGTGTTTCTCTGAGTGCCTTGCTGCAGTGGATCAGTCTAACTGATGGTGTTTGAGACCATCATTTCTTCCTGCTTCATTAGATGGTGATGATTTTGTCAATGCTAACAAGAGAGAGCGATTAAATCACCTTGCCCTGATATCAACACCTCTGTATGACACCTGAATATACCTCCTTGACATGTGCATCATCGAAGTACATCCATCGTCTGATCTTCGTCTGGAAGAAGAATGTGGAGTAATGTTTCCCGTAATAACACACCATGCCAACCAGGTAGAGCTCCGACTGACGAGCCTTCTCCTCCGTCACCCTGTAAAACAACTGCAGAGGGAACGAGAGAAGAAGAGCTCAATGAATGAACTGCTTTTTGATTTTTTCCCACTGTATGCTGACGACTCTGATGTTTATTGAAGTGATGGTTTATAAAACTTCGTACATCCCCCAGGCGCAGGCAGGTTCCCAGGGTGTGAATGACGTCCTCAGCCAGGTCCGAGTGATCCGAGTCCCAAACCAGACCGATGGTGATGATCTCCGGACTGTTGAGGAGGACACGAGCCATTCTGAGCTGCTGGCCGCACTGACTCTGAGGAAGAGGTAGACCAAAAAGTACAACATTTAAACGTCTTTTTCATCATAATTAGCATGTGTATGTGGGTTTTTTTAAACACGAGAAAACCTGCTACAAAGAGGTAACAGACTACTTTCCTATTGCCAGCAGACTAGAGCCGTGTATGTGGCTCAGCTGCAGACAAGGATGCCTCTTTGTTTTTTTTTACTGGTGTGTCACATTCGACTTCACAGACAGGCCAGAAAACAGGTTAGTAAACAATAGAAAGCAGCATGGAAAATGTTATGGTGGTTAGTTCTTTACATGTATCTCTTACCTGTTCAATCTATCTTTCAAACCCGGTGCAGACTAATTTGGAGCAATGTTTGAGTGCTGTTTTTGTGGTGGCGTGTCACTGCATCTCACCAGTAAAGGGGCTACAATTAGCGTATTGTACTTCCATTACTGTTGATCGGAGCCAGTGTCTAAAAATACTCGTGACGACTACAGAGTCTCTTGACCCAGGTGTAAATGCCAGCTGTAACCTTTCCCATTACATACAAAAGCTTGATTTTAGCATGTGTATGTGTTTTTTGTGGTGCGGGAAAGGGGCTTTACATTAAAATGAAACAGTGCAATTAAAGTTAGATATTTATATTCTATTAATAAAGTGTCTTACAGGACAGCTGCGCAGGTCTCCCATGCTGGCGTTTCGCAGCAGCTCCCCAAACATGCCAGGAGTCGCTTTCTCCCTCGACTCCAACATCTTCACTGCCTGGTTACTGAGGAAGAAGAAGAGGAGGAAATGAGATCTTCACAGCTTTGTGACTCACATATATTTGCTTGCATAAAAGACATTTTCATAATATTCTTCTAAAAACTTTTTTCTTCTGATGTACAATTAAGTAGACTCGAACCATTTCACAAACCCGACCAAACAAAGACGGCAAATAAGGGTGTAACATGTCATAAGATAAGATAATAGGATCATTATTATTATTAGCACAAGATAAATTATGAAATGTATACAAAATGAAATAAGGATGACAGTAAAAATAGAGACTATACAAGAGTAATTTAAGACAAACATGAATCACCTGTGTGTGTGCACAGCGATTAGTCGGTTGCCTAGGTGACCCTGGAGTGTAACCTAGCGACAGGAGTGTGTGTGTGTGTGTGTGTGTGTGTATGTGCGTGGAGGGGGCTTAACTTTCCTCTTCTGAGATGAGAGCTAAACATAGCGTCACACACAGACGCACACCTCGCATACACTTACCACAGGGAGGTGGTGGAGATGTAGTGGACCATCTGAATGAAGGGCAGAGGGTCTGAGGACGCTCCACAGCTGCTGCACACACACTGACACACACACACACACACACACACACACACACACACACACGAATAAACAAAGACATGAGGTAAACATCACATCGGACACTTAAAACTCTTTTGACACTAAGAGTTTGACTCTTTATAACTGAGTGATATTCACAAAACCAGCGCAATATTTTTCACCAAACACCTCAACAGGTAATATGAAAATATTTTGCAGATACTATTTATTTTATTGGTGGTTTCAGAAGACATGTATTCACCTGAAAAGTCTGACAAATGGCAGGGGCTGGGGGGCTGACGCAGCCAGTTAATGTAAGTTGGAAAAACTATACATGCAGATTGGTCTGACGTCAACGAGCCTGTTTATACCCAGTGTAAAGTGGACAGCCAGGATGCATTGCTGTTCACACCTGTGCCTATCGTGCGTCTCCAGCTGACCACCTGTGTTCAGATTTCTTGAGGACAATGTTGATATTGTGGCTGGTCACCAGAAATAAATGAGATATAGGCTGACAAAAAGGCTAAGCTCGCACAATATGAGACAAAAAGCTTCCTCGCTCATGTTGCACTTTTAGTTAGAACATCTCCTCACAGCCTGCAGTCACACACAGAAACGTTTTATAACTGAGGTTACTGTCTACAGCAGCCAGGAGACATGATTTAAAATTCATAAACTCAGCTGAACAAGAGGAAAGCCACTGTTTAATATTCCTTAAAACTCGGAATGCAACTGATGACTGCTGTTACTGTCAGGTAATCTGCAGAACTGATTGTGCTGTTTGTGAAATGTCAAAAAATAGAGACAGTGCCTGCTGGAAATCTCACCGTTCAGGGTGCCTGAACAGACGAAAACATGCAGATACTCTACCTTAAACACCACAAAGAGAGAAAAAAAAGACTCTCTACGTACATGTGTTCACAATTGTTCAAGTCTGTCTTAAACCAACAGTAAGTCGTCCATATGAACACTGAAACAGGTTTTCCTTACTGTAATAATTCCTCCTGAAGGGATGCAGAGCTAAATCCACAATCAACACAGTTGGGGTTAAATGAGAGTTCTGCAGTTTGAGTTTGACAAATTAAGTGAGAATTTTCAAAAGTCTTTTTAGTTCAAAAATCTCTCTTTGTGTTTCCACAGTGTCTCCCTGTGGAGCTGCAGTGAGGGGAAGGTAACACAAAGACGGAATTTAGTACGAAAAAGAGTAAATCTAGGAGCTCTCTACTTGATGTGTCTAACTCTAATGCCTCATTTCAGCTTCAGATAAACAGCAGAGTATATTTTTACACAGGAAGTGGGATCTTTAAATGTCAAGTATGACTAGGAGGAATGATACAGCATGCAAAACCAGTTTCACTGTTCATACAGTCAGCTGAGTATGGTTATATTTATTTTATTTCTCTATTTACCAGAAGGTTCTATTGAGATAAAAATGTCAAAAAAATGTAAGAACCGTGTAAAAATCACACCATATTACATAAAACATACCCACCACGATACACGGAAATTCCCACTTTAACTCTGTGGCCTCTCAAGAAAAACAACTTGTACTACTGCCACCACATTCTTCACGATGCCCTTGAATTCATCAATGGATATAAAAGTTTCTAATTTTAGGTCTTTTTACAGAGTATTCCATGCTCAAGCTGCATAACAGGAAAATGCAGTTTTCCGCAGATCTGGCAAGACTCAGGGCGCATTAAGAAGCAGCTACTTGGAGGAGCGTATCTGGTAATTGCCAGAGCTTGGCCAGAGAAGGACACAGAGGTAAGCTGGAAGTTTATTTATCACTGCTTTGTAGATATAAAAATATTCCAGTGCTGTTTTCTGTGAGTGGTCGGTGATGTTGAACCGACTAAATCATAAAGAATGCAGTGGTGAGTAAGGGTCTTTGCATTGGTAATGAGACGTAGAGAAGCACAATACACTGAATCAAGACTCCGTAAAATGGAGGAGGCTGCATGCATACACTATATATCACCGTAATCAATCACAGACAGAAAAGTAACTTCCACAAGTTCTTTCTTTTAAGGCAGACTTAAAAAACTGTGAACCTGTCCTATAATCTAAATGAATTGTTTTCAAGGTAACAGGAGGGAATTTTTCGTGCGTGTTTTTTTGTCATTTGTTTCAGAAGAGAAGAATTTAGGTGTCGTAATGTGACTCTTCTGGTTCAACAACACTGTTCACTCTCAGGGTGCTCTCACACCTGCCCTGTTTGGTTCGGTTCAATCGAACTCAAGTTAGTGCGGTTCATTTGGGCAGGTGTGAACACAGTAATCACACTCAGGTGTGCACCAAAACAACCAGACTGAGACCTTCTTGAAGAGGTAGTCTTGGTCCGGTTACAAACGAACTCTGGTGCGGTTGGTTTGTGGTGAGAACGTGTTCCGACCTGAATCTGAACCAACTGCAGTCACATGACACATTGTTTGGGTTAAACATGAGCATGTTACAGTCCTGGAGGATTATTAATGTGCACCTCCTCCTGTACTGCCTTAATATGCACATTCAGCACATCCAATGCATCAAAACATTGTTTTCTAGTTGGAGCCGCGCCTCGTTTTCAAACTGTATGCTTTGACTCAAATGAACAATGACAGCAATATAGTCCACGATGAGCAGCGCTAAAATCAACCTGCGTAGTTGTCCCTCCATTGTGACATTAGAAAGTGTCACATTTATCTTGCAAGTGTACTCTTCTTCAACGTTTTCTTTACTTCCTGGATTTTTCCCACATGGAAATTCTGACCAATCAAGAGCAGCTTTTTCACACAAGGCATTTGATCTGGTCCGCTTGTAAATGCTGCCGTGAGAACACGAACCAATTCTAGGCAATTATACAACTTTGGAACAACATTAGTCCCTGATTCAGACCAAAGGAGACAACTCTAGGTCTGAAAGCACCCTCAGACTAAATCTAAGTCTCACCTGTTCGAAGAGCGTCATGGCGAACTTCTGGTGCGGGATGCAGTGTCTGGCTGTGCAGATGTCTTCTTTGGTCTCGTCTGCGATGTGGAAGTGAATCCTCATCAGGATGTTTTCCTGCAGAAATACACAGGACAGAAACAATCATTAACTCTTTCATCTGGTTACAACACAAACAGTCAACGTGTCCTCTAAATATCTCATGTTACTGAATGTTTTCACAGTGATGAGTGAGGAAGAGATGTGTGTGTTTATGTGTGCGTCTGTGTGTGTGCTGTTTTACAAAGCATTCCGCAGCGTCGTCCATGATGCCGAGCTGAAACCTCTGCTCGTCCTGGAAGGTTTTTGCGAGCGCGCTGCGAAGAGCGTCGGATGGTAAAACTCTCTCACTGCTGTACTGAAACTGGGCGAAGATACTCTAAAGATACAGACGGACAGTGTTAGAAACAGGAGGCTGGCCCGGGATCAGCTTTAAGCATCAGTCAGACTGATTCTCACCTTCAGAGCACAGAAAATGCACGAGTCCTCCATGCATTTATGAGTCGTCAGCTGACGAAAACTACGTCTGAAGATATCAAGGTGCCACAGAACCTGAGAGGACAGAGACAGTTGGAGAATATTAGTCAAGGACACAAAGGAAACGACAAACATTCGAGGTGCAGGAGATAAAAATGAGGAAATAAGGAGAGGATCAGACTTTCCATTTAGGATTTAGTAAAAAACAGTGAGACAGCGTCAAAATAGAACTTACAACTCTTCCATAAAAACTTAACACTAAATATTGATTTCCATCCCTGTCTTCTTTCAGCAGTACATCACCTCCACCTGCCAAGATCTGATCCTAAAATCTCTGTGGACAACAATCAGGAAATAAAGACTTTCCCGTGTCAAGTAAACCTGATTCAACCATCTGAAAAATTCCCCAAAAGCCTCTCTGTCCATCTTTTCTGTCCACAACTGAGAATTTAAAACCACTGGAGCAGTCGACCAAATCAAGAAAACTTTCTTGAAAACTGGAGTTCAACTTTGAAATCTTCACCTCTGCCGTAGGAAGAAGACTAAAAGCAGAGCGCTGGATTCTCTCCGATCAGAGTTTAAGACCGTAAAATCCTTAAAAATCTGAATGAACTTCCTGAGAACTGGTGTGTCTCAGTGCTGCAGCGGCTGCTCTGACTCCTCTAAAAGGCTCAATATGACGTGTTTATACCAGAAAGGCTTTTGGCCAATCACCTGTCAGCACGACGGCACGGCCGCCACTGACCTGAGACCACAGCCGGCCAATCAGAGAGCTTTTTTACTTTAGTGACCTGAGGATGCAAAGAAGTAGCAGAAGTGTGTGCGCGAGAGAACGAAAGAGACCGTGTCACATACACAAGTAAAGCTGTGTGCGGAAGACATGAAAGAGTGTTTGTGTTAGCGTGTCAAACTGTGTTCATCACCCTCTCCATCTGCTTCAGGAAACCATCTGGACCGCGTGACAAAGATGAGAGTGTGTGTGAGGGAGATGGAGTGTGTTAAACTGGGAGTGATGTTGAGAGAGAAAGCGTGTATGTGCGTGTGTGTGTGTCACAAGATGACATGATGTTGCATGTGTCAGAGACCGAATGTCACCATGCGTGTGTCTGTCTTCATGCGTGCGCTTCTGTTTTCATCATTTCATAATTATTCAAAAACAGTCAAAACTATTTAAAGTATTTAAGCCAGACTGTTTTGGTGCAAGCTGCCGAGTGTTGGAGATACCGGCCGTAGAGATGTCTGCCTTCTCTCTGATATAATGCAACTAGATGGCACTTGGCCTGTGGTGCTCAAACATTTATAAATGCGTACAAAAGTACTCCATACTGCACCTGCCAACCGTTTTACCACACAGAAGCAAGCTTGCATCTACTCACGGATGAGAGGCTTGTGCGTGTGACAGCTCAAAATGTCAACATTAATGGCATCCACCTTGGCTGAGCTGCAACGTTAGCTAGCTTAGTAGTGCTAGGTGAGCTCGCAGTAGATGCACGCTTCCGTTTCAGTATAAAGAAAATAGTTCCTACATGAAACTGCTCACAACAAGGTCTGTGGATTATCTTCAGTAACCAGGTCATGATTTCTGGAAAGAGACATTGCTGTTGACTTCCTCAAATTCATTTTTTGGTGCTTTGAGCGCCACATGCTGAGTGCCATCTACCTCCTTTACACCGGAGAGAAGACAGACGTCTCTACGGCCGATATCTCAACACTGGGGACCTCATACCAAAACAATGTAGATAGATAATTAGCACTACAGGTAAGAGGAAAATATCTTTTTTGGATTCTGGGGTGAACTCTCCCTTTAAGACCTTTTTCTTTTTTAATTACCAAATACAATTTAATTTATAATCATCATTATTATTCAGGTGTTTCAGCAGCACAAAGACAGAAATAAGTACAGATAAACAGAGAAAGCAAAAAAGAAATAATGAGAGGTTACTTTACACAACAGGTGTGAATGATACCTCAGGCACTGCACACCATCTGTCCGATATGAAACACTTCTATTATCTGAACACCTGATGTGAAAGTACCTAGATTTTAGGAGCTACACGTGTTTGTCTTGAACTCAGATAAGTAGATTTATCCTTGCTCATATTGTTCTAAAAGCCAAGCGCAGCAATTCACCAGCATTCTTTTGATTTCACCACAGATTCCTAGATATATTATGGAGGTCACATTCAGGTTATCACAAAAACAAACACTTTGAACCGACACTAGTTTGTAAAGATAGCTGTGTAAACTGCAAAGTGTAAATTTACTTTCTGATGTCAAGTTCAACTGGTCCTGTATCACTTTCAGAAAGGACTCTGCGGACCAGAACTGCAGTTCAGCCTGCCTGAATACACTAAGATCACATGGACAC
Organism: Cephalopholis sonnerati; assembly: GCA_019142605.1. Taxonomy (NCBI): domain Eukaryota; kingdom Metazoa; phylum Chordata; class Actinopteri; order Perciformes; family Serranidae; genus Cephalopholis; species Cephalopholis sonnerati. The sequence goes on along the minus strand of JAGQAX010000018.1, from coordinate 8,625,964 downwards.
AAACACACAGAGGGATTTTAACCAGCTGTGACGGCGGGTTGTGAAGGCAGCCAGAGGTTTCATAACAGGATCAGAAAACATCAGCAGTTCACACTGCAGATGAGAAAATTATTATTTAACGGTTTCATGCTAAATGCTAAATAAACATCTTGTGTTTCATTCAGAATTTATTTATATTTATATGTATTTATATTCTCTGCCTCTTCACTCATATCAGAATATTTAGACTTCTCACTTCAGCTTACAAGAACAATATTTTAAGTCAGTCCTCTTGTTCTCGGACCTCTCTGCCATCCAGAGACTTTGGGACTCTCCTCTCCCGCTGAGCGGCAGGAATCCAGACGTGGAGGAATTTTTTCATCTCTTTATTTATGAGGAGGGTTTTAAAAGGAGCCGCAGCGGTCTGGAGGTCAGACTGAGAAAGGCTGGCGTGTGATGAGTAATTTCTACAAAACTAAAGTTTGACCGTGGCGCCAAAATATGTCACAAACTAAAGAAAAGTGTTTGGCGTGTGGAGACTAGCGCTGCAACAATAAGCTGATTAACTGATAAGTCCATCGACAGAACTATTTGTACAGTCATTTTAGTCGCCCAACATTTGCTGGTTTTAGTTTCTCCTGTGTTATGATCACTATGAACTTAATATTTTGTGGATTTTGGACAGTTAAGCAATAATATTTCCACTATTCTGACATTTTAAAGACCTAATGATTAATCCATTCATGGAGAAAATAATCAGCAGATTAACCGATAATGAAAATAATTGTTATTTGCAGCTGTAGGACAGATTATACTTTCAAATAAATGGTGGGAGTGCCTTCAAGGAAAAACTCCTGCATCAAATCTGAGCCAAAATGAGTCAAAGAGACAATAAAAACAACTGCAAATAAATAAATTATGCAAATAATACCTTAATAATTCAAACATAATGCTAGTGGTGATTTCACAAACATGCAGTTTAAACAATTAAGAGGTTGAGCCACTAAATTATTTTTAAAATGGGTCATCTCTGCAATTTATACGGCCATTAATCAACAAAAAAAAAACACCTTTTCTTCTGAAATGGACAGAAGGTGTGTTGGAATAAAAGCCCTGAGGTGTAAATCTGGTGCATCTTTGGACAGGAGTCCTCAGCGAAGCACACTGTGGTGTCAGCACTTTGGGTGTGTTTGTTTTCTCCTTCCTGTCCCCCCCACCAGGGCCAATATGTTGCTTTGTTCCTGCAGGACGAAGCAGCAGCAGCGTTCAGCAGGTCAGTCAGGTAACAAACCCTCAGCACAGATTAGGAACAACCCTGCTGGCTTTACATGTTTTACACAAAATTCTATAAATCATTCATCAGTTTTTATATCGACCTCATTAAAAAGTCTGTCTGTAAAATGTCAGAGAACAGATAAATGTCCTGTTGTAATTTCCCACAGTCCTCTGTGACGTTATTTTCTGTCACACCAACAGTCAGATATTCACTTTGCTTCTGTGTAAGATATGAAATGCGTCAACTTATCACATCTGAGATCAACTAATCACTTCAGCTTGTTTTAGTTCCTTTCTCTAAAAATTAACCTGCAGAGATTTGACACCTCCTGCAGAGACACAATCTATCTCAGTCAGCGTTGAGTCTATTTTATCTCTTCTGTTAAGCATACGTTGATTCCTACATGATGACTCAGACATTTGACACCAGATCAGGAACCTTTTTAATGTCAAAACCTTGTAAGACTCATAAATGTGACTCAAACACATCTGGTGTAAGAGGGGTGAGACAGAGGGGAGATGTTCTGTCAGAGCTGTGAGGGGGTGGGAGTGTCAGTCGAGGAGGTACACCACAGAGGAGCAGGGGAGGTTGCATCGTGGATTTGAATGCATTTTTTGAATATCTAAAAGAGGTGCGTTCAAGTTAAGTTGCTCCTTAACACACTGTCAAAAGATAAAATATGGTTGCTCAACACTGACTGTGATGGATTTTAATTTATTATTCTGTTGTGAAGTTTGAAGAATAGCTTTACTAAAGCAACATGCTGCCTTTTTATTCAAGCCTGTTATAGGCATTATTGTGCCCTTGACACTGAAACAGGAATCCTTCTCCTGTTTAAAGGAGCAGGGTGTTGGATTCATAGGATTTAGTGGCATCCAGCGGTGAGGACTGCAGATTGCAGCCAGCTCAAACTTCTCCCATGTGCCAAGCGTGAACTCCCAGTAAGGATTTCTTCAGTGTTCATTGTTCAGGAGGGTTTTACTGGGAGCAGATTTATCCGCAGAGGTCTCTTCCTCACCAAACAAATGGAGCAGGTGATTTGAACCAGTAAAATGACTGAATAAAGCAGTGTTTCTCTGACACTGTTCAGCTCATTACAGACAGGCTGCTAACCTAGCATCTGCTGATGTGTGCTCACCTTTTTTCTCTAATAACTTAAAAATCAGACATTCATGAGGTTTTTACTGAAAGCCGAATTATCTGTAGAGATCTCCTCCTCTCCAAACAATCGGAGCAGGTGATCTGAACCAGTAAAAATACTGAATAAAGGTGTTTCACGTTACAAAGCAGTGTTTCTCTAGCACTGTTTCGCTCATAAAAGACAGGCTGCTAACCTAGCACCTGCTAATGTGTGCTCACCGTTGTGTGCTCGCCTTTTTCTGTAATGACTTAACATCCAGACATTCACAAATTTAAGTGGGTGCCAAATTATCCGCAGAGGTCTCTTCCTCTCCAAATCAAACAAACCAAGTGATTTCAACCAGTGAAACACTGAATAAAGCTGTTTTACACTAAGGACACATTCACACTGGCGCTATTTGGTCCACTACCCTGGTCCGCTTCCACGGACAGTTTGGTTCATTTGAAGTAGTGTGAACGCTCATTCGAACTCTGGTGCGGACCAAACGAGCGAACCCTGGTCCGCTTGAAAACTGGGGGTCTCGGTTCACTTGCAAGTGAACCCCGGTGCGGTTCGCTTACAGTGGGAAATGCAAATGCACTATCCAGCGGACCAAAGAGAGAAGGTGACATAGAGCACAGTGTATACGTATGATTTACAGACATATATGTGATCTGAAAACTTTTAAATCATTGCGATACCTCGCTTGTCCAGGCAGTTTGGTCCGCTTCAAAAAGTGCAGTGTGAAAGTGAACCAAACCAATCAAACTGAGTCCCCCAGACTAACCTGGTGTGAGTGCGCCCTAAAAATCAGTGTTTTTCTGATGCTGTTTATCATTGAGGGCTTATCGTTGCTTATCATTCTGGGCTACTGTAAAAACATGGCAGTGCAACATGGCAATCACTGCAGACGAGGACCCGCTCACCATGCAGATGTAAACGGCTCACTCTAAGGTAACCAAAACACAAGAAAACACACTTATTACATTATATTCCATTTCTAATCTCCTTAATCCTCTATACTGGACCTTTAAAACTGCACACATTTTAACTCTAAGCTTCCAGTTTCTTTTCTCAATGACTGTCATTTTTTTGTCTATGTACAAAACAAACCCTTCATACAAATAACGTGTCTAAAAAGAGGACTTTCAACAACCTAAAGGTGTGAAATTTAAACATATAGACGAGTCCTTTCAGCAATCTGGCAGGAGCCAATCACGCTTTTATAGCAGAATAAGAACCTTTTTATTAATAAATTAAAAGCTGGTTTTCATACCAATAACGTCAAATCAACGGCTGCCTTAGTGAGAGGAAATCAATCTAAAAACTGTCGGAGGATCTCAACAGATTAGATTTCAAAGTGTTCATGAATAAAGTGTAAAAACCTGTTGGTATAAATCTGACGTAAAATTGTGATGTGCCGGGTTGACCTGTGTTGGATATGATGAATATCAAATGATGTCCCAGCTCTATTAATCTAATGAGTCATTAGCTGAAGTGTCTGATTAAATAAAGTCAAACTGAAATGAATCACAGTCAGATGTTTGTCTGCTGAATCTGATGCAGGCAGATGGATGTTTTTTCTTAGAAAGCTGGGTGTCCTAAGCAGCAGGGAGGATGAGGAGGATGAAGGTGTGCGAGCAGCTGAGCTGAAGGCCTCAGCTGCTTGTTACCGCGATGTTCTTCCTCTTCACTTTGTCTCAGACACATGTCGGAGTTGCTGAGCCTCCTGACGAGTCCTCCGGTGCGCCGCCACGCCACGCCGCCTCCACTCCCTCAGCTCAGCCGCCTGCAGCCTCACAATCCTTTTGATCACTTTAGTTTGACGTTAGGCAACAGTGAAGAGTCCACACGGACGGACAGAGAGCTAAAGGGCTGCTGGAGGGGCCGCAGGGGGTCAGGCTGGTGCAGTTGGCCGGTGCAGAGGAGTCATGAGGAAGTGTGAGTGTTCACGGTACGCTGGGCTCAGGGGGGGTTCAGATCCTGCAGGGCAGCAGACTCATACCTGGGGCCGACAGCTACTTCACACATTTGCTCTATGTGTCATACGATGATGTGTTTGTGTTGCTAATCCCTGTAAAATCCTTTAAAAACTGGGTGGAGAATGGTGTTTTGAAGGGTGAAAGTCATATTTTCCACCTCTCCTACATTCCTGGAGCATTCCCATTACGTTTTGAGTATATTTTACTGCAGTAAAAAGTTTTTAGATATAACTCAAACACTTGTCAAAGGAAATGTTCTGTATTTTAACAAAGTTTAGCGCTGCAACAATCCGTCAATCAACAAAAAATAATTCAGTAACTCTTTTTGATTTCATTTTAGGCATTTTTCAAGCAAAAATAACAAACATATGCTGGTTCCTGCTTCTGAATTTAGAGGACGAACTGCTTTTTTTCTGTTTTATATGATGGTTTCAGACAAATGGTTGGAAAAAAACAAGACATTTGAAGACATTATGTTGGACTTGATTGATCAGTTACTCAAGAAAATAATTAATAGATGCAGCCCTGAACATGTTAAATGGTTATTTTATTTTACAAACAGGTTTTAATAGAGTTTTCCTGGAAAGACACTCAACTTCTTCACAACAATAGTGATTTTATTGACATTTTTAATATATTTAAATCACTTATATACCTCTCTAAATAGTGGTTTTAATTTTTAGTGTAGTTCTCACATACACAAGAAATTGACAGGAAGGAAATGATGCAGCTAGGGTGGATGGCTGCGTTTCTGAGGTAGTGTCAAGTAACACCGGGGTGCCCAAAGGAACTGCTCTGGCACCATTCTTCTTCACCCTCTACACCTCTGACTTCCGGTTCAATTCCGCTTCCTGCCACCTCCAAAAGTTTTCCGACCACTCTTCTATAGTCGGACGCATCAGCAATGACGACGAGGAGGAGTACAGAAGACTGACTGAGAGCTTTGTCACGTAGAACTCAACATCAGCAAGACTAAGGAGGTGGTGGTGGATTACCGGAGGAACTGGAGGCAACCTGCCCCAGTCATCATCTAGGTTGAGGAGGTGGAGATGGTGGACTGGTACAAGTACCTTGGGGTCCACATCACCAATAAACTGGACTGGACTCATAATAAAGATATCCTCTATAGGAAAAGACAGAGCAGGATGTTCTTCCTGAGGAGACTCAGATCATTTGGTGTCTGTAGTGGGCTCCTCAAGACCTTCTACCAGTCTATGGTGGCCAGAGCACTCTACTTTGCTGTAGTGTGCTAGTGGGGTGGCGTTCAGACTGGTAAGACTGCTTCATGTTAAAACACTTCAACTGAATCTCAGCGAGGCTTTTATTGTGAAACAGTCACAGGAAACAATGCATGTTCTTTAGAAATGCTGTCATACTCATGGTGGACAAAATAAGATTAAAATAGATGCAGCAGAACCTTAAATATGATCATCCACACTATCCACACTATCTTCTTCCTCGTCAAAAACTTGCACCAACATACCAACATTACCCACAATGCCACTCGACCACAGACAATTCAGTTGGACATCTAAGTGTGTCACGCTCTTAGCAGCTAATGCAGCCTGGAGCCTCTGGCCTGCAGCCTGCAGCCTGCAGCAGAGACAAGCAGCGGACTACAAAGGTCTCACTTCTTTCTAACTCCACAACTCACACTTGTAGTCTTAAACCAACGCTGATTCAAGTGACATCACTTACAGACTTTTATCAGACTTCACACAGCTCCCTCTGGAGACACTGAAGGCTTTACTCTACTTTCAAAACAAGTCGAATTCCAAACACCTGAAAACACGCTGAGGTGGAAAATCAGTGGGGTGCATCTTATAAGAAATACAACGTTAAACAAGTCAGGGTTTTTTCTGATGACAGCAGACACCATGATGTGTGTGTGCAGTGACCTCTGACCTCTGGCTGTGTGTAATGTCGCTGCTGAGCTCACACCGAGCTCCAGTTAAACGATGTAATGAGTGTTTCCTCTTCAGCCCAGTCTGTCATTTCAGCAGCAGCCCCACCCTGCAGGGTTAATGAGTCAGCCTCCGTTTAAACCAACACCACCAATAATTAGTGCTCTCACACACACTCCATCCCTCACACTGTCGTAGCTGTTATTGTTGAGGCAGACAATGCGCCACCTCATCCTCAAAAAGCTGATGAGTCATAAATGAGTGTAATGTGCAGTCTGGGAGGTGTTTCAGGCTCCTGGAGCTGCGGAGGCTCATTACAGGCTCACATAAGTATGGAGGAGGTTATCAAACTGGTTGTTAAGTGGATGGTGGAGTCATCTGTCTGACTGCTGTTTATCAACCACGGTATTGACTGTCTGACTGACTGGCTCAAAGGCACTGTGGTGGAACTGAGCCTTCTGTCAGCGTCTGGATGCATCCAGCCTCAACACTGCTGAGTATTACAAACATACTGATGCACAGAAAGGCCCTTTTTATGCACAACATGTTGTTTTTAATGCACAACTCATCAGGAGTGTGCAGCTGTGTGAGCAGCGCTGCGAGGCTGAACATGAACGTCTCAACCACTTCAATCAGATTCGTTACTATTTCAGCTCTTAATTGAGAATCTTTGGGTCACAGTTGCTTGGACAGAGGAAGACACAGCAGAAGACGTCAGCTGAAGGCTCAGGGGAAACTGACGTTACAGACACTTAGATTTATCAATTAAACTGAAAGATATCGGCAGATTTATCAATCAATTCAAGCAATCAATTGATGTTATTCAATCAAATGTGTCATTTTCCTGTCCTGACAGAAGACCCAGAGGTCTATGAAGGTAAGTCAGCAGGTACGCTCTACCACAGAGACACTGAACTTCCTGTCAGTATATGTGCACACTCAATGCAGTCTCACAACAGGGGTCAAAGGTCAGAGAGAAAGGTGGTGTATGTATGTGAGTGAAAGAGGGAAGTGAAGAGAGTAAGAAATGTCAGAACATGTGTGCGTACCTGCAGGGCGCTGTTCAGGAAGCAGCTGTTCTGTCCCGGCTCGTTGCTCAGCCCTTTACTGGGAGCGATGGACGTCATGGTGCGAGGTGCCAACATCCCCTGCATCCCACCACTACCAACAACACCACCAACACCAGCGCTGCTGCCAGCGCCGCTTCCAACTCCTCCACCACTACCTGACGCAAAGTAGTTCCTCTTCCACGACATCTTCCCCGCTTTCTCTTCTTCTCCCTCTCCCCGTGTGTCTCTCGTCCTCGCTCCCTGCAGGAGTCAACTGCCTGTCGTCCGTTCTCGTATCGAAGGAGACAGAGCCATGTCCTCCAGCCGCAGGGAGGATGAAAGTCAAAATAGGATGAGGACTCCCGACAACAGGATGGACAAGAGCAGGAAGAGGAAAATAAAAATAAACTGTGAAAAAGTCTGAGCAGGAAAAAAGTGACTCTGCTCCAAAATTATTAAGTTTCAGAACAGATAAATCCTCAAGTAAAAGTTTTACTTCAGTGGTTTAATGTTCTTTATCTTGAGCTTATTTCTAGTTTTTGCATTCTTAAATTCCAAGGACATCCAGGAGTTATGTATCTCAAGTTTTCACTCCAGAAATTCCACAATTTTTTTTCTTTGTTGTAAATTCAGAAGATTATAATGTGCTGTATCCTCTGTTCCACAGGTTCTGTATTCAAGGTTTCTTTTAGTCGCAGTGAATAACAGGCTTTTATTCTGATTTCAAGGAACTCCAAAGATCCTCTGCTTTATATTCCAAGACTCTCAAGAACCTATTCCTCAGTGTGCTGTAGGTACAGCAGGTGCGACGACCTATGCCTTCCTTTCACACACCAACACGTGCGGTTAAGCTGCGGCTGCAACTCATCCTCCTCTTCATCATCATCATCTTTACCACAGCCAGGACCAACAGCAGAAGTCAAACACAAACCAGCCAGCAGGGGTCACAGGTCAGAGGTCAGAGGCTCAGGAAGGGATCTGCAGAAGGAGAAGGAGAAAGAGTTTGAGTGGTTTCTTCTATCTGCTTTCACTCTGATAGATCATGGTCCCAGCACAGGGATTGTTTTTACTGTTGTGCTGATGTGGTTTACTTCACACACTTAAGGTTTCCGCAGGGTTTACAAAATTAGATCTGAGATATTTTACGACCTTTTAAATACCACACACAAAAAAATTAAAACCTTTTTCACCGGCATAACAGTCAAAGGATGACAGGAAACAAACAGAGGGGATAATATAGCATATATTACATACATTTTTGCCAGTATTGTCTAACTGTAAATAACAATAATTCCTCGTAACATAATGAATCATTAAAAAGACCTGAAGCCGTGGATCGATTACTGGACGAGCCCAACGGGCAGAGGCCCAGATTAATATTTACTAAAAAGTCAAAGAGCTTGATTAAAGGCTGCAAAACGACCGCAGAGAGACTCAGAATATTTAATTTTCTTCATTAAGTGCCTACTAATATGGACACTTGCCCATTATGACTTAATAAGGTTCCTAGCTGCTGTCTCCTCACAGCCATATTTTTTAACAAATGCAGTGTTGGGAGTAACTAATTACATGTAATTAAATTAAATTACAAAATAAATGTAATTGTAATCAGCTACATTTACTGAGAAAATATGTCATTAAATGACAAAATAAATGTAATTGTAATCAGCTACATTTACTGAGAAAAAATATGTAATTAAATATCAACATAAATTTAATTGTAATCAGCTACATTTACTGAGAAAAAATATGTAATTAAATATCAACATAAATTTAATTGTAATCAGCTACATTTACTGAGAAAAAATATGTAATTAAATAAAATGAATGTAACTGTAGTCAGCTACATTTACCGAGAAAAAAATTGTAATGAAATTACAAAATAAATGTAATTGTAAACACCTGTTACTAATCAAAATGTTGGTAATTACAAAGAAGTTACATCTGAATAAATCATTTTCTGTCAAAGCTTTATATGTAGAATAAAAAATGAATTCTGTTGCTTTGAATCTTTTGGCATAGTTTATTTCAATTTTCTATTGTTAGTTTATTTGCCCAGTTTAAAACATTTGTTAGAAAAGTATTTAAAAGTATTCAAGTAATAGGTGACATTACTTTAACAGGGTAACTGGTCATCCTCAACCTACAACATATTAGAAGTTACCTTAACAACAGTGAACAAATGTTATTGTCTACAGCAGCAACCCAAAAATATTAAATACCTTTGTTAATGAAAATTAAAAAATACAGTTAACATCTGAATTCAATAAGAATTTAAGACCAAAATGTGAAAAATATTTGTGTTAAATGCTGCTGCTCCTGACATAAAAAGCAATCAGATGCAGTCGTTTTCTGTGGCCATGACGCAAGAGCTTTGCATCTCTATCTGGGGGTAAAATTAGACATAAATATAAAAAACAAAGCTGTTAAATAAGCTGCATGCTGAAGAAAGCTGTGAAACTTAAGTGAAGGAAAATGTGAAGAAAGTGAGTTCAGTAATGCAGACAGAAACCCAACATCGCTCTGTAAAAAGCAGGACCTGTAATAACTGGATTTAAGGCCTTTAAATCTCTTCTAAGACTTTATAAAGAGATAATTTAAGGCTTTTCCAGACGGAGGAAATCTTCCTCCTCCTCCTCCTCTTCTTCATGCTGCAGTCATAATAACAGACAGAAGCATTTGCAGCCTTTTTTGTGTCTCTCCACTCGTTCTGTCAATACTTCTCTCTGTCTCTCTCTGTCTCTGTGGTTTTATTGTCCTGGCTGTCTGCTCGTGCTGCCAAAGCCCTCGGGGCTATTTCTGACAATTAATACAAAACACACACACATTAAATGAATGTTTAAACACAGGCAGACTTTAAAATGACAAAACTGCAAATATATAAAGTAAAGTCTGTCAGAGCTCGAGAGGAATAACCTCTTTGACGAGATGAGATAAAACTGGATCTATCTCAGGGGGAATTGTTGCGCAGCAGCTGCAATAAAAAGTGGAAAACAGTGCAACTATAAAGAGTGCAAATAAACAAAAGATGAACAAAAGAAAAAGTTCAAAATGAAATACAAAAAGAAAAAACTTCAGAGTACATGAAGGATTAAAAAAGGCACTTCAGCTACTGTATGTGCTTCTAAACATGTATGTATGAGATCAGGGATGTGTCACTCCAGGGAGCGCTTGTTTACTACAAGAGGATCAGCTGACAGGACACACACACACACACACACACACACACACACACACACACACACGCACACACACACACACACACACACACACACGGTATTAAGCTGAAGTTTATCTTTATGACTCAGAGGATCCAGGCAGTAAAAGTCGACTGACAGCAGAGCAGCAGCACTTGCGCTGAAGTCTTGAATAATAAACAACCACTCATCAGATTTACATTTCAAACGTTTCACACATCAGAATAACTCAGTGCGCAAAGTGATTAATGAGAAACATATGCATGAACACACACTGAAAAAGATTCCAGACAAAGCTACGGTAAACCTTTGACCTTTTCTCGAGCTGTCAGCTTTAAACGTGAAAACAAACCAGTCAGAACTCCCATGATGCTCAGCGAACCGCCACAACAAAGAGTCAAACGGCTTCTTCGCGAAAACTGGGTTTAAAGCTTTCTCAAAGTAAATAAATAAGATCATGAATGAATCAACACAGAGAGATGGGACGTGTGTATGTGTGTGTGTGTGTGTGTGTGTGTGTGTGTGTGTGTGTGTGTGTGTGTGTGAGAGAGAGGTAAACTGCCGGTCAGAGCAGAGGGAGGTGAGGAAGGATTAGCCTGATCAGACTCTGTCTGTCTGCACAGGATTAGACTGTCTGTGTGTGTGTGTGTGTGTGTGTGTGTGTGTGTGTGTGTGTGTGTGTGTGTGTGTGTGTGTGTGTGTGAATATCTGTCTGTTGTTGCCCCTCCATTAACAACATTAGTCGTGCTAATTGCAGCAGGTCAGCAGTTTACAGCAGAGGCAGCGGCGTACCTGAGAGTAAACAATTTTAATGTGTTGAGCTTGTTGTTTGTTTATGTATTGTCCGTGTGCCAACAACAAACAAAAACAGATCAACCGTCATCAACAGGAAGGTGGCTACTGTCTGAGTCAAGAGAACCAAGTCTAGACCAAGACCAAGTTTAGACTGCTCAAGAGGCAAGAGATCAGAACTTGTTTCTTTGATAACTCAACCTGCCAACAGCCCAAAACCTGAAGCAGTGGTTCCCAACTGGTGGGTCGCGGTCCAAAAGTGGGTCGCGAGTCCAGTCTGAATGGACCGCAAGAGACTCACAAACATGTCAAGTTTGTAAAAGCCACACTTTATGTTTGAAGTAAAGTAAAATTCAGGCACAAGCTTTTACTCTGAAGTGCCGCTTCCTGCTGTGGAGTGAGTGAACAACGGACAGCTACTTGACAGAGACAGCAAACTAGCTCGACGACATGGCCAGATACAAGTGTGACGCTCAATATATTAAACTATGGGAACCTTGAACTAATGGCTGAGGAGAAATCTGGACCCCGTGGCTGGACCAGTTGGGAACCACCAGCCAGAGGTTTTCAAAAATCCTGGGTAAATGATAAAAGTTCCTGCGGTGGAAAAAATTAGCCATAGAGACCCAAACTGTTTAACTGTACCAGGCTGTAAACATGCTGTAGAGTTGGGCATTTTAGTATGAGGGTGTATGGGGATGTGCTCTGTTTGGCACCAGCCTCAAGTGGCCAGTTGATGAACTGCACTTTTTGGCACAACCAGAATGGCTCCATCTTTCAGCCTTGGAGATTACAGCTTAGGTTTCAGTGACATAGTAAATAACAAGTATCCTTTAGATGGGCATCATGATGACAGCTTTGTAAACTGGGCACTAAAAATAAGATTTTTCAGTCATGTTTTTGGATTAAAAAGGATTTTAGCACATCCAACTATCACTTGAGTCTTTGAACAGAAAATCCCTCACTGCTCTCAGCTTCACAATTTATTAGTAACACTAACATTTCTGTGCCACTGGACCTTCATCAAGAGAGTTAGACACCATTATTTACAATATTGAGCTTAAAAAGAACCTGCTCCACCCATTTCACAGGTGTGCACAGGTGTAGGGGAATTTATCAGCTGTGGGTGTGCACCTCAGATACCCCACAATCAACATAGCAAAAACCTAGAAACCTAACGGTTCTTACACAATAAAGTCTATTTACAAGATTATTTACTAAAAATGTGGATATTATGAATGAACACATTGGCCTTGAAGCTTTCATAAATCATTCAATATGTTAAAAAAAAAAATATATATATATATATATAAATTATTCCCAAAGCTTATTGACCATATTACACATGTACAGAGACCAGTGCTTACTGTAGACAAACAAAATCATAAATGGACGTTCAGGGAAAAGACAGAGACAAACTGAGTCCTCGGAGCAACACAAGTCCATTTAAACAAATGACTGCACCAGTATTAAACCGCCAAAGTGAACACAAAAAGCACTGCAACTTTGTCTTCTTCTCACAAGTGTTAGCAACAAGCCTGGACACATGATTAAAATCACTGCCCAACAAATGGCAAACACAAAGCTGAGACTGAAGACAAATGCTTCCACCTCACACACAGGACAAGAGTGATGATTGTGTTCACTGTTGGTGGTGAAAGTATCATTTCTACACGTCCTCATGTGGAGCAAGAATCTAGCTTTTTATTTTTCTGTTCTTCATCTCAGAGGAAAAAGGTTTCTTGTCTTGGTGAACCTGACTTTGGGATCCTGGTGTGAAGAGTCTTGAGAGAAGCTAAATGGAGACAAAACGTCCTGATGACATTTATGAGGCATGGAGAAGCTGTTTCCTGCCGCCATCAAATCACATCACAGCAGCGAGGAGGAAAAACCTCTCTCTCCTGAATGATTACAGCTTTTTATATCCTACAGAAACACATTAGGGTCCCAAGGTCGAATCAACACCACTGAAATGTTAATTAAAAAAGAGAAAGAATTGCAAAATTAAGACTAAGTGAGAGGCAGTTAGGGGCTTATGGAGCCAGCAGGATTAGACAAATGGACCTTGATAAAACCCTGGTGACATTCACACTGAATAACTGAGCGTAAAACACACAAACATGACGACACTGACGTCTCTGTATAATGCTAATAAAAATAAAGCCTGTATTAAAAACTTTTCAGGAAATAAGAGAAGGAGCCTTTTATTTTAAGGGATCATTTAACCCTAATTAGGGTGTCTTTCCATACGGACAAGTTTAGATTTTATTTGTCCAGTTTTGGAGAGATCAATCTAAAATACAATGGAGGTAAATGACAAAAATTGAAGTTTAAAGGCAATTACTTTCCCAATGAATAGTTTAGTGCATGAAATGTGGAAGAAATAGTGATATTGGGTCAATTTACTGCCATATAGGACGAAGAAAACAGATAAATAGCCAAATTTGAGAAGGTGGAACCAGAAAATCTTGAAAAAGTAACTTGCATTACAACAAAAACTGGCCAACTATGCAGCTGTTATCAGTAAGATAACACTGGTTTTGGATGTTATAATGATATTTGAAAATTGCTGTGTAATGTTACACATACAACTAATGTAATATTTTAGAAACATGGAAAACAAAATGGTCAAATAAATTTATATTTCCCCAAATCATACAGACCTGCCCACTGAAATATTATATATAAAAATTCAACTTATCGAACAAACACAGTCCCTCCCTGATACTCTGAAAAACATGCAAGGGAAAAATTTGGGGACTAATTGCTACCCAGGAAACAGTCCCTCTGAAAAATCGTGATTTCAGTGAAACTCCCCTTTAAAACAAACGTTTCTCAAGTCATTAGGCTCGTTCGAGATGAACTGCGCCTCGCCTGGAAAGTGGACGAAAGCAGGCGGCTGCAGCAGGAGGCGGTAACAAAAAGACGTGGTACAGTACAAGTTTCCCGACAGTTTCCAGCAGCCTTCAGTCCATACAGGAAGTCACAGAAACACTAACATCCTGTCAGATCTGATGTCAGTTTATTAAAAATGTTATGTGACCCATAAATCAGTTTGTTCTCAGTCTCCAATATTGTTGCTTATGATAGACTGAGTTACTTAAATGTTGTACAGGCAATCTGTAATTTATGTTCAGGGTTCAACCTCCATTTAACATGAATTCTCATGTAAAGCAGCATCATATCAGTTTGCCGCTGCAGAGCAGGTGATCAAATCTGCGCAGGCCTGGCTCATCTCGAACAAGCCTATTAATCTCCACAACCATGACTAGCGACTTTGATAGTCGATAATATATTATTGACTATTCGAGGGTGAATCAGCTAGTTTGAGGTTTATCTATGCATGTGCAAACAAACACAGGCAATAAAGATGAATACTTCATTCATAAATGTGTCTTTCAATGAACTTTCCTGCTGATATAACAGAATGTTAAACTGACATCAAGTCCTGTCCATGACCAAACAGGTTGCTATGGCAACAAACAATCTATTTGTCACATTAAAATCATATAATATACAATTTCCTGACATCTTGCTTCACTAGGCTTATGCCGCGTAGTTTGTTTACATATCTTGACCTCAACAAGATGGCTGCCCGGTTGCTCATCCCAAACATAGACTGGTTAGCTAACAAGCTAACTTACGACACACACGTGCCTCCTCTTCAGATGCTCCTGTGTTACCGATGTGCTCCCAGGACAGGCAAAATCAGCTTTGGATATGTCAAAGTTTAAAGCCTTTTTTGGACGAGTTAACAGTAAAGTGCTCCTTATTATGGCCAATAACATCACCAACTAATCAATAATTACTTTCGTTGGCGACTAATTTGGTCATTAATCATTAAATTAATCATGCACCCCTACCATGTTATGGCTTTTATCGTAGCTCTATGTAAACAACTGCTTCACTGATAATAGATTTTTAAGGTTAATGCTGAATTAGTATTTGGAAGTTTAATAAATATTATTATATATATATAGGCCGCACACATATCATAAACAATCATGATAGGTTAGTCATATAATAAGTTGATTCTCAAAACAGTTATCAATTCTTTTTCTGTCACTGCAGCTCCACATGTCAGTGCTCTCTACTGGAGAAACTGTAATTGACATATGCGATTTCCTGTTATGTAAATATCAGTCGACATTTACATCTGTACCAATTTATTTGCAATAAGCGTATATTGGCTGATATATCGGTTTAGCTCTGATGCAAACATCACTCACTATTATACTAATATACTGGGATTAGATGTGTTTATTTCAAACTGGCAGAAATCTGCTTGGCATTCACACGAGGATTCAAATGAAGTTGGACCTGGATGACGTCCGTGTTCCTGGACAGCACACTGACCAATCAGAGAGTCAGGATTAGTTCAGCTGGTTAGAGGTCGCTTCCTCTCCTGGTGAGCACTGAGGCTGATTTGGTGTAAAATTGGTTATATAACAAAATGCCAGTCTGTCGCAGAGGCTTTACAGCCACAACACACACACACACACACACACACACACACACACACACACACACACACACTGCTATAATCACCTCTAATTCGCCAGGCTGGCTCAGTGCCGGCTCCATGCAGCCACTCTGCAGGGCTGACGGGAAAGCTGCCAAGAGACTGGATACTACTGGGAACACTGGGAACACTGGGATGAAGCCAGCAGGGATGGAGACATGGAGAGGCAGAGATAAAGGGTCTGGCAGCAGGCAGACAGGCAGACAGACAGACAGCGTATTGATTTGATTCAGCCTGTCCTGTCAGGTGAGTTCACAGCTGCCAGACTTCAGTCTTTTTCAGAACCAGTTTCCCCGAGCTGCTGTTCAGACTCTCACTGCTCCTCGTCAGTGAAATTTACTAAACACGCCGACACCAGTGAAAGCATCAGAGCTGCTGCAGTGACTCGACATTCATGACAACAGCTTCACACCATTAATAGACCTTTCTCACAGTCAACATTTCACAGCAGGAAAGTCAGATGTTCCATAATCATTCTGTTATGCACGCTCCCTCACTGTGGCGGCTTACTGAATACTTTTTATCATTTTTTGGGTGTTTGTAATGAATTTATGAGGCAGCAATAGCGGAGCGATGACAGAAAATGAGGGAAAGAAATGCAACAAAGGTCACTAGCCAAATTCAGACTGAGGACATTGCAGCTTATGGCCGTCCCACAATGGGAAGCAGATTTAAAATAAAAAACAAATAGCTGTGCAGCAGAGACAGATAGCCTGACTTTTTTTTGTTTAAAGGATTATATTTAAACGTCTCACTGTGTATAATGTTTACTTCCCTCATCAACAAGACAAACCTGCAATCTTAAACGTCCTGTGTGTAGGATTTAGGTGGATATATTAGCAAAAACTGAATATAATATTTAGGTTTGTTAGAACACAATTACCTGAAACTAAGAGCTGTTGTGTTTTCATTACCTTGAGCTGTTAACATCTAGTCCTCCTCAACGGAGTCCACGATGTTGCTTCTCCTGCAGCCCAGAACGACAAACCAAACACTAGCTCTAAATAGGGGCATTCAAATTTTCACATCGGCCATTGTATTTCTCCTACACGCCTGGCACACAGGAGAGGTTTCAGTCGATTATAGTCTGCATCGTCACCGCTAAATGCCACTAAATCCTACACATTCGATCTTTGATGACAAAGGAAAACAAAACAGGAAAACGAAGCAACAAAACCAACTCAAATAGTATTTTCATCACAGCTCAACTTAAATATGTTTAAATATAATAAAACATACACATGCATCATATGTAACTCTTCCAATACTATTTATCTGTTCAACTGCTCAACTGAAACGCCAGTATTATGTTCAGGGTCTTTAGACATCCTGACTTTTAAGCTCTAGTTTGGGTGAAACACCAAAAATGACTGGGCCCTTTATTTCCCATAATGCACCCTGATATTGTCTTTCATCAGACCCTTCCAGCTGGGGGTGTGTCGTCATCTCATTCACGATAATTCCAGTATATTTTTATGTGAAAAAGTCCTATCATGATACTCGCGATATTTGGACTTGTTGGCATATTGACATCATACTGTTACCCACGGCAACAACAAGCATGGCTGAAAGCGAAATTATTACCAGCTCTGCGGTGGTTCCAAAAAGAGGAGCAGCTTCAGCAGTGCGGAATAAACTGTGGTGTCCCGAATGTTTTATGAACAGCATCGACTTTTTTACCGCTCAGAGGGAACTCATTCAGCGGCTCCTCTGGCAGCAGCACAGCGTCTCTCCCTCTCCTCTCTCACTGTGCGCACACAGGAGTCAGTGTTGTCAAGTGATTTTCTCATAAACCTTTGGTAATGTAAACCTATGTGACACTCGTGGCTCAACAAAAAACTGCATATATGTGAGTGTGTGATAGTTGTGGTATCATAACAGCCTGTCACAAGTTACAGCGTGATGATTAGAGGAGAAATGGCAGAGCATAAAGGTCCAGGTGGAAAAAAAAACAACTCAATCATTTAGGATTTTATTAAAAGAAGGAAATCACCTGTTGATTTATATATATAGATCCCAGGGGACATTAGTGGTAGATTTTATTTTGTTGAGCTATTCATATTGAATACAGAATCTGAATCTCACTCTGAGTTACTGTTGTTGTTCACAAACTGAAGAAATGAAAGATCAGTTTAGTTTTTACTGAATATTTGAAGGAAAACTGGTTAACATATAAAACTATATCACTTGTTTTGTTGCAATACTCTTTTCTTAAATTATGAATGAAATGAAATATATATATATATATTTTTTCTACTAATTTATCATATCGTCAAGAACATTGTTATGGCAAAAATACCCTGAAATATCGTGATATATTTTAGGGCCGTATTGCTCGCCCCTACTCCCAGCCCATGTCCCCCAGTCTGTAACACAGGCTTCCTGCTATGAAATAATCCCAGTGCTATCACTGTAGCACCTTTCAAACATGCACCCCTTTAGGGTTTTATCCAGCTTCTGTCACTTTTAGGTACAAGTCATGGCAGCGGTCTTACAGCATGTGAACTAACAGGAATTAAACAAGACTCCCAACTTAACTTCCTGCCATTCACTAATTGTGCATATTAAATTTTATAAAACAAGCGCCAGAATTTGCCCTCTGACGTTAGATGATGACAACTGTGTGAAATCTATCAGTGGATTCATTGTGGGAAGCCAGGGCGAGCACTGACAGTCGTTAAGACTTCAGCTGTAAATTAAGTTTTACAAATCCATCAGTGACGCAGCTTGTAAATGAACAGAGAACACACTTTTTGCTAAAATAATATTCTTAACTCGCTGGCGCTGATCGTTTGCTCGCGCTGTGACTCTGGCATAAATGTCCTGTCATGGCTGAAGGAACATTAACATAAAAATCTTGTACAGAAAATATGAAAAATTGCCTGTAACAACTTCCTGCAGCCGAAGTTAGCATCTTAAATAGATTTTTAAAAAATACCAACAGTCTGCGATGCAAAAACGAACACAGAAGGGCAGGAAATCCTCACATTTTAAAAGATAGATCTCTGTGATGTTTGGCATTCTTGCCAGAGAAATGACTTAACAATAAATTGATTATCAAAATTTTCTTGATCGACTACGCATTGCATCGACGAACCCCTTAAACACTAAATCAACTGCTTGAGAAACCTCTGGTGAATATCTGCTTATTCCACCATTACAACGTCAATATCTCTAAAAATGAAAAATGTGAGGCAGAGACAGCGAGAGGAAACACTCAATACTACGAGGTGATGGTGGATAATCCCAGAAAGAGAAGGTTGAGAGGAGGATGAGGATGGAGGATGAAGAGGAAACAACTCTTTAGGAGGAACTGAGGTTAAGAATAGACGCTGTCAGGAATTCTCCGCAGCCTGGACATGCATTTAGAGATACAGCCGTTTTCATTTTTTTGCTTCCTGAAGACGGGACTTAAATTAAATCTGTGCATCTTATTTTTATGAAGCTCTTGAGAGAATCTCTAAAGTAAAATATTTTCTAAGATGCTTTCTGGGCGCAGGAACTGAAGCTCTTCTTGCTGCTGACCTCGTTGGCAGCCAGTCTGGGGGGGAAGATTTGGAGCCTAATGACTAAAAAGGAGAGCTCATGAATATACAGCCGTCCTTCAGAGCTGCAACTGCACCAAAATAACTCAGAGAATTTGGGAATGTGGAGCACTTCAATCACTTAATTCCACCCAGTGAAAGGAGGAATTAGCTTCTTGTCGTGTCCCTCCGAGACTCTCAGACGAGTCGACGTCTTGACTCAGTCAAGGACACTTCAGCTGTGGTGAATAGTGACTGTGGCGCATGTAAAGATACAGTCTGGTCTCTTTACACCAACAGGATAAACTCTACATCACACTAAAACTAAAACGAAGAAGAAAACTTTCTAATGAATCCGATGTTGAAGTATGGACAATTTCAAGTGAGGCAACATCTCAAACATGCATAACGCCACATCATCACCACACTGTGCCAGTAACCAGCTGCTGCACTAAATAATTTTACTGATTATGGGTCTCGGCACCGACTACTTGAGTCAACAAAGCTGCACGTTGGCTGGCACAATAAAGATTATTCTAGTGTGACTGTACTTCCAGCCAAAACAGATGCAGCCATTACCTTTAATTATAGCTCTTTAATTTTAATCCTGATTAATGAAATGTTGTCAAATATATCAACACTTCAAAAATCACGTTTGAATATGGTTAAAACTCTGGAAGTTGTGCCAGATGTCTGCAGAACTGAAATTATATTTCTAATATAGATTAAAGTTGTAATTTAATGTACAAGCATACTGAAAACACAGCAGCTCTTTTAGATGTGAGGCCACAGATGCAACAACTTTTTTTGATTATATCAAATATAAATACAGCAAAACATGAAATGCAACATTAACATTAATTTTAAGTTAATTTCCCTATAAATACAGTCGAGCTGCAGCTAAGGAATATTTTCATTATCAGTCATTAGTTAAAGGTCCACACTGTTTAATTTACTTAGCGTTATACTTGTGTTTCGCCGTGTTGTCAAGCTAGTTTGCTGTCTCTACTAAGTAGCTATCTGTTAGTCACTCACTCTACAGCAGGAAACCGCACTTCAAAATAAAAACTCTTTGCCAGAAATTCACTGTACTTAAAAAAGGTTGTTTTTTTTTACAAACTTGACCTATTCACAAGTCACTTGCAGTCCATTCAGCATGGATCTGCGACCCACTTTTGGACCGCAACCCACCAGTTGGGGCTATAAAACATCAGAAAACCACCATTATTTTCAACAGCCAGAAGTGACATCATCAGAGGTATACTTTGCCGATTTTCAACCAGCAAACCTCGACTGTAGGGCTGGGCGATATATAGAGAAAAGCAAATTATGATATTTTTGACCAAATATGTGGATACTGATATTGGGATGATATTTTAGGGTTGACTATTGGTGCCTCCCAAAATATTTATACAATGAGATTTCTGATAAATAACCATCAGTGATGTGTGGGAAAAGGCAAATAATGAAACAGCTAGAACAAACTGGTAAGCTCAGAAAATCACATCACTCTTCTGTACTGCAGCCTTTAAAACCAAGAACAGACAACACATACAATATTATGATATCCAAAATCCAAGACAATATCTAATATCATATTACACTATCAATAAATTGCTCAGCCCGACCTGACCCTGTGAGCTCATAGGCTGACCTGCAATGATGACTGTCTGGACACCAGCAGAAGAAACATCTACCTGCAGCCAAACAGGAGTCTGACTGACCAATTGCTATTGAGTATTTCTATTTTCAGCCACATTATACTTCTACTTCACAACATTTCAGAGGGAAATACTTTTTACTCGACTACATTTATCTGATATCAGTAGATGATGCTAAGATACCACTATGACAACTTAACATAAAAAAAGACGATGCAGTACTACCCTAAAGTAGGGGTGGGAATCACCAGAGGATCCATGGTACGATATTATCTCGATACCAGGCATAAATGGGGTGAATCTTCACCATGCTAGATTTGCCATGCTTGGATTTAATTTCAAAATGAGAACTCTGAAACTTCCCCCATAAAATTCACCAACTTTTTTTTGCAGTTCACGAAAGCTAAGAGAGTCTGAGTTGTTTCTCATCCATCTCATCCCCTGTTGTGAATGTATTGTTCTAATTTACACTCCCTCACATTCCTCCCAGCTGCAGCAGCTTCCACCAGTTGAGTGAATAACCAGTAAATCATCCAGACTGGGAGGAGCTCCTCCTCCTGTTCTTTCAACACATTATTTTCCCATGAATACTGCTGAATAATGTGCCTTTAATTTAAAGCTCGGGTGGCTGCGCTCAAAGAGTAACCAAAACACATTACAAAAACTCTTTCATTTCTGCAGAAAACCATCTTCCACCTCCACATAAACTTCCCTGGGAAGTGATGCATCCCTCTGGTTCATTCATTTAAAAACCAGGAGCACTGCAGCTCCTCCAACCAGTCCTACAGGTTGTTTTAGTCTGTTTTAAAACTGCCTCTCTGCTGTTTATGCCGTTCAGACCCAAATTTATACTGATGATTCATGCTGAAACACTAGAACTAACAATTATTAGTAACCAAGTCTGAGTCTGAACCACGGGAGACCTGAGTCTGCACACAGGAATGCCAAAAGCGGATTCCAAAACACTTTGCCCTGTTAAACATTTTCATTCTACCACCACACCAAACTCCGTTCACTTCATTACCATTTTAAAGTTTATTTACTCACATGCCAAAGTAGACTCGCTGAATGATATAAATCTGTTACTTTAAGACATCCACATGAAACACTCTTTAAATCGGCAGAAGTAAAATCCACCTCACAGCACGTATCCACAAAGAAAATGTCAATTTTAAACATCTTCTCTGGTTATTCCCATAATTTCCTTCCACTAAAACAGTGATGCAGAACACCAGGAGCAAAAGCCAGGAGTTGGATTATAATTCAAACAACCTTCTGTGCATGTGGTTGAATCAAATACAAGTACAAAAGGCCAAATTACCTCCTCACCATATGAACACTTGCTGACAAGCGATGGAGCACTTAAAATGCTGTGTTTTCAAACGGAGTCCGGGGCAGTGCTCGCTCCACGCACTCAGGCTCCGGGGCTACATTACATCACTTCCAGCAAACTTCACGGAGAACAATGAGGGCAGAGCAGCATCCCTGCTCCGTTTAAACCGAATATTTCATCCTACAGTTCAGCTAAAAGCACAAAAACACCGAAATCCGTCCGGATATTTAACAGCACGTTAGCGTGACGCTCACTACCGAGCCGTGTGTGTAACCGGTACCGACAGCGTAGTATTAGCTAACGCCGGTGAATGAGAGTAACGGCTGCTACGTTCAAATCCACGGACACGCAGGCAGGAAAAAATACGGCGACACGGACGTTAGAGAGCGGCTCACCTGTGACCTGTAGCCCGGAGGAGAAGCAGGAATCCCGGCTGACCTGAGGCCAGTTTGTCCACAGCTCCGGAGAAGCGGCGGTTATTGTGTTTAAAGCGGCAGCAGTGAGGGGGGAGGGGCTACTACCTGCAGCACTGCGCGCGACCACGAGCGCGTGCGTCCGTGTCAACATGTGAGCGTGTGTTTGTGTGTGTGTGTGTGTGTGTGTGTGTGTGTGTGTGTGTGTGTGTGTGTGTGTGTGTGTGTGTGTGTGTCACAAGTATACAGATCCTTTACCTCAGCAAAACTGCTAATGCACCGTAAATATACCCAAATAAAAGTCTTACTTAATTAAAACTATAATAAACAAAATGTTCTTTAAGTATTAAAGGTGTAAACATGTCTCCTGTGACTGTTACACTATTATATATGATATTATTAGGTCATTTAGACTCATGCATTAATCCAAAAGCAGGAGTTGCAGTTGTTGAGGTTGTAAAAATAGTGAAAATAGTGAGAAATGCAGCCACAACTACCCAGAGCTCAAAGTGACACCTTCACTTTAGCCCTATTTACACAGAGATCACGCTATAGGACCACTACGAAGTCCCTTCTTTATGTCACCTTTGCATTTTTACACAGAACCAAACAATAACAGTATCATGCTGCTCCAGTGTATGTTTTTAGAGTGCATGCCAGCATCACAGAATCAAAACAGGTATGACAAGTGTAGCATGTCACACAACAGCATCAGCCTCCTCTGTGACATAGCAGCACTTTATAAACAATAACAATGGCATAAATTGCATGTACCCTCTCTGTTATATGGCAGATGAGCTCATAAGATAAGATAAGATAAGATGAGATAAGATATTCCTTTATTAGTCCCACAGTGGGGAAATTTCCAGTGCTACAGCAGCAAAGTGGATAGAACAAAGATAGGGAATACCAATAAGAGACAATAAATAGCAACAAGCAATATAAACAATATATACAAAGTATGAAAATTTTAAGAATTTAAAAGAGGAACACCTCATCCTCTGCTCGGAGGGTAAGAAGCTCCTGGACCTAACTGTTTTCCCAATTTAGAGGCATTTTCGGCTGCTGTTTTTCCTCTTTGAGTTAGCTGCTAACTGCTAACAGCTACTTCTCAAATCTCCTGCAGTGGGTGGCACGCATAACACATTGTCAAAACTCTTTGAGCTAGCTGCTAACAGCTAACAGCTCCTTTTGAAATCTCCTGCAACGGGCCGCACACATAACACATCATTAAAACATCACACCCATGTCGCCCATAATCCCGTCCTACTGACTGTCCCTGTTTATACAGACATCATTTCAGCACTGTTACTATCTCCAATACCACCTTAAGGGCGAGACAACTCCGTCCCCCAATACCACAATCGTACCTTTTATAAAGACTACTGAGGCGGCATAACGGCATGCAATTCCCAACTTGTTGAGGCAGTGTAAAAGGCGCTATTGTTTGTTATATCCAACCAACAATTTGTAAGGTATCTAAAGCTGTCAGATGAATGTAGTGAAGAGTAAAATAGTAGTAGTAGAGGGAGTAGAGAACAAGATTATTTCCAAAATGTCACAGTGCTCCTGTAACCCCTGTGTTTATTATTTAAAGATATACTAAAGCTCCAGTGTGTAGGATTTAGGAGGATATACTGGTAGAAATGTAATATATATAATATATGTAAGTATGATTTTCTAGTGTATAATCACCTGAAAATGAGAATTGTTGTCGTTTTGTTACAGAGATCGCCATCTTGCAGCGCCAAGAAGTGTCTGAAAAACACTAATTTTTTAACATGAAACTGCTTTCTTCAATGTTTTTACCGCTTTAAATCACCAGGTCTGTTTGTTTAGGAGGGAGGAGACCTCTGTGGAGAATTTGGTTCCCAGTAAAAACCTCCAGATCATCTTGATCTTAAGTCATCTGAGCAAATAGGTGAGCACACAATAGCAAGTGCTGGTTTAGTGACCCATCTGCAATGCGCCAAACAGCGTGGAAGAAACTTTGATGTGTAACGTTAAACTGATTTATTCAGTGTTTATACTGGTTTAAATCAACCGGACCGTTTGTTTTAGAGAGGAGGAGACCTCTATGGATAATCTGGGCTCCCAGTAAAAACCTCCTGACCAATAAACACTGAAGGAATTCTAACCGGGAGAAGTTTCAGCTGGTTGCAGTCTATAACCCTCACCACTAGATGGCACTAAATCCCCCTAAATCTTACACAGTGGACCTTTAAATATAGTAGGGAACAAGATCATTTTCAAAATGTCACAGTGTTCCTTTAATCCCTGTTTTTATTAAAAATAAAAAATATCTAAAAATATATTTGAGACCTCTTTAAAGTAAAACTGGGGTCAGAAACTCAGCAATG
This sequence comes from Cephalopholis sonnerati, assembly GCA_019142605.1. Lineage (NCBI taxonomy): Eukaryota > Metazoa > Chordata > Actinopteri > Perciformes > Serranidae > Cephalopholis > Cephalopholis sonnerati. Next base: position 8,600,852 of record JAGQAX010000018.1, on the reverse strand, counting down.
ATTATCATTATAAAGTCCATGTTTAATCACTGGAGTGTGGTGTTGGACATAAAGTCATTCAGGAGTTAAACCTGTGAGCGGAAGTTGTGCTTCAGCAGCACTGTGTGGGATTGAGCGTGTGTGTGTGTGTGTGTGTGTGTATTGATCAGGGTATTGATCACATTAGAAACACAGGAGGACATGTCAGGATCAATCTGTGGCAGCTCACCGCAGACTGCCACAACACACACTGCAGGACGACCCATAATGTTCATCATCAACATGTTTATCATGATAAGCTTCTGACTGATACACACACTGTACGACAAGTCATTATGGTGCGCTTAATTATTCATCAACAGGTAAATAATTCAGATAAATATTTGATTATAACTTATTAATACTTTATCAGCTTCTGCAAACACTGTGTGTGTACGTGTCACAGTCGTAGCACTACTACTAATATCACCACCAGAAGTGATTGTACAACAGTATGACTGAGAGTCACTCATGAGTGACTGCTGCAAATATAATTGTGACAGAAGAAATAATGAAACCACCACATAAACAAACTGATTGATGGTTTTTGTGTCACCATGAAAATTAAATCTACGAGGCATTTACAAACCACTGCAGTCCAACAACAGACATCCAGCCCCTGAAACACTGAGTGGGTCCTGAATACTGAGTTCAACTTTTTGGGAGGTATGTTTGTTTTCTTGTTCAGACTGCAGCCCAAATCCGATTTGTTTGCAAATCTGATCCGAATCCGATCTTACTGACTGACCGTTCGCATCACATATTGCAAGTGATCAGATCCGATCTGCATGTGTCCATATTGACGTAGTCTTAGCCACATTGATTTCCATGGTAACAGACGGCGCCCTGGAAAAACAAATAATGGACGACAGAAAACTGTGCGTGTTTCTGTCCCAAATGGTTATGTGGAGCCGCGGCGGGATTATTATCTTCTCATCCGTCCACGGTTTGTTGTTTTCCTCCATGCTTTTAACCCGTGGCTTGACTATTTCGTCCACATGTTACTCGACAGGCGTCGCTAGGCAACGAGCATCTCCCCAGATCTATGTCGTTGTTGTTATTGTTCATGTCGCGCTGCGAGTGACGCAGAAGACACTTGGAAATCCTATTTGAGGGACCAAGAAGTTCAGATTGTAACGGATCTGTGGTATGTGGTATGTGGTTTGAATCAGATTTGGAAAAATCGGATCTCCTGTTTTTTCACTGTCCAGACTGTCGGAAAATCAAACTGGATACAATCTGGATATGCTAAAAATCTGATTTGGAGTGGTAATGTGAACAAGGCTTTTAAGAACTAGGTGGGGACAGAACAAGTCCTCCAAATTCAGTGACAGAATAAGTTGTTTGTCAGTGTCCTCTAGAGCGATGTGTTCAAGTGTTTTCTGATCTGACGCTCCTATCAGCAGGACCACACTGTGCCTTCAACTCTGTTAAGATAAGTTAAAATAAAATAAAACGTGATTCATGCTGAAGGAAACTGTTGTGCGGCAGTTGCAGTACAAAGTGGGAAAGGGTGCAAATATATGAAGTGCAAAGATAACACAATATAAACAAATGTACACTATGCCAAAAATGTGAACAGTTAAAGGGACAGTTCACCCTGAAATCAAAAATACATATTTTCTCTCTCAGCTGTAGTGCTGTTTATCAGTCTGGATTGTTTTGGTGTGAGTGGCAGAGTGTTGGAGATATCGGCTGTAGAGATGTCTGTCTTCTCTTGAATATAATGGAACTAGATGGCACTCAGCTTGTGGTGTTAAAAGCACCAAGAAATACATTTGAAAAACTCAACAGTAATGTCTCTTTCCAGAAATCATGTGGGGACAAATTTTTTTAACGTGAATCTGAGTTTTTTACTGGTTCAAATCGCTTGGTCAACTTATTTTGGAGAGGATGAGACCTCTGTGAATAAGTTCGCTCCTGGTAAAAACGTCTTGAACATTAAGTAAAAGTACAAAAAAAAATGCATTTAAATTATTTCCTTAAAGTGCCAAAAGTAAAATAAGGCCTACTCATATGCAGACTTAGTTTATGTTAATAGAGTTCAACCAGTTAATACACAACTGGAGAGCTTCATCTATATAACGCATATTGTTTTAATGCCAGATTAATGTAGTGGAGTAAAAAGTACAGTATCTCCAGCCTGGAATGTTGTAGAAGTATAAAGTAGCATAAAATGGAAATACTCGAGTTAAGTCCAGGTACTTGATTAAATGTGCTGCTAACCTTTGTAGAGAGAAAGAAGAAGAAAACAAATGCACGTGTAACCTGAATCATCCAGTCCAACGACACAAGAGAAATGTTCCTTCAGCAGAGAACGATCGATATACAGGATAATAAGTGAGGAGCCCTGCACAGCTCTATTTAGCCCTGTTCGGCCCACTTCAGCCCTGTTTAATAGAAACCAGGCTGAGGAGTTTCCACCAGAGGAATGTTTGTGGTTCAGATGTGTTCTCCACCCAAACACTCTGCTCAGCTCCACATGAGACAAACTGCTTCTTAATGTTTTATTTCATTAAACATCATGAATTTATTTTTAACCACATTCTGACTGAGTGCCATCTCCCTCACATATTTCACCCTCTTGTTTACACTGTTCTTATGAAGCTCTGTTAACTCTGGTGGATATTGGGTTTTTACAGGCAGTATTGGATGTGGCAGCAGCAGTTGGTTGTAGTTAGCAGTGGGAGAACCACTCTGGTTTTACTGATATGTTACTGTGGATGCTAAATGTTCAACATGAGAAATAAAATGTAAGACTACAGACAGGAAGCTAAAATGTAACGGTTAAACTTTTCCAGTCAGCTTTATTTTCACTGTTAGAGCTCCGATTATAGTTTATTTTTACCTTCTACATCCACATATCAATACTGATAACACTGTTGTTAATTGAAGCAACACTTTCACCAGAGGGGATGTAACACAGGAGAAAGTCTCTTGGCTTTTAGAGCCTTGACAAACCACGCTGAAGGTCGGCTGCTAGTCAGTGTTGAGCCCACGGTTAACATCTGTCAGCCAAATTTTTGCGGTCTGTCCTGCACCATCAGCACTCATTGGTTGCTGATGGTGCAACCAATGAGCTACTGCTACTAGTTGCTGCTGATTCAGCATGGTAAATCGGCTTTGGAGCCGTCAGAGCCCACTGGTGAATGAAATCAGTCTGATTGGCAGATCAGCTCAGTGCACAAGAGAGGAAATGGAAGTGAGGAACATAAACAAATGACTACAGTCAACAGGGCGGTATATTGAAACAATCTTGTTATATGAGGTGAGATTATTTTCTCAGCCATTGAGTTCTTTAACAGAGATGGTTTGTGATTGTTTGTGTTATAATTTGCTAGCGCACAGTAAATTTGTTCTTTCAACTTTGGGTTGTGTTGTTAATTTACTAACTGGTTGACTAGCATCTTGAATCCGTCCTGTCGGTCTTACAGACCACCACCACCACCTGCTGGTATGGAGAGTTGTTTCCTCTCACACAGGCACAGACTGTACGTGCTAGTTGGCTAAATAATAGACAACATGTTAACTGGAGAGCTTTGAACATGTTGATAGTGTATTTTTTAACTTTGGACAGAGCCAGGCTAGCTTCTCCCCCGCTTCCATTCTTTATGCTAAGCTAGGCTAACAGCATTTGTTTCTCAGACGCTGCTCGGCACGTCACAGACAGGCTGCTAGCCCAGCACCTTCTAACGTGTGCTCACCTTATTTCTCTTATAACTTAAGATTCAGATGTTCAGGAGGTTTTTACCTGGAGCTCAACTCATTTTGACAAAAACAAACAAAAGATGGCTAAATAAAATATCATTAATTGTTTTTGGCAATTAAGAGCTTTTAAAAAAAATCAAATTTAAGACTTTTTTCTAAGACTTTTAAAGACTGATATTAATATAAACGAATTTAGGACATTTTAAGACTTTCAAAGGTCTTGCAGACACCCTGTAGTGACTATACTATCAACCCAGAAAGCTGCTAAGAGGCTGTGTAGGATCGCAACTGTGACTCGTTGAATAAAGTCCATGCTTAAGTCCAATAATGCATTTTATGACAATTTATTTAACAAACAACTGAGATAACTGACGCAAAATGAGACGAAATGAAATATTACGTGATGTGATATTACGGTCAACAGAAAATATCAGATCTAAAAACTCAACATCTTTGTCTAAAAAGCCGCCATGCCAGTAAATGAACAGGTAAAATAATGTGACACCACACCCACACCTGTGTCAATGACATAACCAGAAGTGAAAGTGACCAAAAAACATGTGTGTAGCCTAAAGACATTATAAACAACAGAGGTTAAATACACATTCTGGCTCCTACACACCCTGATCTGAATACGTCTCCCACCACTGAGGAAAAGTAAAAGGAAGTAAAGGTGAAGAGTTTATAGAGTGACGACACAGAGGGAAAGTCTTCTTACTGTCAGATGGATGTTTGTCCTAAAATAAGAATCTGCCTGTACACAGCACACCGTATTATATATATGGAACTAATACTTGAACTTCGTGCGCATTACAGCATGTCTGGATTTTAAATCCCATCTGTCACAGAGCCAGACTCTCTGAGACTCACCAAACTTTACTTCTGAATCAAACCTGCTCAGAATGAGATGAAATGGCTCATTTGACTGACTGTGAGGTAACATGATCTTGTTGTCAGATTAAAAGCGCAGCAGCAGCTCTCAGAGTTTCCAGCAGAGGAAAAGGTCCGGCCCAGTTTTAAGCCCCCGGTGTGAAGTTCCACTGCGGTGTGACAGGAACATGATGAGATGACGTTTATCGCTGTGAACGTTTGTGGCAACAGGTCTGGGTAAACAGATGTTATCTGGTAAATTCAACAGCGCTCACTGAAAACATCTGTGTGACGTATGTCCTGAGGGTGGCGCTAGAGGAGAGGTCAGGAGGCCAACAAAGTCATTAGCAGTTATGTTTTATATCTCATTCTGGCTGGGTTGTCAACAGGAGCAGAAATATAGACAATACCAGAGAGAGCAAACACTCCACAGCTGTTAAGACTGAAAACTACTGGAGGACCTGAACACGAGCCCAAACAGGCAACACATCATCATCCCGCTCACACATATTTTACGTCTGTGATCACTGGTTTCTTCTCTTGGCTCCACTTTGTGTGTCACACTTTATCTGGTTTTCATAATCGATTAAAAATGGAGACGCTCCCTCTCTCTGCGCTCCATGTTGGGACATTTAAACGACTGTTTCTATCCAGAGAGGATCAGACCGAGCAGGGCGAGCAGCAGGGAGGAGGTCAGAGGTCACAGCACACGGACAACAGTGATTAGTGGGACGCCAAAGCAAAAAAACAGCCACCACAGAGAAGGAAAATGTCAAATTAAAGCAAATATAGGTGTATTTTTTTCCACAAAAGGTAGAAGTTAATAAGATGGAAACATGTCATTCTTTTACTTTGAAGGAGCACTGAGCTATGTTACCATGGTGATGCAGGGGGGAAATGACGTAACAGCTGGTTTTATTTATTTGTAAGCCAGTTGTAGTGGTGGTAGCAGCTCTGAGACAGACCTTTGGCTAGTGACTTAAATTCAGCCAGTGCTGGTGAACGTCAGCAGCGATGGGTCTAATCTGTGTAACAGCAGCAACAGAAAGTTCACTGATCCAGCAGGAAGTCAGGATCATGAATATGAACTTGAAGCTGCAGCCTTTGCCTCCAGTTAGCTGCAGGCTAAACTATTCCACCGACACTGATAGGTGTTTTGTTTAGTTTATTGTCAGACTCTTTTAAACACCCTTTTTGATAAGTCCATCGTTGCTGCCAATGCTGGAACAGCAACTTTGTCCCCAGGATTCTCCATTAAATCAGACTTTTATTGAAGGAACTTGCCTGCACATCTGCACATGTAAAACAGTGAGTTTTATATATGAATATATTTTAATTTGTTCTTTTTTTCCTGCACATAAACTAAACTAATAATCAAACTTTTTCCCCTAAACTTTCACATTCTCTGGTACTTTGACGTGTATTTGAACAAGTTTTATTCCAGTTTCTGACAGTTTTCGTGTCAGTGTGATATAAAAACCTGACGACTGTGCGATGCAATTTTCCCAGTGAGAAGCTGCTGTTGTGTAACGGACTGCGATGAACAGTTTGTGCTGTCAGAACGTGTTTTCAAACACAACAATGAGTCACTTCCATCTTCTCCCAGCGTTGTGTTTGATGGTCACTGTCCCTCTCAGTGTTTGTGATGACGAACAAAGAGCTCAGTGAAGTGAGAGCGAAGACTCGTCTCATTCAGCTCGCAGACAAAACGCTGCGCTGATTTAAATACAAAGAGTCTGAGAGGGAAACTGTGCTGACCTGCTACTGCTTCCTGCTCATTACTGACACTGTGTGTGTGTGTGTGTGTGTGTGTGTGTGTGTGTGTGTGTTTACTGGTGGTGGTCGGGGCATCCTGTTTAAACCAGTTTACTCCTGCTGGATTTTTAAAGACTGTTTCAAACAATAAACAATACTAATGATGATGATGATGTTATCGCCCCTACTTTTGATGTTATTCAGTAAGTCATCCTCACAGTCAGTGGTGGTAGAAGTACTCAGATCCTTTACTTAAGTAACAATGGCAGCACCTCAGTATAAAAATACTCTGTTACAAGTCCTGCTTTTGGAATCTTACTCACATAAAACCAGAATTTTTACCAGAAGTGTGTTTAAAGTGTTAATAATATATCACAATTTATAAGTTGAATTCTGTTTTAATAATCTGAATGTGCAAAGAGATGGTGTCAAATAAATCAAGTGGAGTAAAAAGTACTATATTTAGTGAGGAAGAAGTATAAAGTGGCAGAAAATGAAGTTAAGTACAATACTTGAGTACATGTACATATTTACTTTGTCATGGTGGGAAAAGCTCAAAACAAGTTTTTCCAAGAACTCACACAGAGACGTGTGTCAGTGTTAGAGTGTAAACACTAAAGACGTCATGTTCAGTCAGCTGTCAGATTTTACGATATCGTTTCTGGTGTCAGCTGAGCAACAATGTGAAAAACACATTATAGGGTTTATTACGTGTTTAACACTGGCTGTCACTTCTATAAAGTCATTATCAGTCACTTTTTATCTTTTTTTCAGCATGTAAGTTTATTATCAGTGAACACAAAGTCCAGCTGAGGCCGATGGGAGCATCATTAGTTCTGCAGGAGTTTGGTCATAAGCTAAAGTACCGGACAAATGTTGATCTCAAATGCACTGTGTCAGGTCACTCTCTCTCCGGGACCACCAGTGTTACTTGAATAAGTAAACACTGACCAACGGGACCAGACTGGCTGACCTGTATGCTCTCACTCAGTGGATGGATGATGTCACAGGAAGCCAATCTTACAAAGGAGGACCACATGTGTTTGTTTTGCTATGGAAGCTAACGTTAGCTGATGTGCTAAAAAGTTAGCGTTCCAGAGAAATCCAATCTTCCTCTTAATAGCTCCCCAGTTTCTGATAACCCTTAATACACATAACGTTATTCATCCCTACAACAGGAAATACTTTTTCCATAACCTGATAGTGTGCGCTGCACATGGGAGCATTTTTGATGATGGCCTCCGTCCAGTCCTTTGGTCTTATCGCATTTAACCATCTTTGTTTTCGTTGACAGGCAGTGGCGGCTGGTTTTGAGCCATGACTCCTTCTATTCTGGCTCCCAGTGACAAAACAAGACCACATTTTAAGACTCCTATGTAGCCTACAGCCCTGTGGGGGAGAGTCGTGTTTTGCCTCCAGCTAATAAGATGATGTCATCGTAACAACGGCCCAACAAGGGTCAAAATATCACCTGTGATTTCACGTGACGTTTTCAGAGGAAGACCTGTAAGCTGCCCATTCTCTGTCATTTTATCACGTATGAAATTTACAAAATAGATAAATATGAGAAATAAAGGACGTCTGGTTGAAGCAACTGAACACAAAACAAACGGTTATGTGACACCATGCATATAGTGCAGTTACAGTGTGTGTGTGTGTGTGTGTGTGTCTGTGTGTGTGTGTGTGTGTGTGTGTGTGTGTGTGAGTCCACTTCCTGCATGACATCATCCTTACCGTTCCACTGTATTACATCTGCACTGTTTACTCTCCCAGTCATATGATGGTACCACACACACACACACACACACACTCACACTCACACTCACACACACACACACACACACTTACACAGCCCCGGGCAGTAATGACTCATTTAATACACACTTTGTGTGTGTGTGTACAGACAGTTAGCACCTGTTTACTCTGTCACACACTGACACCTGTAACTCTTCTAACTACCTAACATACACTAACCATTAATGTTAACATGTCTATTATTTTACCTTTAAAGCTTCACTCTATATAAAGAAGATGTTTTACGAGGGACAAATGGACAGAAGACAAATTATTTATGATCTGAGAGGTAAAGAATGATTTAATCTAACTGATAAAGGACGTTTCTGGAAATATTTACAGCAAGACTTTTTCTACAAGTAGCCTGGTTCTTTGATTTGAGACTAAAATCATCATCGTTCAGAGACGTGTCTTCACCTCATTGTGAACTGTCCGCAGCTTTTAAACATGCTGGATTAACTCACAGCCAAATACTGTGGTTGTATTGACGATGGAAACGAGTCTGGATGGACAGATTTAATTAAAAAAATATATATTCATATATTTTATAACTGCAGCACTGATTTCACACATGAAACAAAGTAAAATATCCTCAGTGTGTGATATCTCTTTCCATCTGACACAATAAAACCTTCACATATTAAAGTTCTAATTCTTCATGCAAACTGTCATCTCTGCTGTTACTGGATTGTTTCCATTTGTTGGTGAGCCAAGTGAATCCTTATTAACTGGTTTCATCATCAGTCTAACGTCTAACGAGGAGATATTTTTAGAGCTGAAACACTTGGTGAATCACAGTCTTAAAGTTTGGAGTTTGTAACTCTGCCAGTTTGGAGAAACTTTGAGCCTGAGAATGTTTTGTGAATATGGCCCCAGAACTCCTGGTAGAGTTTTAGGTTTTGCCCAAACCTTGCTGTTAATGAAGGTGGATTTTTCGGTACCATGCCAATGTTTCAATGAGCCAAATCTCGAAGCTCTATTTATTTAAAAATGTCGCACTGGGGGCCAATTTTTCCAACAGTACGTTACCCCAAAAAACAAACACCCATTGCTCCAAAGTCCTGTTTCTCCTGCAGTTAGTTTCAGTTTCCCAACAGTGTTTGTGCCACCAGACTCGGGTGTTTTTCACCGACCCATCCCTGCTTTTCCAGACGATTTCGTGCCACCAAACCATGTACTTAAGCCAAAATGTGATATTCTGTGAACCACAACCAAGTGGTTTTTGTGCCAAACATAACCACACATTCACCAGAGGGCTGTTCAGAAATGTAAAACTTAAACTATGTGCTAATAAATAATGTACAAATATAACTGATCTGTACAACACAAACATTTTTTCTGAGGGCTGGCTCGAAAATGGGACTTCAGAGCAACAGGCGTTTGTTTTTGGGATAATGGGCTTTCAGAGAATTGGGGTTTCAGTCCAATGAGACATTTTTTGGATGAACAAGGCTGCAGAATTTTGGGCAGTCCCTGATTCTTCTTCCTCTGGTTGAGCTAAGCTAAGCAGTTTCTGCTTCCTGCCTGGTTGCCACACAACAGGTCGAGGAGGTTAAGGGTCAGAGGTCAGCAAGAAGAGAGCAAGAAACCGCAGTTTTAATTAATCCAGTATGAAAGCATTTCCCCTCCAGAAGCACAAACAAGCAGAGTGTTCGTCCACAGAGTTACAGCAACCAAAGAACAGGGAGTGACGTCCAACCAAAGCCAAACTGACCACTAAACCAAATTACAGACTGAGCTCTGAAGCAGTCCGTTCCTCCTCCTCCTCCTCCTCCTCCTCCTCCTCCTCCTCCTCCTCCTCCTCCTCCGCCTCCTCCTCCTCTTCATCAGAGCTGCCAACACGCCTAATGTTTCCACACATATCACCATCAAACAACAACATCACAACAACTGTTAGACGCCAGAAAACACAACTGTGCTCAGTTTGGGATCAAGCTCTTCATGAAGCAGCCCGCACTCACAGACACAAGATCGATCTCCACCTGAACGCCTCACTCTCGTCATAAACAAAGAAGAAGTGAAACTGTCCAGCAGTGTTTTCCAAAAACATTTCTTAATGTTGCTGCTTTGAGTCATGGTGAAACAGGAAAGAGACAAACTACTGCCACAAAGCTGGAAGAAAAACTATTGATGACATTTTCCAAATGAAGGTTCAGTAGGTAAGCTTTAAGGGGCTTTAGTGGCATCTAGTGGTGAGGCCTGCAGATTACAACCAGCTGAAACTTCTCCTGGTTAAGATTCCTTCAGTGTTCATTGTTCAGGAGGTTTTTACCAGGGGCCGAATTTTTCACAGAGGTCTCCTCCTCTCCAAAACAAACAGACCAGGTGATTAAAACCAGTAAAACGCTGAATTAAGGGGTTTCACATTACAAATAAAAGTTTCCTCTATGTTGTTTGGCATGTTGCAGACCGGCTGCTCACCCAGTACTTGCTACTGTGTGCTCACCTATTTTCTCTGATAATTTAAGACTGACCTGTTTAGGAGGTTTTTACTAGGAGCCAAATAACTGACAGAGGTCTCTTCCTCTCCGAAACAAACAGACTTGGTGATTTAAACTGGTAAAAACACTGTATAAAGTGGTTTCATGTTACAAATCTGTGTTTTTCCAATGCTGTTTGGTCAGGTGTCAAGCTCCTGGTAGATGTGTTTGCCTGTTTTCTCTGATAACTTCATGTTTGCTCACCTTTTTTCTGATCCAGATGTTCAAGAGATTTTTACCAGGAGCCGAATTATTCTATAACAAACTGACCTTATTACAGTGGCCAAAGCTGATGTGACTTATTTTAGTCGGAGTTTATTTTAATTTAAGAGTTATTAATAAGATACTATGTCATTAAAATGGAAAACAAGTTAAAGTACTTTGTATTTGTGTTGAGAGACTTCATTGCCCATAATCCTTTGCCACCCATAATACTAGACAAAAAAGAAGGAAAATGTAATGTTATGTTAGCAGGGCAGAGTTTAGTTCATGTCTAGCAGCTAAGCTAAGTCACGTCCAGACTCCAAATAAAGAGCCTCATCTCTTCATTTCCAAGCTAGACTGAATTACAATTGCCAAAACTCCAAACACTAAAGACCTTATCTAGAGCTAGGGTATGGTTTGTCCATTCTGGGCTACTGTAGCAAAATGGCGGTGCAACATGCCGATATCTGTAGACAGGGACCCTCTCCCTACGTTGATGCAAATGTCTCATCCTAAGGTAAGGTTTCTCAGGTGATTATAAACCAAAGAAAACACACTTATTATATTGTGTTCTACTTTAGCTAATATACCCCCCCTAAATCCTACAAACTGGACCTTTAATTATCAATAATTTAGCTTAAAAAGTTCAGGAAATTGTGAAAAGTGTCAAACATAATTCTTACAGGCCACAGCAACAAAATCAAAAACTAACCTTAAAAATATTATTGTTTACTGTAGCATGAAGATTTTGCTTCATTTCACAAAACCAGGGAGCACACACCAAAAGTGTGCAGACAGTGTGTGTCCACATACTTATGGCCATGCAGTGTAAACACAGATGGAGTTGCTTGTTACTGAGCTGAAGCTTTAAGAAACACCAGCATGCTCCTTTAAAGAGTTGAGACTTAAATAAACTTCCACAGTTCAGAGTTCAGAGATGAAATGATCTCTGGACGCAGTTTGGTGACATGATTCATCCACACAGAGGAGAGAAGATTAAATATCTTCCTCTCCCTCATTCATTCCCTCTGTGTCTCTCTCACCTTGACTCACAGCAGTATTCAAATGCCTCCTCCTCTTCCTCCTCCTCCTCCTCCTCCTCCTCAGCTGGGCCTCCTTCCTCACACCGACGCCTCCTCTGAGAGATAAAACAGGGGTGATGAAGGCAGCTCGTTGCCTCCTCTTTTATCTTTATCTCTGGCCACGCTACGCTCAGCAGCCGTCTCCCAGGTGACTCAGCCACAGAATGACATCATCCTTGTCAGCACACACACCTGTTTCCTCAAAAGGCCCCGCCCCCTTCGCTCCCATGCACTTCCTGGATCTCTTAAAGGGGCAGTGTCGGTCAGAGTGCTGCTGCAGGGCAAAGACAACAGGTGAGTTTGTGGACTGTGATCACGTGACGTTAAAGCTCACGCAGCAGCCTACATATTAATTTAATAAGGATATGTTATATTTTTATTGATTATTAGTCTCCTGTCTTTGAGGAAACCTGAGAATTGTGGAGGAAGTACTCAGATCCTTCAGTAAAAGTACAAATACCACAGCCTAAAAATATTTAATTACAAGTAAAAGTCCAGATTTGAAGTAAAAGTACAAATATCACAGCCTAACAATATTTAATTACAAGTAAAAGTCCAGATTTGAAGTAAAAGTACAAATGTCACAGCCTAAAAATATTTAATTACAAGTAAAAGTCCAGATTTGAAGTAAAAGTACAGTCAGCAAAATGTGTATTAAAAGTACAATTACTCAGAATGGCTCCTTTTAGTGTTATATTATTATAGAATATTACCATATATTATTCTTTTTTTCACCCATACATGTAAGAACATTTTAAAATTGTAGTTCAGTGTGAAGCCACAGATACTTTGTAGACTACTGGGTAGATTAGTGGTAGTACTGCAATGTACTAGATAAGAATATCATGCTTTTTCAGATAAGAAGTAAAAAGTAATCATAAGTATCAAAAATGTTGTGGAGTAAAAGGTGTGCCGTAAAACTTAAATTAGTAGCCCAGGCTTAAATCACTGAACTAAACAGGCCTATATTTGGGACAGGCGTCTATATGTGATAGGCCTTAGTTGCTTATACACAAAACTGTTGCTCAGCAAAGATGGGATGCAGGATTTGAACCAGTATGAATTTTACTGGTATTAGAATTAGGCCTCAAATGTCATCTCAATTATGTATCCTTCATTCGATCTGGCTCCGACCGACAGGGCTTCAGAGAGGATTAAGGCACCTAACACACCAACGCAACAGCACTTTATCCTGTTTAAACAATATTCATAACTTGGATTAAATAAAATGTGTATTTGTATGTGCGATCTTAGCAGCTAACTAATGTTAGCTCCAGCCAACAACCTAGTTTTACACATCCAAAGAGCTGCTTGCCAACCAGACCAGGCATCTAATTGAGACAGGATGTTATTTGTGAAATGTGTGGCCACAGCGGGCTAATAAAACCAACTAGGTGTTCAGGCTAGGCTTTAATTGACATTTTAGGGTATTTGAGTATTTGAGTTTTAAACAGAACAAGACATTTGAAGACCTTATCTTCCACTTTAGGGGAATTTTTACTTTTTTTTTAACTTTTTTAATTTCTTTATTATATTATATATTTCTTTATTATATTATATATTTATTTATTATAGTATTTATTTATTTATTTTTTTGTTGGGGTAGGGGGTAGTTACAGTGGCTAAGACTGATGAGCAGAGCATTAGCTGGAAAACAATCCCATTTATCCACTTTACACAAAGCTAAAATTTTGTTTGCAGAATGCGTTAACGTCTGTTTGAGTTGTATGAAATCATAAATCATCTTTTACAAGGAGCAGATGTTTACCGTAAGCTCGGCCTCTGTTAGATATAACAATATGTTAGCATAGCAAGGCAAGCTAATCGCTAACATGCTTATTTCAAAGGGAAAACAACCAGTACTTTGAGATGACTGTCAGAGATGAACGAGGTATGATCACATCACTCCGTCTGAGGTGTCTGAGGTGTAACAGCTGGTGTGTTTCATGTTTTATTTCCCAATTGCTCTTTAAAAGAGGATTAGCATGGTACCGTTACCGTTACAACAATGCTGGTTCCAGTTCAGTGCTGGTAGTTGCGCCCATAATTCATGCAAGGTACCATGGGGGCGGGCGATGAGGTGGATACTGGACAGTGCGACAGTGAGGAGGAAGACAGGAAACAGGGAGTGGGATATGACATTCAACAAAGGTCCCCGGCTGGAATCCAACCAATGATTAATAAACGGATTGAAACAGTAAAACCAGCCTCACCAAGTCCCATTAAAGCAAATCACACACTTCACCACGTCCGCCTCATGTAATGAAAGTGTGTGTGTGTGTGTGTGTGATGGTTACAGCTGTAGGCTCTGTACGAAGCACAACACTCCAATCACATGTCCTACTTCAACTTTAACTTTCCAATCACATCAAAGTAGTCACCTGCAACATTTACAGTCAGTAATTCTTGTTCAAACTAATTTAGCAGCAACAGGTAGCACCGTCTGACCTCTGACCTCCCTGCTGAGCGTCACATGAAGATAGAACATTATTATTTTTTTACTGCAGAGTTATCTGTATCTAATGAGGCTGAGTCTTTCCTGCAGCTGAATGTTATCCACATTATTATTATTATAGAAACCCTGCTGGGGCCGTAACACACACACACACACACACACACACACACACACACACACACACACACAGGATGAACCAACCAATTAATGAAATATGCAAATGCAGACAACAGAGAGGGATTATATTCTTGTTAATTTCATACTGGAGACGAAAACGCCGGCAGGAAGAGGAACAAACACAACTGCAGTAACTGAACTTCTTTCATAGCGCAGCTAAAAATGAGGAGTACAAATGTAATGTAAATGAAAGTGGCGCTACAGGAAGAGTCATGGGGTCATTGGAATCTGCAGGGTTAGCTTAGATTAACATAAAGACTGGAAACAGGTGGAGACAGGTGGAGACAGGAAGCCTGGACCTGTCCAAAAGTAACAAAACACACCTACCAGCTCCTCTAAGATCACTCATTAACATGTCATAACTAGCTGCTCGAGGTTTTCACCTGTTTCCAGTCTACATGCTAAGGTAAGCTAAGCTAACTGTATTTTCTTATTCTAAGGGTTTACAGAGATTTTGCCTGGACAGCAACAGCTTCTCCAGTGATGTAGGCTATTTGTAATCAGAGCATAGATGTATAAAGAGACCTGGATACAGCTCTGGAGGACTCCATTTATTCCTACTAATGCTGCTCAGTGGTGCATGTAGCCAAATGGCTAGCAGTACTACTACTGCTACTGCTACTAATACTGCTACTACTGCTACAACTACTACTACAACTACTGTTACTACTACATCTACTACAACTACTACTTATGCTACAATTCCTGCTACTACGATTAGGCTACTGCTACTACTGCAATTACTGCTACTTCTACATCTACTCCTACTTCTACTACAAATTAGTACTACTACGACAACACCTGTTACTACTGCAATTACTGTCTTTAATACTGCCTCTACTACTTCTACACTACTGCTAGTACTACAACTATTGCTACGACTACTACAACTTCTGTTACTATTGCTGCTATCTCTACTACTACTACTACTACTTCTTCTACTATATTTACTGCTGCTACTACATCGAAGACTACTACCATTTCTTCTACAACTACTGCAATTACTGCTAGTGCTACTACCTCTACTACAAATACTTCAACTGCTGCTACTACTACCACTACTGTTACTACTGCAATAACTCTTCCAATACTACCTCTACTACTACTACACTACAATAACTTCTACTACTACAACAACTGCTACTAATGCAATTACTGCTTCTACTACTACCACTACTACAGCTACACTACTGTTACTACCACAGTTACTACTACTATTACAGTACTTCTACAACTAATGCTACTACTACTTCAGTATTCAGCCTTCACCCACATTTTCTGCAGGAACTTTTTTGCTCTGCTTCCTTATCATTGGGCCCATAGAGCAGGCGCGCTGGAGACTGCTGCTGGTCGAGCTGGCTGCTTCCAGTTTAGCACTCTATTGGGATAAAATGATTTAATAGTGCTGTTGTGCGACTCTTCTAGACTTTCCAAATGTTATCAGACCGACTGGATCAAATCCTGATAGTGAAAAGAGTCACTTCGCAGGGTTTGTGATGCTCAAAGAACTATATCCACTGATTTACAGATGTCTCTTTCACAATGTAAGTCTATGGGAAAAGTCTGTTTGGGCCCCGTGGCATCATGGGATAGACTGTGGAGTTGTATATGTAGGAACAATGTGTTCAGCAACAGACAGTTGTTTTGTCAGTGAAGCTTGTGAGTTATAATGGAGCCAAATTTTGTTAAGTTACCTTTGTTAAAGTTGCTGTTGTTTCTGGCTTCTTATGAGTAGAGGAAAATTCCACTAGCTGCTAGGCTAATCTATACAATGTAAAATGCTATAAGCTTATGCTAATAATGTTAGCATGTTGTATATGTGGGGAAAATGTATCTAGCAAAAGAGATGTGTTTTGTCTGTGAACTTTGTGAGTTATAACAATTTCGTACTTGTGTAATATTGTTGCTAATAAATCATGTTTTATGTGTGAAAAACCCTCAAACTTTATTGCACTTCACAGAACCTAAACACAGTAGCACAGAAACTCCGCCCCCAACGAGCATTTCAGAGGAGTAACTGCGACACAGACACACCGCTGCACAAGTATAAATATAAATGCCCACAACAACAGAGGCCACTTGTTTTACTGCGTCTGTTTTATAAAGAGACTCTTCAGATGTGAAGAAGCAGAGAAGTGAAAACAGCAGAAAAACAATTACATCATGACGGTCTAGACAGCTGTACACACACACACACACACACACACTTGCACAGTATGACAGCAGCTCTTTAACTTTGTGTTATGTATCCCTGTTATTATCTGTGGGAGAAGCAAATACACGCACACACACTCATGTAATGACACACACTTATTTCTGTCCCGTCTCCCATAGCGACCAGAGTGCTCTCTGTCGCCACGGCGATAGAGCTGCAGCTCAGGACCACAACTGATGCAAACCAGACAGACAGACAGATACTGGAGACAGTACTTAAGTACCACTCTGAAGTACTTGTACTTCACTGTTGAGTGTCTTAATTTCGTCATACTTCATACTTTTACTTCTTCACTATGTCTCAGAGGGAAATACTGTATATTTTACTGCAGTACATTTATCAGGAACCTGTAGTTACTTTGCAGAGGAAGACTTTAAAAACCCATCATGAGCATATAACATATAGGGTAAAACTTTAAAATGCAGTGATTTACACCACCAACACTATAAAAAATAAGTACATTTTCTCAATTTACCTTTGTAAAATTGTGCAATTTCATCATTTTGCATCTGTCCACAGTAGTGTTACTGTTAATAATACCACTTGTTTGATTGTTTCTATTCTATTCTAAACTTTGTGAATTGTATTTCTGTGAAAGTTGCTGTATCAAATAAATTTATTATTATTATCATTATTAATATTATTCATTAAGTATGAACTTATTAAACATTATTTTCACACATTTCACATATTTGTCATACTCTGAATATTTGTACACTCTTTAGTTAATACTTTCCTCTTCTTTTTAAACACTGTACAACTCTTTAAAATTTAAAAAAACAAATATATTTCCCATATTTTTATTGTAAAATTCCTTTTTTATATTTATGATTCTGGTTTACATAACAGCAGACCTACCATGTAACATTGTCTTTAATTGCTCTTGAGTAGTTTCTATTTTTACTTTTACTCTATGTTAGTTTTATGTCCTTGTTATTATTAATTTTTACTTTCTCTTTAAGGTTTGTTTTATTCTATCTTATCGTGGCATATGGGCCCACTTTTTGTTTTTTTCCTTACTGATTATTGGGAACATTGAAGGCAAATTCTTTGAATGTGAAAACCAACGTGGCAATAAACTGTTTTCTGATTCTGAATTATAGTTCTTCAACAATAACAGATCACAGAATTTACATTAAAAGAAAGATAAAGAAAATGTTCATAACTTTTTTTATAAAGAAAAAATTATAGTAAAATTAAAAATAAATAAACAAAATTAGGACAAAGACCTATGTGTGAATATTACAGAAGATAAATGGTTGAATTTTTGGAGAACAAAACAATCTACAACATCCTCTTATACTTGGACAGAGCACTGTTGGAAGAATATTATAGATTCTTTTTTATACCACAAATTAAGAGAAAATACCTGTCTATAGCACAACCATGTTGGAGAGGATGCGGGGCAATAAATGTGGATCATACTCATGTATTTTGGCTCCGCCTCAAATTGGTTTTGGGTAAATGTTTGTATAGTTATCATTAAAATTTTGGGCTTTGATATACCTAGATCATTAATGATATTATGCTTAGGAAATATCTTGTTGGCAGCCTGTGAAAAGGCCATAACAAAGAGATAGTATGAGGCAGAACCACCACCACAAGATGAATGGGTGAAAATTGTGAGTGAAATATATGATGTTAACCCACAGGAAGAGGACTCAAGAGGAGTCGAGAGAAATGGGAGAAATGGGCAGTGTTGACATGTCAATGACAAGATGAGAGATTGAGTCACTGATTATGTCACGGGGATGAATCGCTTTCAAGAGACGGGTAATCTGGACCTTTTTATTTATTTCTATACTTATCTCTGTTTTGTTTTGTATTCTTTTTTTCTCCATCTTTTTATAACATTTTGCAAAAACAACAAAAATAATGTTTTAAAAATTAAATTAAATTAAAATTAAGCAAACTACTTCTAATGGCATTGATACTCACTGATACAAATCTGGCCCTTGGTAGAGTGCCAGGTGACCCACTGACCTCTTTTCTATTTCCCAGTGAAAATAAATTAATTCATACTGGGATGTAAATAAGGTGTTAGAGTGCATAAAAAATATGAAAAATGTCCCCTGGACTCTGGTATTTTTGCAAAAATGTCCCCAGGGCAAAGCACGTTGAGTATCCTTCACTTATGGGTATATCTTGATTTTCCCAATAAATTCTGACCATGCTGCAACAAGTGAATGTTGAGCTTTAGTATTTTATTATTTCACAAAAAAATACAACCAAAACTTTTTCCTCTCCAAAGCAAACGATTGTCCACAGTGTCTGTTTGGCTTCAGTAAAAACACTAAATAAACATGTCTGTTGAAAAAGTATGTGAGGGTAAATTTAACTCAGCACGTCAGGCTGCTGTGGGGATCAAACGTGATGTTTGCTCTGTCATTTGTTTCTTTTACCATCACTCAGTATTATAAAGTATAAAATATATAAAGTTTATAGTTGACTTCAGTGCCTTGCTCGGTGGCACTGCGGCAGCTTATACTGATTCATACATTTTCCCACACAGGATTTTTCTTACAAAATGTCTTTGTACAATAACAACAACAACAACAGGGGGCACACACACACACACACACACACACACACACACACACACACACACACACACACACACACACAGCGTGTGAAAGAATGTCTGGGAACTGAGTGTCATTATGTAACGCTTATTCATTTGCTAATTTTACACAACAATGCAACAATACACACTCTCATTAAGAATGCAGAGAGAGAGGGAGAGATCCTCACACACACACACACACACACACACGGTTTATGAGTTACTTTGTTGAGAGGCTGCAGATATTTTCATGCCAACATTCAATAACTTTAATTTATTTAAATTGTCCTGCAGTGATTGTGTGTTTGGAGAAACTTATGAGAAACAAATTTAAAGAGAATAATGGCCCAAAGAAGAGTTTCATAACTTTAGTTTAACTCCTTTAGTTTAATTCATTTCCACCTTTATAAAACGTGTCTATGAAATATAGAAACTTAAATAAAATAAGTGCAGCTGTGGATGTTTTACAGTGAAGAGGTAAAAACTTTCATAAACAGCGGAATGGTCCTTTAAAATGCTAAAAGCTAGGCTAGCTTTAGCACTTTTAGCTGAAGTCATTTGTCAGAAACAGAAAACAATCAAAAACAAAGAGCAGCATCCTGACAGGAAACACACACACACACACACACACACACACACACACACACACACACAGACAGACAGTGAGAGATCCGCAGAGCAGAGCCTGCAGCTTCAAACACCAGCAGCATCAGTTTCACAGCAGCAGGAACATACATGGATGTGACATGCACGTGCAGCGTCACCGTGCACGCGGGAGGCAACACGCACATACACACACACGCACACGCGCGCACGCACGCGGACAGTAAATGCGCAGCAAGTGCAGTTTAAAGAGAGAAGCACGAGACACACAGCGGCTCTGTTTGTTTGCTCTCATTAAAGCTGCGTCACCTTCAGTGAACAGCTGCTTACCTTCAGACTCTGAGGACCGACCGATGGAGCCACCAAGCTGCTGGCAACACACACCGCACTTCCGGGGGGACTTTCAAAGTAAAAGCACAGGAAACTCTTTGGTCCACAGAGACAGAGACAGAAGCCCTTTTAAACAGAGATGGCGCTATAGAGCCGCTTAGAAGTCCCTTCTTTGTGCTGCCTTTGCATTTTTACACAGAAGCAAACGACTGCAGCATCATCCTGCATCTCGGAATCAAAAGGGGCATGACAGGAGTGACGTACCACAACAGCATGGGCTTCTAATGTGACATATAACATACATCAGCAGTGCTTTATAAATTGTTCCTGTTATATGGTGGCTGACGTCTTCTTCTCACAGGGTAAGGTGCTCTTCAATCTAACTGTTTTCTCAATATGCAGATGTTTTTGGCTGCTGTTCTTCTTCGAGTTAGCTTCTAACTGCTATCACCTACTGTTAAAATCTCCACCAGTGGGTCACACATTTAACACGTCATCAAAATGTCACACCTGTGGCGCCTATGGTCCCATCTTGCTAGATGTCCCATTTACACAGATACGGCTGGATTCGGCTCTGTTTCTACCTCTGTTCCCAGCTCAAAGGCGAGACAACTCTGCCCCTCCATTCCATCATTGTACCTTATATACAGAATTGTGAGGCGGCATAAGGGCGTGATATTCCTGCCTTGAACAGGCAGTGTGAAAGGGGCTAGAGAGACAGAAAGAGAGGTCTCAAGAGTGGTGGAATAAAACTACATACATTTTCTAAAGTACAGCACTGAAGCAAAAATTTGAAGTGCTGGGACATTTATTTTTACTACATTTTATGCAACTTCATACTGAGTGTTGGAAGAAATTGAGCACAGCGTTAGTTCAGGCAGGACACGGTGTCAAGCTCAGCTCACATCCCAGCTACATCAGCTGATCTCAAACAGCCAATCAACTGATGGAGCAGCTGATAGATCACATGATTCCTTTCTATGCAACCAGCTGGTGAATCTCATTCAGTGTGCCCAATTTAAACTGCTCTGGCCTGCCTACTGTTGCTGCTTCCTCTGTTTTGCAACCTGCCTCCACCCCAGCTCCTCCTTTTGATGCTGCTCTGTCCTGTTCCCGGGGGGTCTTTGCTGCTGCTCTCCGTGTAGGCGCATGGAAGGGCAGGGTGGTTTGCTCGCTCTGCCTCAGGCTATCCTGGTTTGCCAAGTAAGGGCAGAGAGAGGTGTGCTCTCTCTGCCCTTCTGCCCTTTTCTTTGACTTAAGTCTTCCTGACTGAAGTATTTTTTATCACATTGTGAAAATTTATTGTTACACGTAGAAGTCCTGCACTCAAAACCTTACTTAAAAGTCTAGTCTGTAAGATTTAGGTGGATTTAGTGGCATCTAGTGGTGAGGATTGCAGACTGCAACCAGCTCAAACTTCTAGTTAGATTCCTTCATTGTTCAGGAGGTTTTTACAGGAAGCCAAATTACCCACAGAGGTTCTCTCCTCTCAAACAAAAAACACTTACTAAAGCAGTGTGACATTCCAAATCTCTGATGCTGTTTGGCACGTGGGCCCTAGCTTAGCACCTGCTAATCTGTGCCCATGTTTTTTCTTTGATATCTTAAGATCCAGGGGTTGTACTCACAAAGCTTCCTCGCACAAAGAGTGGCTCCTGGTGATGAAATCCTAAGAAAATTCTTAGAATCCTGACATTTTCTTAGAGTTTCCCCTTAAAATTAAGACTACATCCTGATAGAGTTATTCACTGAGCATCTTAGAGCTTAAAAGAGCCCCTTAGATTAGATTAGATCATGCAGGCATAATATGTGTGGTCAGTTTCATCAGGGATACACACACATTTCACACCTAACACTATGACGCCAGAAATAAAATGATCACAACACTCAGATATTTGTAAAACTGTAAAAACACAACAGTGCAGCAGTGATGACTGAGTCTGTCTCAACCTTCCATCACTAACAATGACAACACTTTCACAGTCAGCAGTTCATTTCCTTTCCACTGGGTGTCCACATCCTGCAGGCTCACAAAAAGGTGTGTCTCCCACAACCAATCACATCTGTGAAAAGAACCACACCTCCTTAATAAGATAGAGCTGCTCTGAGAACTTTCCCACATCACTTCTAAGCTAAGACTCCTCACTAAAACCCTTCAGGCTGAGTTAGGAGCTCTCTGAGGATTCTCAGAGTGTCTGTGATTACGGCCCCTGATGTTCAGGAGGTTTGTACTGGGAGCTGAACTAAACACAAGGGTCTCCTGAGTCCCTCCATTATCAGGTGCTGTGGTTGCACCTAGCAATTTTACTGAAATGTCACACAACAAAAAGAGTGGACGTCTCTGTCTTAGTCAGGAATGATAGAGGAGGAACTGAAGATGAAAGACATAAAATGTATTCATGGCCTCAAGTATTTATTCTGCTATCAGTGAGAACAGGTCATCTGTACATTAGTCATCATTAGTGTATGGAACACAGTTAGTCTACTCCTCCTACTCAGCCCTGGAGGTTGCAGCTGAGTTGAAACAACAGTATAGATGTCTGCTGGCGCCCCTGAGAGGCTGGAGTGTGCATTGCAGCCACATTATGAATATCAACATAAGTTGTGACACAACATCAGTAAGAGTTCCAGCTCTTGACGACATTAACAGATGATTAAATATTTATTTTGACCTGTTTCTTGTCTCTGGAAGTTTTTTAAGGCTGCATGGAAGAAAATCAATCTAAAAACTGAAGGATGATGTGACAGTGAGCGGTGTGTAGGTTATATTTACTAGGCTAAAACATGTAAAACCACAGTCTGCTCTGTTAATTAAGAGACTTTACAAAGTAACAGAGACATAAACATGACAAATGGAAGACAGTTAGAGAGTGGACTTCTGTTTAACACCCCAAAATAGATTTCTGTGTCAGCGACTGAATAAGTCTAAATAAATCTTCACCTTTTGACCTTTAAAAATGAAAATAAAAATGAGTTTTGGCAGAGCTGTAAAGCCGTATGTCTTTCTGTTTTTAAATCATAACTGCTCAGCATTTGGATTCATGTGTGACTAAAAAAAGCTTCTCCTGATGTTCTCAATGAAGACTTTCAGTGATCTTTCTTTGTAGCAGAGTAAGTTCATATTCTGCAGGTTGTTCTCACATCCAGTTTAGTTCCTGCAGCCTGCTGGGGTCCAGTTCTTGATCGCAGTTCAGTTCAAAATTCCCGTCCCGTCCTACTCGAAGCTCTCCAGGACAGGTTCGTGTCCCGTCTCCCGGACAAAGCGCAGGAAGTCGTCCGGCCGCAGCCCCATGGTGGCAGCATTGGTCATGGGGTGGAAGTAGACCATCTCGTGGCCTCCCTCCACCAGGTCCCGGTCCAGAACAAATTTAACACTCTGGTCCTTGTCGAAGAGCAGAGCGAGAGCCGTCGCACAGCCCTGACCCACCTGAGAGGAGACGGACAGAGGAAAGTAAAAATCAGAACTAACTGCAAACCAGTGACCACACCAGTTTGTACTGGTACATGACATATGGGGACAACAGGTCTAATGGTGGCTGTCTGGAGTTAAAATGTGAAAATCAATAAAAAGTCTGTTGCATATTTTGACCACCATGCAAGAACACTCAAGGAGAGTTTCTCTTACACTGCCACATGGTCACTGATATTCACACTCATGTGTCACACTAGATGCTGACACTGCTGTGAAAATGCAAAGGCAGCATAAAGAAGGGACTTCGTAGCGGCCCTGTAGCGTGATCTGTGTCAAAAGGGCTACAGGCCGAGAAACATCACAACATTATACAGAAATATTTTCACTGCTGTTCAATTCAAATGTATTTTTATCCTCGTCTTTGCTCCTGAGGAGACTGTGAGCTGATTTGTTTTATTGTTTTAACCAGTTCCTACCTTGAGTTTCTCCAACATGGCCGCCTCATCTGCAAAGCGCAGGTTGCCGCTGCCGACGCCGAGCTTCTTGGCGAGGTCGTTGAGGTTCACCTGCAGGGGAACAGAGAGGATTATGGGACGCAGCAGAGAAACATGACAGTTCAGATGACAGGTCAGATGGATGAAATTCTTTTGTGGCAGTGGATGTAAAGATGTGAGCCGACCTGGCGGTCGTGGCGAGCCGACACCAGCCACAGACCCTTCTTCTTCTTGTCCTTCAGGAAGAGGTTCTTGGAGACGGCTCCACTGATCTCCTGCAGGTGAGGCATCATCTCCTCCACCGTGAACACCTGCAGGAAGGAGGGAAGGAAACAACTGTCTTTAAGGGTAATGTTATGCATTTATTTTTCCTCTGAGGACACACTGAACATGATTTCGGGTAAATAACAAATTAAAATGTGGTAAAATTAAAACTCTAAACTGTGTGTGTTCTTTTTCATAATTAAGTTACACCTACAGCTTCAAGTACGAACAACAGCACAGATGTTATAAACGATGTTTGTGCATTTTAACAACCAAATTAAAACTTTTAATAACTAATGTGCATTGTAAAAACATTCATTTTTAAATAAAGGTTTCATTAAACGTCTCACACCATGACGTCACATGAAAACTACATTAGCAGTTTATTAGAAATAAACTGATCCCTGTGCAGAAACCTTCAGTATGACTCTGGATGACTCTACACATGAAGGTGCACAGCTATCAGAAATGATCTGTTAGCGCCCCCTGCAGGTCACAGCAGGTTCTTGCAGCAGAAACGTGTCAGACAGATTATATAAAACCATCTGTACACATGGATGTGAAAATAATTTTTCATCTTTCCAAAATGTGGGAGTCAGGATTGCACAAAAAGCCTCCTTTTCACTGGAGTGGAGGTTTCTATGTAGTTTACTGTTACAGCTGTGTGTAGCTGCTGGCATCATAACAGTGAAAGTTGAATTAAAAGTTACAAAAATGCATTTTTAAAACACCTTAGAAAGGTGTTGAAGCTCTAAGTTCTACATAACGTTTGCATTTTGAGAGTAAAATCCTCAGAGTTTTGTTAATAGGTGACATTTTTAAGTTAGGAGAGACTTTCATCCCAGACTCCGTTCAAAACCTAAGCATTTTTAGATTGTATTGATCATTTTGCAAAAGTACATGAGTGAAGAAAGAAAATCTTACAGCAAATTGCTTGGATTGATCTCATGGTTAATTCGGCATGCAAGTTAACAAACAATACAACTCTCATTTACTTAAAATGACAACTTTGTAATTCGTCCACGTGTCCATTATCAACGTAATTTAGCGAAAACACTCAAATCCCTCAGCCATAAACTGTAATACAGTAAACGTAATTCACAGATCGGATAACGCCGAATAGAAGTGTAAATCCTACAGATTCATGTAGTATCTCAAAAGCGGTTACGGGTGTTTGCTAACAATGTAAAATAAGCAAAGAAACTTAAAATGTGTGGATTTCTAATGAGATTCAATCGTGTTTTGCTTTCGATAGAAAGTAGTGTGGAGTATCCCAGCATTGTATTCCTCTGCCAGCAACAATAACATATAAAATGGATGTTATTTAGGTTTAATAATCACAACATAGCTCAGGATGTTTCTGATTTAAAAGTTTGGACTCTGTCAGCTGAGTTATAAACAGATATTTTCAGATTTACCGGCGGATGTTCCACGCAGGTCGTCTGGATGTTGAGAGACTGCAGATACTTCTCCAGCTCTGCCCGCAGATCTTCTGACATCTTTATTAAATGTGTTTTAAATAAATCAATGAAAAGAAACCAGAAGTGAATGAACAGAATGTTCAGGAACAGCTGCACTAAGAGGAAGACGCCTTCTCCTCTTCTTCTACTAATAAAGTTCCGGCAGGCTGTTCGCTAATGAAGCGTAATGCTGCCCTCTGCAGGCAAGACGTCACTATACACCCAGTGTTTTTAAATCAAGTCCAGAGGCATGGAGATGTTTCAGCACTGCTCTACCAACAGATGTGACAGCTCCCTGAACAACTGTCGCCTTTCATTTCTGTATTTGTTACAGCAGGGTTGTCAAACATACAGCTGGGGGGCCAGAACCGGCCCACCATAGGGTCTAATTGGGCCCACTGGATGTCTTTGCACACCTAATGTTGATGCACATGTGAAGGCTACGATTTTTATGTGGGAACATCAAGGAACACCACTGACCACTGGGTGAGTTTCATGGCTTTGAAAACCAACGTTTAAGGTGGTTTTAGGACAGATTTACACATGACCATAGACAGCATTGTTAAGCCAGGCAGGGGAAAGACAAATTCTCTCAAATTGTCAGAGAAGGAGCAATCGTCAAGATTTTGGTCTTAACCACTCTATTTCATCATAAACAACCAGGAATGGGGCTCAAAGTGCAAAATACTGGACTTCTCCTTTAATGCTGTCTTTATGTCTTTATGCTGCTAACACGAGCACATTTACAGAGATGATTAATTGATTAATGTGCATTGTCCTTATGAAATGGAATGAAATAAAATCCTGAATCCAGTCACACACACACTAACACACATCACATTAGCCACAACTGGACTGGACTGTGGAATGGGCAATTTTAATTTACTTTTATTTCCATTTATGCATGTATTTTAATGTACTTTGTTTCATGTCTATTTTAATACCACTGTGTTGTCGTTGATGAGGGGAAGTGTGGTTGTTGTTTTTTGTCTTTTATGCGCTGCTGGAAGGCTGAATTTTTCCTTTGGGGATGAATAAAGTTCTTTCTATTCTGTCTACTCTATTCTATTCTAAAATAAAATAAATAATATAAAATAAATAGAGCAAAACAAAACAAAATAAAATAAAAAAGGGGGGAAGTTTGATCAAACTGGGCTGAATGTGGCCCTGAAACTAAAAGGAGGGTGACAGGAAAACACACCATGTTGGATTGTTTCCATTTCTCCACACTGACACAAACCGTCTGAATGTTTGTCTGTGACTTTTAAATAACTGGACAGACCATAATGGCCCAATCTCAGCCTTGTTGAAACAACATCATCCCTTCTTCCAGATTTAATAATCCATCTCTTCCTCTTAACAGCAGGCTGCAAAGAGAAGTCATGTCTGCCCTTTCACTCTTCTTTACACTCTTCTTGACACTGAAGCTCTAGTTTTAATCTGCAGATGCTAAAACATGCACATTTAACAGAACTTCCTCAGATAGTTCATCACAGAATTCATTTCCCGTTATCTCTGAGTTTTCCAGGACCCACTGAAAGCCTGCTTTATACAATTTTCCTTTACTCTTCACTCAGTAATTCTCAAAGGGAAATAATGTACTTTTTACTCCACTGCATTTATGTGACAGTTTTTATTACTTTACAAGGCCAGGGGAATCATTAAGGATCCCAGCCACCCTGCTGAAGGTGAGGAGAAGGTACCGGATACACCAGGCCACTGAAATCACTTTAACACCAACAAGGAACTGGTTCTGCTCCAGTTCCCAAACCTTATTTTGACCAAAAATAAAATGGTTCAAAGCCTGAAAAGTTTGTTCTCACCTGGAACCAAAAGGTAGCAGGGTGTCCTTGAACTGAAGCGTGAACGGTGATTACACTAGTGGGCGAAACTGGAAAGAGATAGAGAAGGTTGGTTTAATAGATTTCCTTGTGGTGGTGGTGTAGGCTAAATAACATTAATAGATAAAAAACAATTGTTAAAATGAAACTAAAATTAGAGCGATAAGCATTAATATCCACTGCTTTCCAACGCAGCCTGTTTTTATTTATTATATTGAACTCCAGAGACAATTTCTGAGTCTTTGTGTGAGGTAATGATGTTTAAACACTTTAAAGACTCACTGAAGGACATGTTGTCAGCGTCCCACTTTCACCTGAACAACATGTTATATGAAACATAGTCTCCCAGAGTGGATGAAGCTTTAATTCAACTCAGCGACCCAGTTTAATACAGAACACAAGGTCAGTGTTGCGGCTGAACCCGTCGCTCTTTTAGCGAAATGAACGTTACAAAACGCTGTGAGATTTGGGTCGAAGCTGCATCGAGCCTCAAACAGTGCTGAGATTTCACTCCCACTGACGCCAACAGATCAAAAAACAATAGCGATCAGTGGCGGACTCAGACAGTCTGAGGACCAGGGGCGAATAAATAAAGAGGGCACCAGCATGAGGTGGGGTGGCAACAAAGACATGTAGGGCAGCGTACTCGCCTGATTCCTGAGGGCGCTCACTGCGACCTCGTCACATATCAATTCTTAATCATGGACTTTCTGCGTTGACATACGACGTTCAAGGTCGCCTTAGTGTGTTCTGGGACTAAATAAGTCGGTACAACATTGGGAATTAGCATTTCTTTCCTTCAACAACCAAGGCATGTGGTTACGTTTACACACCAGTTAACAGGGTCTGGCTTTACAGTCGTACAGGAAGTGAACGCCTGCCCCCTGGGTGAAAGTCTGTGATTGTTGGACACATCATTCTGTGCCATAACTGAATTAAAATTGTCTGAATAAATTGGTTGAAAGACTGAACTTTGTGTAGAAAAATTGTGGAAGCTCTCTGAGGCCCCTTCCACCCCTTAAAGGCCCAAAATGGTTTAGTCCGCCCTCGCACTGTGATTTCTCTCTAAACGTAGCTAAGGCAAAATTAATGACTGCTCACGCTGCTGGAGCATCAACGTACACTGTTGTGTCTTCCCCCAAGAAAGAGAAATCAGGGTTCCAAAAAAGAAAGAAAAGACAGCAAACTGACTTAAAAACACAAAATTCAAAAGGTGTGTGAGAAAGACGTGGATCAAGAGAAGAAAGTTAATGCATAGGGCTCAGAATTTGGTGCTGCAGCTCTGCTGACAGGTGTGACCATAGGCGGAAATCCCGGGGGGGACACAGGGGACGTGTCCCCCCCTTCCATAAAGTTGTCCCCACCAAAAATCATTGTAAGCACACAAAAACAATTGAATAATAATATAGTCATGTTCAATAAAAGCACAACACAAGCGCTGCAAATTATAAACGTAAAACCTTTTTTTTTTAATTGTTGAAAGATTATGACCCCCCTATTTCTCAAAGTGGTTTAGTCCACATGCCGTTTCTAACGGGCGGGGCTACCGGCAGCTCCGTGTGTCAGCGAGCAAGCTATCGTCTCATACAGGATGGCAGACTATACTGATGTGTAAAAGCCAGTAAGTCATTTATCACACCGCTTGTTTAACAAGCTCAAGGTTGTAACATGAAAGTGACATTTCTCTGCTTGGTCCGAAATCAGCCTCTCTCTTTTTGTTTTTGTTTTTTTAATCAGCACGCCAGTAAGCAAATAGCCTAGCTTATGATGGCTAACAGGCTCAAACGAGTATGTAGAATAGCGGCAGCGGCAATGAGGCAAGTTCCAAAGGAGCAGGAGAGAGAGAGGGAGAGAGCATTTTTTTAATGTCCCCCCCAGGAATTACTCTCTGAAATTTTACTGTTTATTGTCCCCCCCCAAAATGAAATGGGATTTTCGCCCCTGGGTGTGACGTATCAAGATGCTGATTAAACAGCATCGTTACTACACAGGTGTGCCTTTGGATGGTCACAATAAAAGGCTACTCTAAGCTTTTAGCTCACTGGTTTTGCAATGCGCCTCATTGCTCCTGGAGTTCTGATAAATTCAACTCAGGGTGGAAAAGCTCCCCACGTCATCTACGCAATCCCATTGTTCAGTGGGATGATTTGAGAGGCGGGCCTTCTTCTGGGCGCCCTGTAGTTAGTATTCATGTTTGTGATGCTCGGGCTGACGATAGACAGCAGGTTGTCAAACTGCCCCAGAGTCATCTTAAAATATGCCTGGAAGCGTTCATCATGGAGGAGAAGCTCCTGGACCAACTGGTGGTACTCCCCATCATGGAGGAGAAGCTCCTGGACCAACTGGTGGTACTCCCCATCATGGAGGAGAAGCTCCTGGACCAACTGGTGGTACTCCCCATCATGGAGGAGAAGCTCCTGGACCAACTGGTGGAACTCGTGATCCAGCCTCTTTTTTAGGGTCTCATGTACCCACACAGATCTCTGTTTATCTGCTGACAGCCTCTCACCCTCAACCAGAGCTACAGACAGTACCCTCTGCCTCAACATGTCAGGAGGTTAGGACAAGGGCTTGATGGGGTGGATGCTTGGCAATGATAAAAAGGCACAGAGACATTCAATCACAAAGTTTTCTCTGGTGAAAAAACGGAAGAACAAAAAGTTTTGTATAAACACAATGTTGTATGTGTGTGTGTGTGTGTGTGTGTGTGTGTGTGTGTGTGTGTGTGGTGTGAGGGTGGTGATGTAACTACTAAATGAACCTTGAATCTGTGTGATAAGTGCACAGTCAGACCTCTGCTAAAGAGAGTGTTATAAAACTTCAAGGACGGAAATCTAAACAGACACATTTGAGATTTGGGAAAGAAACTGCTGCATAAAATATAAAGTCAGCGTCTTCACCATCTGCCTCCTTTGTGTTTATCCTGTTTTAACAGCTGCAGTCAGACAGATTTTAGGTGACATCTTTTCTGAAGCGTCATAAAAATAATCAGTTTAAATCAGACAGAATTATAAATTCGATACAGGGGTAGACAGATTCAAAGGTCTGGACCCTGGCAAGGTTTGTAAAGGGGCCCCAAGTCTCAAGGACCCCAAACACAACGAGTTAGTCTGAATGAAGATGTGACCGTTAAAGAGAAACAGATTCATGTTTGTGAGGATTTATTTTGTCTTTTTGACCTGAAGATGGAGTTTTTTTGTGATTAAATACCCTCCTGTCACACACACACACACACACACACACACACACACACACACACACACACACACACACACACACACACACACAGATGGTCAGCCCTCCACCCTGCTGCTTTCTGCGTCAGCCGCCAATCAAGCAGAAGTCCTGAGAGACAGACGGCCCCCAGATCTGTGGATCTGTGTAAACCTATATGAGGAATGAAAATCCAAATAGCAAGAGATGCATTTAAAATGCAGAATTCTGTAGAAAGATTGTTGTTATTTGGATTCAACACACAGACAAAAACAACCCTCTTATCAGCGCTCCGTCAGAAGCTCCGATGTTATTTACGTTTCTTGTGAGCAGGAGGACAAAGTGTTGAGCCGCTGTGTTTGTTTTCTTATTTACAGAGTCAGGGCTGTGTATGAACACCAGATTTATTTTTACACACAGAACAGACATCTGCAGTACAAAAACACACACACACAAAAAAATCAAGGTCGTCACAAGCAATGCATACATAAGGGTAGAGGAATGCAAACCAATTGTTTTTATTGTGCTATGGGTAGTTGTTAGTGTTTGAGTGTATGTATGTAGCTGATACAGAAGAGAGAGAGACGGGCTGAGTAACGAACACTAAGAGGAAAATAAATAATACAATAATAAGAGCAATATATAAAACCACATAACATAGTAATGAATATAATAATAAAATAGATAGAATAAAATAAAATAAAATAAAATAAAATAAATAAATAAAGAGAGGAAGAAAAAGAGACGGTGGAGTTGGCACCAGGAGTCATCCTCCGAGGTCTTGTGAGGGTACGAGGGCTCAGACAGGGGTGAGATGGACTTGGCTTGCTAGTTCTCTAATTAACCCTCATTTGTTTTCCTGCTCCAGGCTGCACCCAGACTCCAGGGAGGACACTGGCCTCATGAAGAGATGGGAGATATTCACTGAATATGACTGTAAGTACTGGATCAGACTCGCTGACTGCTCCTTTAATTAAAAGTACAAAAGTATTAGCATTAAAATATATTTAAATTACAAAAATTAAAAGTACTCATGATGCACAATGGCCTAAATTTAGAATAATATATATTACTGGATTATGATTATTAATGTATTAATGTGTTCATCACTCTCATGTTGCAGCTTGTGAAGGTGGATTATATTTTGTTTTTATAATCTGAATCTGTAAAGTAACATAAAGCTTTAAAATAAAGTAAAGAGAACAATATTTGCTTATGAGGTGTAAAGGAGTGAAGGAGCAAAACACTGAAAGGTACAAGTACCACCAAATGAAGTACAGTACTTGAGTAAATGTAATTAGTAGCTTTCCAGCACTGATGAACTCAGTCCAAAAACACTGTGATAAAAAAGAGTAGAAGTTTGTCTCTTTATCTGATTTTATATTTAGGTCAAGAGCTGCTAAAGGAGGAGAACAAAGATTATCTGGATTATAGATACTTTTATCACTTCACTAAATGTGATCAAACATTTTGACCTAAAAGTTTGTTCATGTCTAAAACCAAATGACAAAGAGGACAAACTTTGTATTTTTGGATTCAGCACAGTCGAGGCTCTAAGAACACAGGAATGATGATGACCTGTTAAGATGCTTCAACTCAGCATGTAAAGACATGAAGATCCTCTGAGATAACACACACAAGGTTTAAAATATTTTTGACCAAATAACCCTTGATTATTATTGAATCACAACGATATTACTGGGCTGTAAATATGAAGTTTGTCTGCCAGCAGTTGACTCAGTGGTTAGATTGAACAGGTTCAAACTGTGATATTCCAACAGAGGTAACCCTCGACTAACCTTCTGTCTCTGTTGTGTTGTTTAAAGGAGAGCAACACGTTGCCTGTTGCATCCAGCTTGTTACAGACATTATTGTGCACCTGATACTAAAACAGGAACCTGCTCCTTTGATTGATCATTGATTATCTTGTTACAGAGCAATGTTCTGCTGGGAGACCTTGGGTCCTGGCATTCATGTGGATGCTACTTGACGTGCTCCACCCACCCTTTGCAGACAAAATAAACCCCCTCATGACAACGGCACTTATCGATGGCAGTGCCCCCCAGCAGGACAATGCAACAAGCCACACCACAAAAACAGGAATGACCTGAGGAACAGGACAAAGAGCTCAAGGTGTCAACCTGACCTCCAAATAATCCAGATCCCAATCTGATCGGACATTTGAGGGACATGCTGGTACCCTAGAGGTACCCCCGATCTATGGTGGGTGCTCCTAGACTGGACTTGGCTCTGACCTGTCAAGGTATGGACACAGGACCTCTGGAGGGCGTCCCTTGGTGTCTGGCACCAGAGCATTAGCTTCACATCTTTTGAGTCCTGTGGGGTACGAGGTGGGGTACCAGCATGTCCCACAGATGTTTGATCAGATGGGGATCCAGGGAATTTAGAGGCCAGGTCGATGCCTTGAGCTCTTTGTCATGTTCCTAAGGCTATTTCTGAGCAGTTTTTCTGTTGTGGCATCGTGCACTGTCCTGCTGGGGGGCCACTGCTACTGGGGAGTGACGTTGCCATAGACAATTGCACTGTAACAAGATGATCAATGTTGTTCTCTTCACCTGTCAGTGGTTTTAATGTTTTGGCTGATCGGTGTATTTGCTGACAGGTCATCTCTATCTGCAAATTCATCGTTATGAGTCTTTCTTTTCTGAATTTCTGAGCCATGGAGGTTTTACATTTATAAAACTTTCCTCAAGCCTAGAAACACAATGTAAAAATCCATGACGTTGTCACAATGTAAAGTCTATGAGCAGAGCAGGAACTTGCACACAGGGTCAGCAGGAGAAATGCTACCGTGCGTATTCAGTGGGCTGTAAACCTGGAAGCTGGAAAACTTTTTTGGCATATGCATCAGGTGAGCAACTCCGCTGGAGTGAATAGGCGCCATCTTGTCATGGTGGTAAAATCTATGGTCGAGACAGATGAGATGAGGACCTCATCGATGGTAAACAGACTGGAGCAAAGGTTTGACTGCTCTAAGGTGGTGTGATTACATCTGCTGGTACTTCTGTATCCGTATATACACGCTGTACCAAGATCTCTCTGTTGTTTCAGCTTCTGTTATTCAAGTAAAAAAAACACACGCTCACTGAGTTTATTCTATTATTCATGAAAATACAGACGAGACATGGAGTGCAGATTTTCTACATCCTTGTTACCTGCAGGGATCCGGCCCAGTACACGACTGTGTTTCAGGGTTAATGGAGTATTGAGCTCAGAGTGGAACACTGAACCGTCTCTATTGTGGATCCACTCTGTCGACTGTTGTCATCATTTAAATGTATTGATGTGGCTTCAACTGCAATTACTTTCACATCAGTACAACAGCTCTCTATTCAAACTGAGAGACATGACCTTCAAGTGTGTGTGTGTGTGTGTGTGTTGCCCTCCTACCTGTCTGTCATTCAGTGTCCTACATTCAGCTTCCATCACTTTAACTGGTGATTAAATGGAAACAGGGTTTCATTGCTCTACGTGTGTGGTTATACACGTCAACCACACACACACACACACACGCACACAAACACACACACACACACACACACACACACACACACACACACACACACACACACGTATTTGATAGCAATTATTCTTGAGTGGGACACCTGCATTTTTTAAATTGTAAATGCTTTGTTTGTTTAGTCCTCTGAAGGTTCTTCTTCTTTGAAACTGGATTCTGAAAAACACAGCTATGTTAAATTTGTACGTTTCACATGTAGCAGATATGTTGAAACTTACATTTCAGTCGTCAGTTTTATCTTGTCACAATGCTGTGGTTAATGTGCGGTTCAGTTAAAGTAGAAAACATTGTGTTGGGTTATAAAAGCATCATGTTTTAGCTTAAAATATCCACGACAAACCAAATCCACTTGGCCACTCTTGACATGGCTGGAAATGTCTCAACTTTTTTGTTAAAAAATATCGATTTTTGTCACTACAAACAGTCAAATAAGTCTGCAGTAGTCATGGGTATTTATTGGCTCCAGCCAGCACACTCTCACTCTGACTACATGTCAACATTTCATCATGGACTTCTCACGTCCACATACGACGTGCAAGGTACCCTGGGTGTGTTGGTTGTTGACGTTCTGGAACACCATGTCAATTTCAGTCTGTTACATACATTGTCTGTTTTCAAAATACACTTCAGTTTTCACAGGATATTTACCATTTACATACAGTCTCTTTCAAAATAAAAGCACTACGTCAGTACAACACCACAAACTGACATTGTTTTCCTTCAACAACTAAAGCATGTGGTTGGGTTTAGGAAAAAAGAACAGGGTTTGGCTTTATAACGATGAGAGCACCGCTCTCCCGGGTGAAAGTTGGTGTTTGTTGGACCCATTCAGCACCACTCCCGCCCACCCCTTTCGCTGTTGTCCCACGGCATTTCCCCCTTACACTGCCCAGCTATAACTATAACAGCGACTGGCCGCATATCATGCCGACATTAAAGGATGGCTTCTTACGTCAGTTTCTGATGCTGGAGGTCACTGCCTAAGTGTTGGATTACGACAACTTCAGAGTGAGACCATGTTGCTCCAGCTCCAACTGATTGGCAGTGACGAAAATACAACACCCATATGCTAATTTTAGCTCCTCTGCGAGCACAATGCAGTGACAGGCCACCAGAAAATACTGTCCGTCTCCGTCCGTGCAGCGCTCGAACATAATTTGCACAGGGTTTGAAAGACAGACTGAATAAGAAACAAATATGAAATAGAAGTAACCACTGTAACATTTTTCACTGGCCTCCATGCTGCTTTCTACTGTTTGCTAACCTGTGTGCCGGCAAGGCTGTGATGCTGAACACATACTTTGCTACTGCAGAATCTATGACCAGTGGAAAAGCAGTTGATCAGTTGATTTTAATGGTATTTCCTGCGTTTAAAAAACCTACATACACAACCCAGTCTCACTCCAAATTTGTCGAAATCTGGCGCGTAGGCAGTGAAAAAGGCGTCCTTTCACATCAGCATGATACACGGCTGGTCATTCTTATAGTTTAACAGCAGCCAGCAGCGTTATGGGGGAACGTGGCGGGACAAGAACGAAAGTTAAAGCGGCAAAAGTATGAATGGGTCCAACAGCCACCGCCTTTCAGCTGAGAGAGAGGTATTAGCTTTGAAACCACTTGTGTGTGTTGGCAAAACGTAAACACGTTTGTTGTTGACAATGCATGTAACAGGCAGAACTTGACACAGTGTCCGAGAACGTCAACAACCAACACACCCAGGGTACCTTGCACGTCGTCTCTGTAATGTGATGAGGTCAGAGTGAGAGTGTGTTGACGTACATGCACTAATTTTGATGGGAAAAGGTTAATACATTACACCCCTGTTTTGGAGCTGTGTTAAGGTAAACAACAGCAGCCTTCATAAGATCAGTGAAGTGTCTTCACTTTGTCAGATTTGAGCGTCCAAAATCTGTTGGAGGTGACTTCAGTTTGATCTCTATTGTCCATTAAAGCAATCAGAGGTAAGATTATCAGAGTTCACAGTTTAAACAACACAGACATGCACACCCACAGACACACACACCCACAGACACACACACACAGTGTAATCACACACTCATCAGTGAGAGCGTTTGTCCTCCTCTCTATCAAGTCAAAGCAGCAGGTCAGCAGATAATCAACATAATGACTTTCATCAGAGTGCTGACCTAAAGACCCAAATACCCTACAGAGATAATGTGTGTGTGTGAGTGAGTGTGTGAGTGAGTGTGTGTGTGTGTGTGTGTGTGTGTGTGTGTGTGTGTGTGTGTGTGTGTGTGTGTGTGTGTGTGTGTGTGTGTGTGTGTGTGTGTGTGTGTGATTCTCTCTCCCTTATAAACATTTCTACCTATGGGAATCTTTTCTTTCACCCTCTCACCTGCTCCCTGCAGCACAAACTTCAGACTCAGTGGATCCATGACTCCGTCAGGACTCAGTGTGAAGCTGCAGGAAGTGATGTTAGTGAACGTTGGTTTCCTTTGTTGTCCAGCGTGAACTTGGAGCTGCTGTCAAGATCCCTGGATGGTGAACAGGACAGTGTGGATCAAAGCTTTTGAAGACAGAAGTCACCAGACTTTGGCGGCAGGTTGTTTCTCATCCCGACTTTGTTGGACCTGACTGCGGTTCTGGTCCAGGTCCTGGATTTTCCCTTTCCTCTTCTCAGGACTCGTACAGGTACAGAGAAAATCCCTTACTACCTGTATCATATGATAAATTATATACTGATATATTTTGGCCCCATGAAGCGTTCAGATCCCGTTTGGATTTTAATTAAATGCAGCAAAGTGTCATGAAAATATTTGTCATCACAGTTTAAGAGTTAATGTTAGTGAGTGTAAAACCTATTGAAACATTCAGACAGATGTTGAAGAGTCAGACACATTTAATCAGGGAACTTTTCACACCTTCTGTAGAGAAATCTGTCTATTTAAAAGTTTTTTAATCACATGTAACGCCTTTATTAGACATCAACAGTAGGGACATGACAGGAACTCTTCCTCCAGGACCAACAGAATTTATATCCTCTGTTTTAGACATTTTTTTTTGTACAAATACTCACAGTGTGTGGGCAGTGTGCAGCTCTGTTTCACCCAGAGCACAAAAATACAGTGTGTGAAGATCAGAGCTGCAGATGACTAAAGGAAAGCAAAAGAATTCTTCCATCAGAGACGACAAAATGAGACGATGTTTGATGTTTTCACTGGAGAGCTGAGAAAGGAACTGCAATTACTGTGACTATAAAAACGTTCAAATAATTTAAATAAATACTGTCACTAAACTCAAGTTGTATATACATAAAAGAACACTTAAATATACACGTGATTTTTTCACGGTGGGGGAAAATAAGTACATTTTACTCGATTACTGCACAGTTTTGCAGCACAAATTTTCCTCTCCTTCATCTCCATTACCTCTTACACATCAGATAAAATCCAGTATGAATAAAAAAGGAAACAACAGTAAAAGACAAAGAGTGTGTAAGTGTGCACACCTGTGCCTGTGACGTCTTTGAGCAGTAACTTTATTATTTTAGATGCCTGTAAAATAAAAACTGCAAAAAAAAAGGCAACATATCTAAAAGCCTGGTGGTTTGTTCGTTTTATAACTCTGTATGAATTTTTCTTGCTCTATAATCCAAGCCAGTAATGTCCTTTCTGTCTGTAGGAACAGTCTGTCACATCTAACTGGCCTGTGTGAAATGCTGTCATAATCCAGTAATAAAGTCCCAATGTCCTCAAACGAGTACTTCCTAATTACCAACATTGTAGCTTGTTATTATCACTAAAATTGGTCAAACATGTTGCCATATCAAACTACAAGTTTTATTAAGCATAAATAAACAAGTTTAAACCATAAAAATTTTATCAGGTTGTGCACCATGCCCACTCCAGTGTCAGGATCGGCTGTAGAACAATTCAGCAGAGACGAGTTTTGAGTGGTCATAACAGAGTATTTTCTTATTTGTGAATATAATATAAGTTTAAGTTAATTTAAATATCAAGCAAAATTAATTTCCAGATATTGTATAAAACTTAAATATTGTATAAAATATAAAAGGACTAAAATGAATGTTTGTTTAATTTTAATTTTAATTCTATAATTTACATCACATGCAGTTTAATTGAGCAGAGAGCGGTGTCAGGCATGGGAGCACATAGTTTTCTAACGTGTGAGTGAGTGTAATTTCAAGTTTTCAGTAAACATTTTAAACTGTATTACATCTCGTGTCACTTGCATCAGACTGAAGTTACTGTGCCTACTGCTCATTAGTGGCTTCTTTGATATTGAGAGGGAATGACACTACAATTTGTAAAGCAGGACTTATATAGAGGAACTTTCTGCACTAACATTGGGGGACCACATCTGTTGGAGGCTCTGATTTCCGCCCAGAAAGGCATAAAAGAAAGCCTGAATATTAGTGTCTTGTCATTTTAAATTATTTATCATTAGCAAGTTAAGCTACTCAGTGCACAAATATGCAAAAAAATAAATATGCAAAACAAAATGACTGCTATGTAAATAAATACATAAATTGCTCATGCAGCACATCATAAATTACTGACGCTTCAACACTCATATGATATTCTAGTTTTCCACTAATTTGAAAGTAGTGAAATAGAGAGTCAGTACAGTGTTGACAACCTCTGCTGGAATATGGCAACACCACTGGGACAAACAGCATTCAGAACTGCACTGTGCTGTAATCTTAGAAGTGGTGGTAATAATAATGCTAATTTGTTTAGTTCATTTATGATTATGATTACATTTGGAAATGATTGCTCTCACCCTCTGTCAAATTATCCGTCTTCATGGACTTCAGTTTCACTGCTACACCGACAACATCCATCTCCACATCTCCACCACAGCCATCACTCCTGCCGCTCACCCTGTCCTCACCAACTGCATCACTGAAATAAATTCTGGCTGCAAACAACTTCAAATCAAACTCAACAGTGAGGAATCAGAAGTCATCATCATCATGGGCCCCAAATCTCTTATCAAATCCACCCATAACGTCTCCCTCTCTATCAGTGGCTCCACTGTGCCCACCTCCCCCCTGTGTCTGTAACCTTGGTGTCATCTTCAATCAAACCTTCACATCACCAGAGCAGCTTTCCTCCATCTCAGAAACATCGCCCACCTCCGTCCATTCATCTTATTTCCAGCTGCAGAGACTCTCACTCATGCATTCATCACTTTCAGACTGGACTGCTGCATCAGTCTCCTCTGAGATTCATCATCCAAACACTCAAGAAGCACAGTCAGAATTCTGCTGCTCGTCTTCTCACACACTCTCACACCCCATCCTTCATAACCTCCACTGGCTCCTCATCATCACCTATGAGGCCCTCAACAACCTGGCAAACTTCCTCTTTCTTCCTCAAACTCCACTTTTAGGTCTGCTGATGCAAACCTCCGCTTATCCTGTTGGGGGCTGACACATAGAGACAGACAACCATTCACACTCACATTCACACCTACGGACAATTTAGAGTCACCAATTAACCTGCATGTCTTTGGACTGTGGGAGGAAGCTGGAGACCATGCAACCTTCACCCTGGGTTCAAACTAGAAACCCTCCTGCTGCAAGGCAACAATACTAACCACTGCACCACCGTGCCGCTATTATAATAACTGCTCAGAGCAAAATATCTGAGAGTTCTTCTTTGAAAACTTTAGTAAAACTTAAAATAAAGTCTGAAGGTCCAACACATTCTCACTCCGATCTCGTCACATATTGACGTTTGGTCATGGACTCTCTACATCCACATACGACGTTAAAGGTACCCTGGGTGTGTTGACGTTCTGGGACGCCGTGTCAAGTTCTGCCTGTTACGTGTATTGTCTTCTTTCAAAATACACTTCTGTTTTCACAGGAAATTTAACGTTTACATACAGTCTCTTTCAAAATAAATGGCTTCCGTTGGTATAACAATGCAAACTGACTTTTTTTCTTCCACAAACACACGTGGTTAACTTTCGTCCTTGTCCCACCACGTTTCCCTCTGACGCTGCTGGGTGCTTTTAAACTATAGCAGCAACCGGCTGCGTATCATGCTGACGTTAAAGGACGCCTTTTTAAATTGGTTTCTGACGCTGCAGGTCACTGCCCAAGCACCAGATTTCGACGACTTTGGAGTGAGACTGGGCTTGAAGGTCCAAACAAAGCTTGACTGAATAAAATTAGTTGAATAAAACGACTTAAAACGTCTATGAATGTCAAGTTTGATTCCTAAAATAACAGTTAACCTTTTGTAAATATACATAACATGAATAATTGTGTCCTTAAAACACGAACAGTTTGATCAGGAAGTGTCGTGAAATGTGTGACGCCCCTCCCACTGTCCTTTAGGATGTTCTGACCAGCCTCATCAGGCAGCTGGCTGACAGAGGAGGGTCGTTACCTTGATCAAGCTCACCTGGGCCTCCCAGGCTGTAAAAGCTGCCTCATGTTTTCACTCACTGTCTTTCTTCTTACAGCAGACGTCCACCCTGCATCACTGCTTTTTGGATTTGCAGCTTCAACACCTCTGCAGCACACCTGACACACGTCCATGCATACCTTTAATCGCTGGCTTTGCTGACCTACACCCTCCATTGTTTGCTTAACTCAGTCTTAATTTAATGATGGTTGTGTAAAGTAAATCCTTTGTGTGGACTCCTTACTCGTCACATTCATGGAGCCAGTTTGTGACAACTCTTTTAAATCAGTCTGAATATTCCAGTACTTATGTTGATAAAGAAACAGCCCACACTGACAATACATTTAGAATAAATAAACAAAAGTTCACCGAGTGATTATAAAAGTTGTTTTTCTGCACAAACTTTTCACATTAAAAAAGATAAAACTGAATTAAACCTTGAAACATTTAAATGTGACTCTGTGTTTTTACACTGTGTTATCAGTCACGGCAGCTTTACGTGCTAATGTTCGTCGCCTTCATTATTGTCCTCATTTTGAGGTGAGACGCTCTCTGAAGCCCCTCTGGCTTTATTTAATCCACCTACACAGTCTGCTTCTTTTCAGTGCTCTCCCGTCATCATACAGGAATATGAAATAAAAGCATTTCTCCGTCCAGTCGGCTCACTTTACTGCCAACACACACTGGACTCTCATTGTTTCCAGAGCTTTTCATTTTCTGTGTGTGGTGTGAGACGTCCGACATAATGCTCAGGTTCTTTTATAGTGTGAAGTGAATCCTTCAGTCTGGTGGATGTATACGTACTCGACTCACAATGAGCACGATGAAATAATAAAAAATGAGTTGCTCTTTTATGCTGCGGGTTTGAATGTGGACTCTGATATAACAACTTTAAAGTACAGATGGAGTTTACTGATGTGTTCGAGGGCTGTAGGCAGGCCAGGCATCAGGAGATACAGGCGGGGAACTACAGTTTCAAGAGTGGGCCACTCATACTTCTTGCTAAGATGATCCAATTAGTCATATTTCCAGTGGTGTAGTGGTCACAGCAAGAGGGTCACTGGTTCAAACCCAGGGTGTGTGGAGTCTGCATGTTCTCCCTGTGTCAGCGTGGGTTTTCTCTGAGTACTCCAGCTTCCTCCCACAGTCCAAAGACATGCAGGTTAATTGGTGACTCTAAATTGTCCGTAGGTGTGAATGTGAGCGTGAATGGTTGTCACCAACATTTCCAGGAACTTTTATTTCCAGGAATTAATTTACCTGGGTAAAAGAATTCCTGGTAATCTGTGTGGTTTGCGTTTCCACCGCACCTCAAAGTTCCAGGAAATTTATTTAAGTCAGCTGAAGCTGAAGGCCAAACAAGCACGATGACGCCATAAACACAATACACCAGGATGGAGGACGCTCAAGTTGTTCTGTTGTTCCTCGTGTTTTACTACGTCACATATAAAACCATGTGATCTGTACGGAAAAGACGACAGGCGTTATTAGCAAAGACAACTGAGAACACCCGAAGCTTCTTATAATCTTGCTTAAGTTTCTTCAACTTTTCATGGATGTGTTTCAGCGTGTGCCCTATATTTAGCTCCGCCAGCTTGTCGGCTATTCTTCCATAGACTCGGTTGTTCCGAGTCGCCGACTCGAAGTCCTGCTGAATTTCTTCCTCGGCAAATACGCTCAAAGAGCCTGGACCTCGTCGTCCGTCCACTTCTCGTAGCTTCTCTTCTTTTGCTCCATTTTCCAAATGATCAAAACACAAACCAAGTGAAGCTTGTAGAAATGAAATAAAGTTTGCAGCCACACTGGCACGGAAGTGCAGAACGCTGCAAGTGTGTGTTCCACCAATCAGCGTTCTTCAGCACACAGCCCCGCCCCTCAAGAATTCAGGGGAATCTGCAAAGTCCTACCCCCCTACTAGGTACTTTTTCAGGGAAAGTTTGGGGTTGAGGGAAAGTTTTTTCCCCCGGGTAATTTCAGTGGAAACATGCTGAGGTTTTTCGGGTAAATGATAAAAGTTCCTGCGGGGGAAACGGAGCTCAAGGAGCTCGCGACCCTCAACATGATAATTTCCACATGTATTTTGTATCTACTTGTACTTTTATCAACTGTTAAGATTTTACTTTCTTATTCTGAAAAGCAGAAGTAGACACATGTGTGTCCTTGGCCAAAAAAAGGCGTCCAGTTCATGATTAGAGGAAAGTAAAACCAAACATTGAGGAAATTACTGCATGATGTTTTATCATGAGATCAAATTATGAATGATTTGTCATTTGTTGATTTAATCCTGAGGCTACTTTAATCAAATATTGGTGCACAGAACTAAAATAGTGCAGAGTGTACATGGCTGTTAGCTGCCAGTTTTCCAGTTTATACCCAATTTGTGTAATTTCAAGACTGTTTAAGGACCCCACCTGTTTTTCAAGGGCAATACTCCCTTTTCCCTCACCAAAATTTAGCGTAACTTTGGAGCATTATTTAGCCCCCTTTCTGACAAGATATCATAACATGGTTGGCACCAATGGATGCCTCAGGTCCTCTAGTTGAATGTGATTTATCTGTCTTCACTGTAGCTTTAAACCTGATCTCGATACAGCAGGTTTTATTTGCTAAAAATGACTCTGCCTCACTTCTCACCTTCAGCTCTGCCGGTCATACCTGCTGCTGATTCACAGTTTTTTGCACAGACATTTGGCCGTCACCTCTCGGCTCCTTCCATCGTCCTGTTCTCTCTGTACCCCTGCTTTTCATTTGGGAGCCTCGATTTTTGTAGAGGCATTCTGTCTTAGCTTGTCAGGCTGCAGTCTGCCTCACATGCCTACAATACTGGCACCTGTGAGTTCTGTGCATCGTGCAAGGGTCCGTCCCCTCCATCCCAGGGGCCCCAGTGTGCACTGTTATATTTACGCCCCTGATTGTACCTCTCCACCAGTGTCATTTTCTAAATGCACAAAGGGTCAGTTTGTGACCACGTCTTATTTCAGC
Organism: Cephalopholis sonnerati; assembly: GCA_019142605.1. Lineage (NCBI taxonomy): Eukaryota > Metazoa > Chordata > Actinopteri > Perciformes > Serranidae > Cephalopholis > Cephalopholis sonnerati. The sequence continues at coordinate 8,556,990 of JAGQAX010000018.1, read as the reverse complement.
TGACGCTCTTCATGTTAATTGCACCTGTCTGCACACCTGCTGCACATCCGCTCACCTGTCAGTCACCGCGTCTCTCTCTCCTCCTCCTCCACACAGGGCGCGCGAGGAGGAGCGAGGAAGAGTGGGCGGAGGAGGAGGATGAACGGCGGGAAGAGCGAGCTGCTGCTGTCCGCGCGGCAGAGCATCATCTCGTGCAGCGACCGCGAGGCGAACTGCACGGCGCGCGACACGGAGACCCTGGCGCTGTCAGCAGCATCCGCGTGGAGCGGCAACGACTCGGCGGTGGATGCGTACCGGCTCGTGGAGCTCCAGCTTCCCGCCTCGGCCGCCCCAACGGTGAGTAACTTTTCAGTTTATTCCCTGTTCGGCTCCAGAGGTCTGGAAACTGCTTACTTTTGAGTGGAGATTGAAACCAAACCTCATTGAAATCACTAACAATTTAACATTTACACGCGTATTGGCCCCAAAATACCAATATAGAGCACCATATAGTACTTTAAAAGCACATGAATAAATGTTTCTTTAATTCGGCACACATATAATTCACCAAGCAGCAAAGACTGTAATGAATGTGTCTGTTTTGAGAGTTGGTTTGACCGAGTTCTCTCATTGAAACGCGCTGTGGATGCGGCAGCAACAGCTGTAATGAAACAACTCCAGTTAAGAAATGTTCAAAATGAAACCTTTAATGGTAATTATAATGGTGCCGAATTAAATAACCAGTCTCATTAATTGTAAAACAATCTAATTTTATTTAGTATAGGCTACCTTTAATTGCCAGTAAGCACATATACATTAAATACACATTTTTTCGCACAGAGTTCGGTGCGCTCTTCAACACCTCGAGGTTATTTTCTCCTGTGTTCATAATGCAGCTTCTTATCAGTTTTGTCACCAGTCTGAGCTGTACATCAGATCACATATATTACTGTGACATCATTATTGACGTTATCATCAAGTCACAGGCTGCCTATTGATCAGATGAAATGACCTATTTCTCTTTGGCCCCAGAGCATGGGAACAACAAGGGTCACAGCACACTGAAAACACTACAGATAAATAGTAAACTGACAGTTTTAATTTCTGATTAGTGGTTTTAATGTGATTATATGCTTCCTTTGATTTTCCTGTGATGGTATTTGATGAAAAATATGAAAATATGAAGTATAGTTTTGCTGTGTGGGAGTTTATAACACTGCTTACTGTCTTATCAAATAATCACAGCTCATCATGAGGCTGTAATGGTTGGTGTATCTCTGTACAATGGTTGGTATGATTTTGGTTCATTTATCATATGGAAAAGCACCCCTACAAGTTAAGTTACAGTTGGGAAAATAAGACAGATTTTAAAATCACTTTTCTTGGCTAAAAAGGAAGTTTTAAAAGTCGAGGTGTCCTGCTGACAGTTTTAAAGTGGTGGTCTATTAGGAGAATGATTTTGGGCCACAGGGGATTTCTTGCTGTAATACCACAAGTGGCCACTGGGAGAAAAATTGGAAGCAAGGCTGAGCTGGGTTTGATGGGAGCTGGGATTGTCGCTCGTTGTACTACATGACCTCACTTCCTCCTTTGCCTCCATCATATGACGGAGGACAGCTATCATGGTTGATGTTAAGCGCCATTGAGTTCTCGACGAAGGCTCTTGTTGTCCTGTTGATGTTGTACATTTCCAAACAATCCAGTATCCATGTGTGTGACACTGAGTCACAGGCTTTCTTGTAGTTGATCCAGGCGGTGCACAGGTTGGTCTGCCTGATCTTGCAGTCTTGGGTGACTGCTCTATCGACCAGTAGCTGGTCCTCGGCTCCCCTGGTATTCCTTTCTGGGTTTGCTCATGTGTTGGGTCAAGTGATGCCTGACTGGAGCGTCCATGTTGTACAGAGGCAGGTTATTGGCCTGTAGTTGGATGGGACCGCACCCTTCAGTGGCCTCTGTCTCCTCCTTTGGCGAACTTATCATACCAACAGGTATCTGATGACTGGCAGGGCGCAGGTGTTGATGGATCGGACCTTTTTTCTTTTCGTTCAGCCGACTTTTGAGGACCTGTCTTACTCTGTGTAGGTATTTGGCTGTGGTTGACTTCCTTGTAGCCTCCTTATGGTTCCCTTTTGCTTGTGGGACCCCAAGGTATTTGTAGCTGTCCTGAACATGTGATGCTGCCCTCTGTTAGTTCTGATCATCTTACCTCTCCTTGACACCATCCGACCACATTTAAATAGACCGGATGACATTCTGATGTCCTTGCTGTAGATCCTGGTGACGTGGATCAGTGAGTCGATGTCTCGCTCATTCAGCATTCAGCTTGATGTCATCCATGTAGAGGAGGTGAATGGCGGTTGTGGGTGTTGAGTTTACAGTACTGCTTACTGTCACAGGACATGATAGCTCACCCGTGTACAATTTATTAAGGCTTTAAGTTACACATAAGTAAGGGCAGGCGCTTTGAGTGACAGCCTCTGAGTCAGATCCACACCTCGCTCCCCCAACTATGGTCTGTTTCAGCTCTAAAAAGCAAAGCTATTTCAGATTGCTTCAGTTTTCAGAGGCTTCAAAACAAACCAAGAGTCCACAAACCAATGGGTGATGTCATGGTTGTATTATTTTTACAGCCTGTGGTATGAGTACAAACAGTGAATGAGAGCAGCTTGCATTGGTTAGTTTTTATAAATAACGTGTGTGCTGAAAGTCGTCATTAAAACCTGCAGAGCCTGCTGATTTCACTTTATGTGCATGTGGAATTTTGAGTTGTTATCTGTCTGAGATAGCAGCTTGGCAGAGGAGATGGGAGACGGAGGGAGAGTGAGCGCTATGGAGGGATGTGCTGACAGCATAATGTGTCTCTTGAACGCATCAGCATGAAATGCATGAATGCAACTTTCCTCCTTTGAGCGCTTCGTTTGGTTCATCAGACAGACTGCGCTGCCGTTTGTGCTGTCCGGGCCACATGTAAACACTTTTCACTCGGCTGCACAGGGAAAAAAAAACATCTCAGATTGTGTGTGAAGCTCGATCAGTCTGGTCTGAGCACCACAGAAAACACACAGACACACAGATACACAGACACATGACGGGATGCAGTGTAGAAATGTTCCTCCTTATCGCTCAGCTTCACCGACACCTCGGAGCTACACACGTCACGCTTCACAGCTCAAAGGTTGACTCTATTTTCTCCTCCAGCAGTGAGGTTACTGTACACATCTGCAGGATGTGCAGCTGATCAGTTGGAGGGCTGATAACACACTTTCTACCTTCTGTCTGTCTGTGTATCGATTGTGTATGTTCCAGCTGCTGTGTGTTCTCGAACAAACACATATTGACGTCTGTATTCAGAACGTCCATCTATGCCTCTGCAAACGCTGTATTGATTCAGCTCTGGTTCATGTGTTGTCTTTATAAAGCTGTTGTAGCTGCCAGCTGTGGTTAACTCCCTCACCAACTTTCCACTGATTGTTTGGGACACTCAATTTTTTAAAATGACAGACAGAGAAGGAACGATCAGGCTGAATTTATGCAGCTATTATCAGTCCAGGACTCCTGACACTTAGAGGAGGTGCCTTATGGCTGGCTGTACTCCGTCAGCTGCTTCAATAAAAGTAATAATGAAGTCAAATACAGTAAATTATGTGAAGTTGAACATACACTGATCAGTGGTGGAAAGTAAGTTAAGTACTTTTACTTGAGCGCTGTACTTAAATATTTCCATTTTATGCAACCTTATACTTCTACTCTACTACAGTACATTTCTAAAGAGAATAATCTACCTGTTACTCCACTACATTTATTTTAATATTTTAGTTACTTCACAGATTAATTCGTCCCTCCAGGATCTCGCTGCAAAAAAACCTTGAATTTGTGGCCAATTTTGTCAAAAATCACATAAAAATTGTGACATTTTTATGTGATTTTTTTGCAGGAAATTTTGGCAAATGACAAAAGTTGCAAGTCAGGAGAAAAAACTCGGATTTTTTTAAACTACTGCCTCCAAAAAATACGTCATGTAATGACTGAATTGCTGTAATAATCATAGTGAATATTACAAAAACAGCTGCAAATGTTTCAGTTCTCTTCTTTAGTTTTATTGAATTAGTTTCAAAACATGGACTCCAGTAATGTTTTCAAAAAATCCTGAGTGAATATTGTAGCTCTCAAAGCAGACAATGTGACTGTAAAACAACACGTAAGCTACATCTTCTGTAAACATAACATTTGAATCAATTCAACACATATTGTATGCATTTAAACAAAGGGACAATTCTTATGTCAACACAGAGCGTTTCTCCATACTGCAATGACATTAGCGCCATTTGATGACGCGTCTGATGACGTTTCAAATGATGTCGCATGTGTGACGACTTCTGGTCAGCTGGAAAATGCAAAAAAATCGTGGTACTTTTGAAAAATTTGCTTTAATTATTGAGATCACAAGATCGTGATTTTCTGCAGGGACTGATTAAGATCATTGAATCAAAACATAATCACCTAATAAACTAGAGATAAATACACTCATTGGCGCACAGATTTTAGCCAAGCAGATGCCTTCTGGCTGTCCAGCTGTCTGAGTGCATCACGGCCATGCTAGATCATTCTAGCTGATGCGCTGCAGCACGTTTAACAAATGTCCTAGAAGCCTATCAAGGTACAAACCTTGTCTATTTTGACGGAGTTGTGGCGTGTTGCAGATCACGTACTCCTGCTGTTAGGCGCTGTGTGTGACATGTTTGTGTTTATTTAATTTAGAAAGGAACAGTGCACATAAATTAACATCACTTAAGTCACGTAAATGTGCCAGATTTAGCCATACAGGCTAATTTTCATTTGCAGTCCCTGGCAGGTTGATGCTATATGTAAGATAAAGACATTAAAATAACATACAAAAGCACCAAAGCACAGATAAAAGCAGAGTGATGGCACATCCATAGATGGGCACATAAGCACAGAGCAAACATTTAACCATTGACAAAAGCAAATAGCAAGGCACATACACAAAAACAGCAAGACATAAACACTATTAATAAAATACTGACATCACCATATAACCTAAAACATTTAATAATCTACTAGAGTACAACCTAAAACACAGCGTAGACCAAAGCACATAGCAACAAACACACACAAGCACAATAAGCAAGACAGTGACATAACCGTGAGACCAAAGCACACCAAGGAAAACACTCTATACAAGAGCACATAAGCCCTGACATACTTACAGTGAGAAAACGAGGACATAACCACTAATTCAGATCATGATATGTGTGATTGTCCAGTAACCATCATTTTATTGATTTGGAAAATGACCTAAGAGATGTGATGCTCCTGAGTTTATGGACACAGTGTTCAAGTGTATTTATAGTTACAGAGGTTTAGACAAGTACAGTCACTGAGGAAACATGGTGAGGACGCACCTTTGAATTACTTAAAGTTGACATGGTTCTGAATATATGACTCCAGGGGAAGGTCTCAGGGGGAAGTCCAGTTCTTTTGTGACCCATCTACCCGTCTACCACCCCAGACTGGCTCCTTACTAGAGTTGCACAGTATATCGATACCAGGAAGGTACCGCGATACTCTCACATTGAAAATGATACGATATTACATATTTTTTAGTATCGATACTTCATGAAAATAGCACAAAATCAGAGCGCGCTCACTGCAGCTACGCATAGAGTGCGTGAGTGGGGCTGCCAGTTCTCACACACGCAGCAGGCAGCTCTCAGTCACAGGCAGCAAGTGATCGCAGGGGAGACATGGCCTCAAGTGCAGCAGGAGCTCTTGCCGACCGTCCTCGGCTTGTTGAAAAAAAGATGCCCGACGTGAAATCTGGAATTATTTCGGATACATCGCAGATAGTGAAGGAAAACCACCGACACGCAGAGACCCGTCTGCAGAAGATGTTAAAGCGACAGAGACGAAGGGAGGCAACACGTCTAATCTGGCAAACACCTCTCAGACAGACACCCCGAACTTTTCAAAGAGTTAAAAGAACAACAGGTGAGCGAATGTGTGTCGAAACATCAGGCTACATGAACACCCTCAAGCCCACCCATATCAGTGCACACTTGACCGAAGACAAGTCCGAGACAATTATAAGCGAGCCCGGCCAGAATCCGACGCAGTTTGTTACCTGACAAAGTTTTTGTTATGGACAGTGTGTAAATGACCATCAGAAGACAGCTGTTAGGAACAGTCAAACGAGCCACTCGCACACGCATACTCAGTTGGAGCGGAGCCCGTGTTGTGTTCAGGCGTTGTCACGTAAATAACAAATTCCAGCACTTGAATAGGCCATAGCACAACACAGCAGCATGTCAAGTGGGCCATCTCATCTGGTCAGATACAGACAATAGCTCTACATAGCCATGTGTAATCAATGCAATGATCCCACCATGTGTTTTCATTAGTATATCTTTCTGTTGGCTAATACTAATATTAATGCCATCAGTTAAGTGTTCAAAAAGCTGGACAGGAACAAGTTGGTAAAAAGGGAACCATGCAGATTTTTTTTATTACTATATCTATTTTAAAAGATACTAGTATCGTATCGTATCGTTAGTATCGAGTATCGTGATATTTTTGGCAGGTATCGTATCGAAGTCATAATTTTGGTATCAACTCTACTCCTTACATGATGCTTGGGGCTGCTTCCTCGTTGATTCCCGTTGGTGCATTGATCACGTGATTGCAGCCTTTTGAAATACTTGGGATATGTGCAGGTTAACAGTTTGTTAGAACAGCCTGGATCATAACATATCGCAGTGGTTCCCAGCCTTTTTCTTGGGGCCCATATTTTTACCATTGTATACTTGGTGCCCCCCTGTATTAAATTTTGACACAAAACTCATTAAAATTAGTTCACCCCTTAAAATCAAGGGGGCTTTGCAACAACCCTGTGGCTCTTTGGCGCCCCCCTAAGGAGGTCCCGCCCCCCTGGCTGGGAACCACTGACATATCAGATATGGAATTAATCTGCAGATGCTTCGGGTCAAAATGAGACCAAACTTTTTTTTTATGGATGTTAGTTTTTAGAGCCACGATGACGGCCTGCAACAGATGGTAAGGCTCCCAGGATTATTCATTAAAGGTCCAGTGTGAAGGATTTAGGGACGTCTGCTGGCAGCAATGGAATATCACACAATAAGGGTGTTTTCTTTAGTGTGTAACCACCTGAAAATAAAAGTCATTGTGTTTCTGTTACCTCAGAACGAGACATTTATATCAACATAGGGAGCAGGTCCTCAGGCACCGCCGTGTCTCTACAGCAGCCCAGATAAGATAAACCAAACACTGGCTCTCGATAGGGACATTTGCATCTCCACAGTGACCGCCGTAGTTCTCCCACACGCTTGGCACATGGGAGAAGTTTCAGTGCTGCAGCCTCACATAAATCCACAAAAACAAACGATAGCAGAGAAGCTTGTGGTCGGCGCCCAGGGCCTGGACGGTAGCTCCTGTATTCTGGTGGTCTGACGTGCAGCTGTTTTGATATTCAGCTGGCAGGTTGATATTTACTCAGCTCCTTCAAACTCGTTTTCCTTCCTGACAGAAAAGTCACGGCTCAGCTACCCCCATTTGTCTCCTAGATAAGAGCTCATATCAGAGATGGAGGGAGTCACCGTCCTCTCCAACTCTTTCTCCTTCACCTCTCTGCTTTTTTTTTTTTTTCCTCAGCTCGGGGTGAGAGTGTCAGAAACATATTTCATCTGTTTCCTCTCATGTCCGTCCATACAGAGAGATTTGGTTTTATTTGTTCAGCTTATATCAATCTGAGGTTTCTGTCTGCTTTGGTTACTGCTGCTGCGCCTGCTGAGATCTTCCTTCTCTCAGACACTTTAATGTGATAACGGTGGCAGATTAGAAGATACTTTAAATTCTCTCTTGACTTAGCTAATCTGTAGCTATGAGCTGTTTCCACTGGCTGACGTTTTAATGTTTCTGCTCCCTCGTCTTTGCCTCTCGTGTGTCAGGATTGCATGTGAGTCACAAACTCTGACATCAGTGTCTCTGACAGATAAATACTCAGCAATGTTTGGAAAACTCCAGAATGTCATTTCACATGTTCTGAAGGTTTTTAAAGATTCTGATAAACATCTGAATGAAAATAATCTCTTATGACCGTGTTTCCTGTACCAAACGTATGACTCGTGAGTGGCTACCTGGACAGGAAACACGCTCACAACCTGATAAACAAGTCAAGTCAATATCGGTCCTATCTTATCTTGCATCAGGACAATTAGAAATAAGTCGGAGGATGGCAAGTTCAGCGAAGAGGCCAACACTCTCAGTATCATTTAACTTATAATCTGAATAAATCCCATTTATCCAGGTCATGTTTGATGGATGGAGGGATTCACATCATTAGATAACTTACAAGTGTTGCAGAGTTGTTACATTTGTCATCAGGTGCATTATTGAAAACCTGCACCCGCCCCATTAGGGGTGGGTGATATGGTCTTAAAATAATATCACAATATTTTAGTGTGATATTAAGTGATGTAGTTTTACAGTTTGCGTTCAAATATTCAGTGAAAACTAAAATGAAATCTCATCTCTCATCTCTCAGAGTGAGATTCAGATTCTGTATACAATATTAATAGTTCAACAAAATAATAAAATCTACCACAAATTACACATTTAAACAGCTCCCAAATACAAAAAATGTCCCCTGGGATCTATATATATAAATCAACAGCTGATTTCCTTCTTTGACAACACCGACTCCTGTGTGTGCACGGCGAGAGAGGAGAGGAAGAGATGCTGTGCTGCTGCCAGAGGAGCCGCTGAATGAGTTCCCTCTGAGCAGTAAAAGAGTCTGAGAAGTCCGGGGCTGTTCATAAAATATTCAGGACGCCACAGTTTATTCCACACTACTGAAGCTGCTCCTCTTTTTGGAACCACCGCAGAGTTGGTAATAATTTCGCTTTCAGCCATGCTTGTTGTTGCCGTGGGTAACAGTATGACTTCAATATGTCAACAAGTCGAAATATTGCGAGTATCACGACTTGAATTTTTCTCATGATATTAAAAATTATACTGGTATTATCATGAACGAGATGATATGGCACACCTCTTCTGCCCATAACAGCAAAGCTCACTACAGGAACCGACCCGTTACCCGTCTTCATGTCTAAGTCAACGCAGCATCTGCCCTCACCTGTTCATAAAAGTCCTGCAACCTGACCCACACTTGTGATTAAACACAAACAGGCTATAGTCACTCACGTTAAGCTAGGTTCTCTGTTCTTGAATCACAAATCCAGCGGAGGAGACGTCTCGTTCATTGGCTGCGCTCGATGCCAGGATGGTGAAAACATTCAGTCACTGCCAGGTTAGGAGACATTTTAGTATGCTCCTTCCTCCACCATAAAATCTCAGAAGGATCCTCCTCAGGTATCTTGAACTCGATGTAGGCTGCCACCTCATCCTTGGGCTCTAAAGCTTCATCACTGGAGTCCTCCACGTCGGTGACGAATGTGACGACAGGGTCAAAGGTTTGACTTGTGTCCTTGACTTTCAAAATAAAAGGAACTGCAGCTTGATAATAGTGATTTAGATGTCAGGATATTACGCATGTATTGCACATCTTTTTCATTTGTTTTATTCAGAAAAATAAAAAATATATGTTTGTTCTCACCTGCTGCCCGCTGCCTGTAGTTCATTTTTTACCCATGAATTTATATACATACATATTTTTACCCGTAACACAGCTTTTTGTGGGTTACAAAAACAGGTAACCTGTAGATATGCGACCCAATGTAGGAGACTATATTTACAGTAAAACACTACATCCATTGATGGACTTTTGCTGATGTGAGGCGTCCATGTTTGTCTTCAAGCACGGCGTTACTAAGGCCCAATTAGGAGATGTAACTACGACTTGGGTGTAGTTGTGAACCCTATTCAGAACCAGTCATTAGTCATTAGTCAGCTGTCTGTTTTTATTCGCTGGCTGGTGTGTTGCTCAGAGTATGTCTTCTATCACTGTGGGAAATCTGTGTGTGTGTGCTTTACATGATGTACTTCCATCCCATGTGGATGCGTGTGTGTAATTTGAGCCTCTACCTTATGAATAAGATAAGATAAACCTTTATGGCTCCAGCAGCTCAAGGACATATTTACATACAGATAACAGATAAGTTATTATGAATATATAAAATGAAAGATGACAATAAAAAGAGCAGTTTAAAGCTACAGTAGGTAACTTTAATGACAATAACCTCGTCATATTTACTTAAACTGTCACTACATCTACAAAGTATAACATGAGAGTGTCATGTGAAATTCATGTCCCTCCTCCTCCTCCTCCTCCTCCTGCTGCTGCCTCTGATAGCCTTTGCTAGAATCTACCACAACTCAGAGAAAACCAATCAGAGCCGAGAGGTCTCTAAAGCAGCTGTCAAAAGGAAAACTCAGTTGCACATGTGGTTCAGTGATGATAGAGGGTCACTGACACTTTTCTGGACTGGAAAACAAATTCAGAGTTCATACAGCATTCTCCCCTGTGATGCTGATACCAGGGGTGTCACGGTGTGACGGTTAACCGCGGTGTGAAATGGTTAATAAGCCGCAGTAGAAGCTCACAGCCAATAGCTTGAAGGCAACAGCAGAAAACTACTCCCTCACAAAATAAGAAAGCTGCACTATTTAACCTCTAAAGAAGTCAACTGTTAAATTAAACAAAGGCTGCAGCACTATAAAATAAAGGGCCGTGTTGATAGACGTTTTTCTCCCAGCTGTAAATGCCAGGCGCTCCTCAGGAGAGGCTCAGCTGGGAGCACTGTGGAGGTGCAGTGTGTTTTGCACTTGAGGCACTTTGATTGTCACTGGTATTTATACAGAATATCAATCTATCCATCCATCCATCTTTTTATGGCCTTTGCCTTTATTCGACAGGACAGTATTTAAGCATGAGAGGGGGAGAAAGAGAGGGGATGGCATGCAGCAGGGGGCCACAGGCTGCGATCGAGCCTGTGGCTGCTGCGGCAAGGACATTGCCTTTGTACATGGAACACCAGCGCTACCCACTGTGCTGCTGTGCACCCCCGTCTATATCTTAAAGGCATATTGTGCGTGATTTTTTGCCTACTGTTTGTAAACACAACATTTAAACTTGGCAGGAAACAGCAGCAGTTGGCAAGTGAGCTACAGAGTGAATGAAAAGAGGGAGTGACGTTAACAGAAACAAATCAGTGGATCAGAGAAATAAAACTTTATTTTCTGGTTGTTTCATGGTGGATATGTTCGAAAGCACAAATAAACACACCCACACCTCAGCTCAACACTGCAGGATGGATGCTGTTGGCCGGGGACTACACACCATTATCCAAAGGTTGACACCCACAGGAATGTCATGAACAATCCAAAATAATGAGAAAGTCCAGACAGAGGGCAGGTTCTCCGCAGATGTGTACACTGCCACGCACTGCTTGTAGGTCATACATGATGATTCAGAGGGATTACTGTTGTATGAGTCTATATATTGGTTTCTTATAGGAAAATCCTGCAGAGGATTGTGGGATTTATAGACACCATACCCTACGTAGTAGCCTGACATGCACCTCCCCAGAAACATAACTACATGTCGCAGCGACACAAACATCCTGTCTATTTGAATTTTATGATTTACTTTAATTTCACAGATAATAAACAATAAATTGTGAAGACAATAAATCCTCCACAAAAATAGCATTTTACGTCTTGTGTGTGATTTATCCTGGCTTCATATGAGCAGAGGAAATCTCCGCTTGTTGCTAGGCTAATTTATACAATGTAAAATGCCATAGGCTTGTGCTAATAACGTTAGCATGTTATATTTGTTTGGAAAACGTGTTTAGTATAAGACAGGGGTTTTGTCAGTGAACCTTGTGAGCTGTAATGGAGCTGAATTATGACCTGTTACCTTTGTTAAATGTTGCTGTTGTCCCTGGTTTAATATGAGTAGAGGAAAAGGCTGCTAGCCACTAAGCTAATTAATACAATGTAAAATGCCATAGGCTTGTGCTAAAAACATTAGCATGTTGTATTTGTGGGGAAAATGTGTCCAGATAAAGACAAGTGTTTGTCTGTGAATGCTGCGAGTTATAGTGAAGCTGATTTGTGTACTTGTGTTTGAAACTGTCTCTATTAAGCCATGTTTAATGTGTGTTTAGTGTGTGTTTAATGTGTGTTTAATGTGTGTTTTGAATCAACTAAACTTTACAGCACCTCCGACGCCGACTAGTGTTTTGGAGGTGTAACTGCAGAGTGACACAGACACACCACCACACAAGTATAAATGCTCACAATGGCGTAAACTCTTTATAGAGCTGATGCAAAAGTATAAATCCTGCTTAGGCCTTTACCATATTTCTCTATCATTGAAGTCGTTGTTCAGCACTTGTCTAGATGTCGTCTCTCTCTGATGATGAGCAAGATGGCAGCATGCGTTTGTGCAGCGGCTCTCCACTCTGCAGTTTGGTGCCTTTTTGTGTGCTTGCTGTATTTACTTGTTGAGCTCTGTCAAGCAAAGTATTCTTTATAGTCATCACGACTTAAGCAGCATTGGATTGTAGCACCCTACTGCCGTCACAAGCGACTTTCAAATAACCAAAGAACTCATCACTGATTTCAGAAAGTGCAGCCCAGACCTCCTCCCGCTGTTTTATAGATGGCGACCATGTGGAAAGGGTAAAAAGCTTTACATTTCTGGGTACACATCTCTGATAACCTCACCTGGTCTGTTAACACCTCGGCTGCTTGAAAAAAAGCTCAGCAACACCTGTACTTCCTGAGGCTGTTGAAAAGAGCCCGTCTTAATGAACAGCTGTTGGTGACATACTATCGTGCCTCCGTTGAGAGTATCCTGGTGGACTGCATTACAGTCTGGTACGCCAGCTGTACAGCAGCAGACAAAAAGGCTCTGCTGAGGGAAATTAACACAGCACAAAAACCATCAGCTGTCCTCTCCCTTTACTGGAAGAGGTTGCTAACACCCGCTACCTCAGCAGGGCCTTGGCCGTCATCAAAGATCGTACTCACCCAGGATACCATCTGTTTGAAAGCCTGGACAGACTCTAACACAGCTTTTTCCCCACAGCAGTAAGGTCTTTGAACGAATTCAGATACACAGGATGAATCTTTTTTATGGGTTTAATTACCCATAATTTATTTAAATATAAGGTGTGTTGATGGATTCACGTCGTCAGCTCATGCACTGAGTAACATTACAAGTTAACGTTCCGCCTTAAAAGTCGCCGTCAGTCGGCCCAGTGAGTTAAATTATTTTTTCTCCGAGTCCAGCTGCTGTGAGAGGCAGCAAAACATCCTTTCATTTTATAGTTCCAGTTTACTAATAAAACTCTCCACAGTATGAACAGTGGTTACATGAGCCTCAAAACCAGACACAACTCAGCCCTGAGCAGAGTGACCGTCCTCTACTGACCAATCAGACTGCAGTGTTCACAGCTCCACCTTTTAGTACCAGATCTGTGTGCTAGGTACCCCAACAGAGGGGGGACCAAACATGGGGACGGTACAGAACGGTTCATTGGTACTAGTGCTGGGCGGTATGACCAAAAATTTATATCACGGTATTTTTCAAACTTAAATCGGTTTCATGGTATATGACGATATTTTTTTTTTTTCATGCACGACTGGGTGTTAACCACATTATTTAATGATTTACAGAGGAATTACTGCAGTACATTGGCTTAGAATGGCCTATTTTACTGTCATGAGGAGTGAATATTGTAGAAACACATTAATGTCCACACTAGTATTGATACAGGTTTGCATGGCCCTACAAAATGATGCTGTTTACAAAGAGGTGGCACTCATGATTCTAATGAAGTGAAGGAATCAATACAAACGTGACATCTGACTCGTCTTTTCTCTTGCAGTGCCACTGCCAACGTTACCTGCAGACGTGGAGGACGCAGATCTTAGTTTCATGCATTCTTGATATTCCAAGACATGTTTGTATCTGAGGTGGTGAAGCATATTGCTGTGTTGCCTCCTGCGGCTACAACTTTAGCCCGACATTTAAAGATAATTGTTGTTTGATCGACGGCAGGTTTTTAAAAGCCGAAGAACTTCCAAACAACAGACACGGCTCCTCTTTTCGGTACAAGTTCTTCTGTGTCATTTTCTACTCGTTCTGTAACTTCAGTTTCGGAACTTTCACTGTTTTTATCCATTTTCTTAACTCAGCAGCTCACCACTGTGCCATCACATCACCTTGTTTAGTGCACCTGCAAAACAGTCCCCTTCCAAACAATGTCCCGCGGCGCTATGTTCCGTCACTTGGCTTTCCCAACGTTGTGTACGCTACATACTCACCGGTATTGCGGTATATGAAAAATTCATATCATTAAAAAAAACAAAACACCGGTATCCGGTATGAACTGGTATACTGCCCAGCACTAATTGGTACCATCCACAACTTTTCACAGTAGGAACAGAAAAATAGTGTACTGAACTGAACTGTACCGTACTGCTTGGTGGAAACGGGGTGTAACTGTCCAGCCCCTCCTCCAAAGTGATGATGACGAGCACAGCATTTAACCAAAGTCAGGATTTCCCACATGTTTATTTATTTGTGGCAGCTAGCCACAATTAAAACTTCGCCATTTTTGGAGCTGGAACATTCATCACGTGTGCAGGAATATATATATATATATATATATATTTAAAAGAACCAAAAACATAGAAATTAAATCTTGGTGTCACCCCCCTCTACTCTAATTCTACTCTACTCTAAAACTTTAATTCTGTGGGAACAGCTGCAAGTTGAACATTTTGTCAACTCTCTGCACTCACAGAAAAACGCCAAACGTGCAGCACTCAGCGTAGAATTGATGCTCAGCACCTCTTCATACTGCTGCCTTTTTTATAGCATTGTAAAAATAACTGGTGCTCCCGTGCTCAGAATCGAAAATCTTCACAGACCTCAGGAAAAAACGCTTCAGTAGACACGGCCCCTAAAGTATACTGATCCCAATACACCCCCTCAAAATGTTTCACAACCAAACACACAGCCCTCAAGCGGTCCTCTGGCCCCATCCTTTGTCTCTGCTGGTTTTAAATACTCCAGGCCCTGATGAGTGGCTGTAATCATCTGTGCAGCTGCAGGTGGAGGAGAGGAGAGCAGAACCGACACACAAAACACAACCCTGCGATAACAAACAGGTTCAGTGGCAGATGGTTTTGACTTCACACTCCAGCTTCAGACGTGTGTTGAGCTGCTGCAAAAGGCTGCTGGATGTCATGAATTAATTCCAAGTCAAAGCCAGTTGTTAAAAATAGTCGGTACATCACTATATTTAAATGAGGAGGTTGTGACGCCAGCGTGTGAACACATGACACGCAGGTCGACAGACACTGAAGCTGTTTGCTGTCAGATAAATAATGTGACACATAAATGTCACAGGGAAAAATGTTGGTTGATGGCATTTTGATGACATTTCAGCAGCGTCTCTTTTCTTCTCTGTGTGAGTCAACATGTGATTAGTTGATTAGTTAAAAGAGGACGACCTGCAGGTGTTAGCCGCTACCTCAGATTATGAAAATGACATATTTAAATGCCCTTGTGGCGTTTAATATGCTTCATGTAGATGTTATCTCCATAGATCGCTGTCAGGAAGTGCAAATGGAAATGAATGTCTCTTTCTGCAGTGCAGTGGAGGTCATTACATTTGAATTTCTGCTCAAAGGATTGAAAAAATACGCTTGAAAAATACAACTGAAAAATGTCCTTGTTGCTCTGAAAGACTCACTGTTCATAACAGATAAAACAGGTAGTATTTATAAGTGGTGGAAGATCTTTTACTTAATGTATGTTAAACAATGAAACTACACAGTGAAAGTCCTGCTTCCAGAACCTTACAACAGTAAAATTATCCACATATCATCAGCAGAATGTGCTTAAACTAAAGTATTCATGCAGTTAAATGTTTCCTGTCAGTGTTTTACTATTATATGTGACGTGCTCTATTTTTACGGCTCATTTCTAGATAACCATGGATTTATATTACCATTAATTTTTGCTTTTTTGAGGTTTTATTTGATTTTAAATAAACAAAGTCTCAGCTTTCAGAGTCTAAAACTCTTATCGCCAATTTCAGATGATAAATATAATTTTGAAGCTTGTAAAGGCACGATGAGTTGTTAACACTTGTTAAATGCACTGTGGTCCAACTCAGTGCCACTCGCCCTCTATGCACCCCTGAATTTATGACTGAAAGGGTTAACATTATAATAACAAGGCAGGGTCTGATACAGTGGGGGTTTCATCTGATTTCAAATAAATTAAGTCTTGACTTTCAGAATGATAAAACCTCTTTAAACTACTTCAAAGCTTAGCATCATGCATCAAAATTCATTCATTCATTTTCCATAACTGCTTATCCTCTTGAGGGTCACGTGGGGCTGGAGCCTATCCCAGCTGACATTGGGTGAGAGGCAGGGTTCACCCTGGACAGGTCACCAGACTATCACAGGGCTGACACATAGAGACAGACAACCATTCACACTCACATTCACACCTACGGACAATTTAGAGTCACCAATTAACCTGCATGTCTTTGGACTGTGGGAGGAAGCTGGAGCACCTGGAGAAAACCCACGCTGACACATGGAGAACATGCAAACTCCACACAGAAGGGCTCCCCCACTCTGGGTTGGAACCAGGAACCCTTTTGCTGTGAGGCGACAATGCTAACCACTGCAAATATTTTAACTTTTGTTAGAATGGACATGGTATTGTTAGTTTATTGAGTTGGGGAAGCACTGTCGCCTCGCAGCAAGAGGGTTCCTGGTTCCAACCCAGAGTGGGGGAGCCCTTCTGTGTGGAGTTTGCTTGTTCTTCCTGTGTCAGCGTGGGTTTTCTCCGAGTACTCCGGCT
Organism: Cephalopholis sonnerati; assembly: GCA_019142605.1. Classification (NCBI taxonomy): domain Eukaryota; kingdom Metazoa; phylum Chordata; class Actinopteri; order Perciformes; family Serranidae; genus Cephalopholis; species Cephalopholis sonnerati. The sequence continues at coordinate 8,540,117 of JAGQAX010000018.1, read as the reverse complement.
TCCTCCCACAGTCCAAAGACATGCAGGTTAACTGGTGACTCTAAATTGTCCGTAGGTGTGAATGTGAGTGTGAATGGTTGTCTGTCTCTATGTGTCAATACAATATACTTTATTGTCCCACTTAGGGAAATTTGTCTTGGACTCAGCAACTGTGCCATAAATGCCTTGACAGCCACAATGACAGCAAACAATACACCACCAGGCATACCATCTCAACAACAATTACATAACAGTATTGCACATATCCCATAACATTACACATAACACATACATACACCAATGGAAAAAAACATATGCTAAAAGATCACCATAATAAAAGCACTATGAAAATTATTGCACAATCTTCGGCCTCAAGCAGCATTGTTCAGGAATTTGATGGAGGTTGGAACAAATGAATTCTTAAAACGGTTGAGTTTGCAGTTGGGGACTCTATATCGTCTGCCCGAGGGTAGGAGCTCGTATTCTAAATGAAGAATATGGGATGGCTCAGTCACTTTCCTCTGGGCTTGCCTAAGAACAGTTTGTTCATAGATGGACTGCGAGGTCTGATAGTCACTTTTTCCCATCACCTTCATGGCTGTGTGCACCAAACCAGCCAGTCTGGTTTTCAGCTTTACAGTAAGGTTGCCATACCAGGCTGACATCCCATATCGGACCAAGCTCTCCAGTGCCTGGTAAAATAAAAACATGATGCTTTTGTCCACACCGTACAGTCTCAGTCTGCGCAGGAAATACAGTCTTTGCTGTAAACGGGAACACAGACTTCCCACATGGACGTTCCAACTAAAAGAGTTATCTAAGTGAACTCCGAGATACTTATATGAGCTGACCTGCTCAATGGGTGAGTCATGTATGACAACTGGACTGTAGTCTCCAACTGATCTCGGGTCTAAGACCATCTCTTTAGTTTTTGAACATTCAAGATGAGATAGTGAGCATCACACCATTGCACAAAGTGCTCTATTTAAAAAAAACAGGCTGAAGGGCTTGAATCTTTGTGCAGTCGGCTGACGATGGCGGTATCATCAGAAAATTTAAAAACAAGGTCCCCGGGGTGACTATTTGTGCAATCATTTGTGTCAACTGTAAAAAGGACTGGGGAGCTGACACAACCCTGTGGGGCACCTGTGCTGATTGATTTGCACTCTGAGAGGGTGTTATTGATTCTTACCTGCTGACTTTGACTGGTTAAAAAGGAAAAATACCACTTGATTAGAAATGGGTTAACACTCAACTGCCTCAGTTTTGAGATGAGGAGATGGGGCTGAAGTGTGTTAAAAGCTGTCAGCCCTGTGATAGTCTGGTGACCTGTCCAGGGTGAACCCTGCCTCTCGCCCAGTGTCAGCTGGGATAGGCTCCAGCTCCCCTGCGACCCTCACGAGGATGAGTGGCTATGGAATATGAATGAATAAATTAATTATCCAGGTTGTCAATATTGTCGTGCGAAGTTCACAGCTAACTGTATGCAACTTTATTTGTCAAACGGACCTCAGCTTTTCTGACATAAACAATATCTTCTTGTCTTCCTGCACTGTGTTGTTGGGTGTGCTTGTTTTCGTTAGCGTGCCAGCTACAAAATAAAAGTGTCCCTAAGCTTTTCTTTGTATTGTTCACACCGGGACAGCCCCTGGAGTGCAGCATACACTCTTACTTTGGAACGTCAGTGGACTCTGTCATGAATCTTTGCAGCCACCGTACCACAGACATTGAAGGCCTCTTTCTGAAAGTCATAGCTTGGTGATGGTAACATATATAATGTGACTTACTTTGCTTAATATTTGGAGCACACAAACAACATTCATATTATAAGAAAGCTAATAATCCCCTCTTTCCAGAAATATAAAACTCAAAATGTGTTTCAGAGTCAGTGTAATTGAAAATCATAGAGCAAGTCACGTACATGATGATTTTATAATAATATTCCTGCTGCATTAATGTGTGTGTTACATTTTACTTCTGCAGATGTTAAAGGTTGAGCTCATTTTAACTCCTTTATATACTGTTGGGTAGTTTAATCTGCATCATATTTGATGAGCTCATTATGTTTGTAGCCTGGCTGTGCTGTTAGAGCCACGTTATCTCAAAATAGTCAGCTTTCCACAGTGTCAGAAAACCAGCCCTGTTTGCAGCTTTGTGACAATCCATTTTCTGCACTGTAGTGAAATAAAAGCACTCTTAATTGTGTTGTGGGTCCCACACGTCCCCTGAAGGGCATCCAAAGTCTCTGGAGCCCATGTTTGTGAGCCGCAGCTCTGGTGCTGATCCAGCAGCAGGTCTCTGTATCCTCGGCAGACGCTCAGTATTTCAGCTCCCTGTCATGATTCTGCAGCCTCGTGCCTCACATTCATCTTGTGTTTTGGTGAATGTTTTTATTTTACATGGCAACTGCTTGGAGAGGCTCTGCCAGCGTTACACGGCTGATAACACTTGATGTGAATTTCCCAAATGTGATGTGACAGAGTGTTTAAATAGTTTCTACAGTTCACATGTGACCTCTGAGTCTGAAGAAGAAACAACAGAGAGGCTGCAGGGGATTAAAGTTTGAAACCAGATACATTTTAATGGTTTTACTGCAAGTACTACAACAACAACAACTGATACTGCAGATGTTACCACTTGTGCTGAAACTTTAAATACACTGTTCATACAGAGTTTTGACTTAAAGCGAAGTGACAGAGGTCAGACGTAACACCCTTGAAGTTAAGACGACTGAACTTATACGAGTAAAGATGATGAGATAAAAAGAGAAACACCCTAAGGGGCTAAAGCTGACCAAGATGAAAGTAGACAGGAAACTTGTGCAGGCACCGCTAACCCCAGCTCTGTGCTGGTGAAGTTGGATTTCCCTGGATCATACTTCTTTCCTTACCTGTGACAGTTTGGTATTTGGAGGCCAAGTTGTCGTTTCATAGTTACCAGAAGTTAGTGTTTCTTTTTACGAAGACACACACCCACCTCATCAAGCCAACTCCGCCCACCTGTGCCTCATTACTTTCTGCCACTACAAATACGTCAGCTTCACAGACTCTCGTTGCCAGATTGATCTTCGCCATACCCATGCAAGACTTTCCAGCATTTATCCCTGCACTGCTTCCTTGTTGCCGAGCTTGCCTGCCTCTGACTCACCTGCTTCGTCTGTTCCCTGGTAAACCACTCAGCCGTCTGTCCTCGACCAAGAGCTCTGCTTCTGCGCTCTTGGTTTCTGTGTGGAGAGACTGCCAGTCAGCTCTATGTAGTGAGTTTCATTGAGGTTCTGCTGCGTGTGGCTGCACATTCTCTCTTTTTGTGTATGCTGTGGAATCCATTCATCAAAATCACTGGTAACTCGAGTCCTCGCCGGTTCTCAACCAACCTACAGCCGACTCTTCTCAGGTATGTTGACTTTCCTTGCCTGTTCTCCTGGTTTTGGATCCTCTGCTCATCTTACATTGCCTCCTGTCTGCTCCCCGATGGTACCGTTGCACACTACTGAACTGTTTGCTGTTTGCGTGTCCAGTGGACACTAGTGATTTAAGTCATCTCAGCTTTGGCATGCCACAGCATGAGCTTTGTACTGCATCTGTTTCCTGGAAGGCTCTGAGCCATGCTATTTACTCTCCCAGTTGTTTCGCCTGCCTCCTCATTCTGTGTTTGTTGAAGTGGTGCTTTAAAGCTCATCATAAACTGTCTACCTGTCCGTGGTGCTGCTTTTGAGCCCAAGACGAACCCGTCACACTGGTAGAAATAATCAGAATCAGAAACTTTCTGTTGGCAAGTAGGTTTGCACATGCAAGGAATTTGTTTTGGCAATTTGCTTTATAAAAGTAATCATAATGAGGAAATCAAGTTTAAAACAGAAAAGCTGTACAACTTTATGAAGTGTAAAGAATATGTCCATGTGGAGAGATAGTAAAGGTTTTTGTTAACGTGATGTCAGATGTGGATCAGAGTAGGAGTCCATGTCAGTGGGGTCGTGGGCCTTGTTAAACCTTTTTCGTTGAAGAGCTGTGTGCAGTGTATTGATTCACTCTCTGTCTCTGTTTATCAGAGCACAAATGAGACAAGAATTAGCTAGCCCATGCACCTCATGCGCTCTCCACCTCAAGGAGGCTATTCGCTGGGAGGAGAGTGGAAGGAAGCTTTGGAGACAAACACTCAGTAGCAGTTGTAGCAACTCGTATTCAGCCAGCACTTAGAGTTGCAACAGCTGCTACTAAAGATCTGTGAGCTTGGACTGTCGGCCGTTTTCTGCTCTCTTGCTTTGGCTTTGTTTTCATGAAATGGATAAAACATTTGATTTTTTCCCCACTTGTTTGTAGACTCCCGTTTTGAAGCTTTGAGTTTGGCCTTTTGGCTGTTGCCATCTTGTTTTTTTTAAGCCAGTAGTGACAAGAGTGTGGAGCTGACTTCTGCTTGGTCTGAACCAGGAGCAGGTTTCTACTGAACCGAAGCTGAACCTGGACTGTGGACAGATGCTGACAGAGTCCAGACCCGTGAACACAAAGTCCCGATCTACCTATGTCTGTCAGGGTGTTTCCATGAGCCGTCAGTCTGTCAGATAAATTAAGTGCGGTAAAAAGTTCAATATCTCACCTCTGGATGTGAAAGGGAAGTGACAAAGACAGTGGCATGCAAAGAAAAGACTCAAGTAAAGCAGAAGTACCTCACATTTGTACTTAAGTACAGTAAGTTTCCACCACTGGTCATTTTAAAAAGACATGACAGACAACATATGAAGTCATTTAGTACGGAGGCTGAAGACGATGAGGAAGTCATCTTCGAACAAGTCAAACCTATATAAGGAAAAGGGAATGAACACGGAGAGCAGGGATCAAAAGATCCAATGATAGCAGGAAATATGTGCAGCTAATATATATCACATCACTCCCACACACTCACACACACACTGGAGGGATTTGAGACCATAATGAGATATATGAAAGTCTGCTTCATGTATGTATTAGATAATTCCCTGGAGGTGAAGCTGAGGGCTGGATTTATAGAGTCAAAGGATCCTATATTTAACTCTTTTTGGACCAGAAGTCAGGATTACTGAGGTCTGTGAAGAAGCTTTAAAAGACCAGACTGCTGCTTCTAGAGGATGCTAATGTATTTTATTATTTAAAATGAAGGAAGACACATTTACAATATAGTTTGAGCATTTTCATTTTCTGCCACTCTGTACTTCTTGACTTCATCTCAGAGGAAATAATGTTACTGTACTTCACCTCATTTATCTGACAACTTTAGTTACATCTAGGGCTGAGCGACACAACGACTATGTATGATATATGGATATGTTTTCAAGCAAGAGATTCTTTTCTACTGTTTTGTGTCTAGTTACTTTTCATATAAGGATATTTGATTTGAAAAAATTTGCTGAGGAGGAAACCAGTGTATCCCAATCTTATAAGAGGCCACTGACCACTCACAAAACGCAGTGTGTAGCTGTTGCAATGCTTTACTTTAAAGGATAAGTCCAGTATTTTGCACTTTGAGCCCCATTCCTGGTTGTTTATGATGAAATAGAGTGGTTAAGACCAAAATCTTGACGATTGCTCCTTCTCTGAGAATTTGAGAGAATTTGTCTTTCCCCTGCCTGGCTTAACAATGCTGTCTATGGCCATGTGTAAATCTGTCCTAAAACCACCTTAAACGTTGGTTTTCAAAGCCATGAAACTCACCCAGTGGTCAGTGGTGTTCCTTGATGTTCCCACATAAAAATCGTAGCAAACAGAGAAGGAGCAATCGTCAAGATTTTGGTCTTAACCACTCTATTTCATCATAAACAACCAGGAATGGGGCTCAAAGTGCAAAATACTGGACTTCTCCTTCAAGTCCCACCTTTTTAGCATTTATAAGCTGTATAGAAACATTTAAAACTGTTTCTAATATTCTATCATTTGTTATTTGTAAGCAGATAAAATGTCTTTTAAGTGTTTATTTATGTGCTCTCCAGAAGTGGAGGCTGCTTTATAAACAGGTATAGAATGACAATCTAGTAAAACACAGTTGTAATAATATAAAGTATATCTTTATTAGAGAAGTTATAACTTCTGGAAAATATTTCACAAAAATGTCCTTACATCTGCTAACAATTACACTATAAACACTGATTTTGGGCTGTACCTGACTCAGAATTATGTCAGTCGAATGAGATTCAGCCATTTAAAATTAATTTTCAATGTTTTTTCACCATATAAAATATGAAGATTGAACCTCGAGCAGCTACAACAGTGACATGGTGCTCTAAATGATGTCTGTACGAAAGTGGAACGAAAGTGTGACATTGTGATGACAATTTATGTGGCGACACATAAACAGCAAACTCAAAGAAGAACATTGGCTGAAAACGTCTATGAATTGGGAAAACAATGAGGTCTGGGAGCTCCTTATGTACCAGCATGTACCAGAGATGGTAAATGATTGTTGTTGCCCTGTTATGTCACTGAGAAAGCTCTGCGTACGTGTTTGTTATATGTAACACTAGAGTCTGAAGTTGTTGTGTTTCATGTCACACCTCTTTTGCTTCTGCGATGCCAGTGTGATATCTAAAATGCTGATGCTGCTGTTGTTTAGTTATGTGTGAAAATGCAAGAAAGGACTTCATGGAGGCCCTGTAGCACAATGTCTGTGTAAAGAAAGCTTGGAATACTTCTGTACTTTTACTAAAGAAGGATTTTGGCTGCAGGATTTGTAATGGAGGATTGTCTTATTGGTGCTTTCACCTCAGTAAAGGATGTGAATCGTCTTCCCTCGTGATTATTTAACTTAAATCAGCTTTGATAACAAGGTTTATTATCAGCTTACGAACATCAAGAGCTGGAGGCTTTGCATGTTTTTATCCAACAGAAAACATAAACTTTGCATTCCTGTTAATTGTTATCCCAACAAACTTTTAGATTAGACGTGTGATGTTTTTCCTTTCAGGCAGCTATTGGTTTATTTTTATAAAATCAGCTTCCTACAAATACAGTAGATAATCCACTTATTGTTCTGTTTTATTTTGTGTTGGTGTTATGTGGTGATGCAGTTATGGCAAGAATTTGTGTAACTATTCATGCTGATATGCTTAAAAAACACACAAAATTAGAGCGTTGGCCGACAGAAAACATTTCATCGCAGAGAAAATTGAATTAAAATGAGAAACATTAAGCAAACAGAGCCATGGTGAACAGGATGTTATGAATTTGGTTGTTTCCCACATGAAAAGGTTCAAATCTGAGCTGTCGGAGTTTCAAGGTGACAGAGAAGCTGTTGGTTCAGGGATGTATTTTGGAGATGAAAATCAGCCCAGTGAATGTTATGTAACTGTGCCGATACTTTTAAATGTTAAATAATGAGGCAGAGAACGGCCTGAGCCTGAGCTGTCCTGTGGTTTGTTCTGACCTCGCAGCCACTGGTCCATAGAGAACGTGGGAACAAGTCAAAAGTAAATTTTAAACCTCTCCTCACACTGATAATCTGTAAATAATCCCCCCCTCTGGCCCCAAGCGTGTATCTTTGAAACACCAAAGGATCCTGGTGTCATAGAAGCTGCTGTAATTATTGTAAAGTCCCGATCTGTTGACTCTTCTCTGAGGAACGAAGTTCACGGATGGGTCAGGCTCAAAAGGCCGGCTGATAATCCAGCTAACTGTGGACCTGTTTCTACAGGTTTGATCTTCATGTTCAGCATGTTTCTGTCTCCAGTCAGTAGTTTTATAACGGTGTCTGTGGACAGCTGCTCCAGCTGAGATGTCTGGCTCCAGATGTGTCCTGAAGCTCGATATCAGAAAATGTTTGAGTGACATTAAAACACTAAATTTTTCCATGTTTGTATGCTGATATTAGCATTCAGCTCACACTAAGGAGCACTGAGTCTGCAGAGCTGAGTGTCCTAAAAAGGTCACCGTACAGAGGACAAATGTCCACTGACAGCGGGACTTTATCTACTGTGCTAGAGGCGTAGTGATTTAAGGACTAGTGGCAGGGCTGGTTGATAAACTACAGCAGATGAAGAGATAGCTGCTAACACACAAGCCGGGACTCACTCAACATGCAGGGTTTAGCAGTGCATGCTTTGATGAGCACCGTGACTGTGCCATCTGAGCTCGTTTTTCAAGTTCATGTTCATACTTAAGATGATAACCTGTGTGCACCTTTGTAAGACTGCAGAACAAAAATCCTGAATTATTTCGGTTTAATGAAAACAAGCAGTTGAACTGAGTGGCAAAGTATGACTAATAAAAAATACAGACTCCCCCATCTGGGAAGGTTATTGTTGTTAGACAAAATTTAATCCATCTAAATGTCAATATATTTTAGCACTGTTTAGTTGTAAATACTTTCCACGATATGGTTACGATTGCGGAGGCACCGATTTTGAACTTCTGGGCTGATACTGATGTTTTTATATTGTTTTTTGTATTATATGTTGCTGTCATCAACAAATTTCTCCTTCAGATGACTGTATTTATTCATTTGTTACCAAAAAAACTACATTTTACAAGATTACATAGAACACATCATGAGAACATTTTTTTACCTTTGCCCAGTGCTCATTTTTACTGAGGAGAGCTTGAATGCTTCATAATGTAACTCAATGTCCGTCAGTAGTTAGTTCTGACCACTGGCTGCTAACAGCTGACATTAACTAGCTCTCCTCCTGCTGATGTCAACATGGATGGTGTCTAATTTTTCATACCTTCATACTTTCATGAAATTTTACTGGGGTATTTGGTAGGGATGTTCCTGGCGACTAAACAAAAATTTTAATTAAGACTAGTCGACTAGTCTAAAAAACTCAGAAAACAGGCAAACAGTCAACAGTCATTTAGCACAATTTATTGTTAAGTATTTGGAACATTGTCCCAAAAAATACTGTGTGCATTAGGAGCCCTTTGAAGCCTTTAATCACAATCTTCAACAACCATGTTGGATTTTAAATACTGCTGAAGTACGAGACACTTTGCACCATGTGGTATGAATGTGAACATGAACATTCTCTCTCAACATATTGCATTAACTTCCTGAAGCTTTTACCTTCAACAAAGTTAAGTGGAAGCATATCTTGCGAGGTCATTGTCATGATGAGCTGCGTTATCTTCTCAGACGGGCGGGATCACAGCGTCTCCGGGTGAACGATGTCAAATTGGGCTAACGCGGCCTAGCTTGTTTTCATTTTCTAGACCAAAGTACTGCCAAACTGCGCTGGTTTTGTGAGAGGACGTCTCTCTTATTTCCCACCGTGCTGTTTTAAAACTCCAGTCTACTCGAGCATTACCGCAGGGAGGGGGACTGCTGTCTGACGGCTCTGTAGCACCCACTAGTGGCAGACGGCTGCATGACAGTTAAGCTGCCTTGTACATGAGTAAAACACTAATTGGTTTAACCGACTAATATCTCTGGTGCCGACTAGCGAGGGGGCTTATGTTCAATTATTTAGACGACTAATCGCAAGGATTCCTAGCATTTGGTATATGACGTTGCTAGCGTAGCCAATAAGAGTCCTGTAACATAATCCCCACCACCCACAGTCACAGTGTCTGCCAGTTCAGCTGCCCGTTGCACCCGTTGAGACTGGACACTGACCTCTGGTGGCGCATAATGTGCACTATATACATTAAGTTTAATAAAGAGAGGCGCACCTGTATTTTTTACAGCATTGAAAATCATACAGTCGAGATTTCGGAATATCTTGGTATACCGTAATACTGTGATACCACCCAAGAATATTATCAGGGAAACAATAGGGTGCGTCCCTTGACGTGTCAGTGGTGAGTTTACTGCGTCCTTTTGTTCAGAAGGCGTCTCAGGGAAGATCTCTGTTCGACCTAAACATGTTTTCTATTGTTCCCAGGATGACTCTAGTCTCAAACCCTGCTTTTTAACTTGCACAAAATTGATGTGACACAAAAAACAACATCAACTACTCTCATCGGTGAATGTCATCGAATTTGTTGACAGGCCAACAGCAAGGGGAATATTAGCTGATGGTCGATTAATAGTCAACCTCTCATCCACACTTGGAGACAGTTTTTGTGGCTCTATTTCATAAATATAACGTTCTTAATCCGTCTTAAAAAGCTCTGATTGGTTGCTTCACTAACAGAGTTCAACACCAGACTGGAGGTGCTGGATGTAACTCAGACACTAGTGGTGAGAATCTAAGAATAGCAAAGTTGTCTCTCCACTTTTCATCCATCCAGCTGTTCAGTTTCCTGCTGAGTAATGAGTGTTGCAGCACCAGCACGACTACAGACTTGTAATCTTGTTTGACATGTCGATGACGTGAATTTAAAGTATTCCTGTGGCTCAGTGGGTTCAGGCAGCGGAGCTCCATGTCAGTCTATCCGAAGCTGAAGCCATGTGTAAATAAAGTGTTCTGTCTCGGTATGAGATATGTCAGGTCGCTGCAGAAACACCTGATAAGCTCCGTCTCAGGGGAAATTCATTTTAGTTCACTGGTACAAAAATGAATCATATTTTCTGACAGACTGTGTGGATGTTTCTGTGAAGTCGGGGAACAAAACCTTGAACAAAATATGTTCCATATGAAACCCCATTTTTTATTCTGCTTATATTGTTGGGGGTGAATCCATTTGTGGCATGCAGTAAAATGATGTAGCCGTGTAAAAGCAGCTCTCAGGAAACTGTGCATGCACGTACTGGAGGTGATGTGGAAAATGAAAGCTGAAGCATGCACACAGTTCACATAATAAACTGCTTCATCTCTCACGGTGTTGCTACAGGGCGTTATTATTATTTGAACCCCCGACTGAGACTCATTTTTGTCTCTAAATTGCCCAACTCGTAAAAACTAAAAAAGATTTTTATTTTCTCTGACACAACATGCTGCTCTGGTTAAATACTGCAAAGTGAACAAAAGAAACTAACTTATAGTTTAAAGGAGAAGTCCGGTATTTTGCACTTTGAGCTCCATTCCTGGTTGTTTATGATGAAATAGAGTGGTTAAGACCAAAATCTTGACGATTGCTCCTTCTCTGAGAATTTGAGAGAATTTGTCTTTCCCCTGCCTGGCTTAACAATGCTGTCTATGGCCATGTGTAAATCTGTCCTAAAACCACCTTAAACGTTGGTTTTCAAAGCCATGAAACTCACCCAGTGGTCAGTGGTGTTCCTTGATGTTCCCACATAAAAATCGTAGCAAACTGTGGTTTCCGTGATGATTTATTTGAAAATAAATCTGAGGCCATGGTTTTCTGCTGGAAACCAGTGGATTGCCCCCTCCAGGTTGGGAGAGAATTACTGCCTCAAGCGAGGGAGTTCAAGTATCTTGAGGTCTTGTTCCAACAAGGTTCATTATGTCTCTATGAATGATATCTTGTGCTTTTTTCTTTTAGTCAGACAAGGGTATTTTAATTCATATCTGACATGTTTCGACGGAGCCTTCCGTCTTCTTCAGGGGTGTCACCCGATGTTAGTGTGACGTGTCCTTATATCAGCTGATCTTACGGAGGCGTGATCGCCCTGTCAGGTTTGACAGGTCGACCACGCCTCCTGCTGTCCGGTCGCTCCTCCAAGACCGCGCTCCAGGTGTGTGACAGCATGTATGCCTCCTCGTCCCGGTTCATCGTCCTGTCCGCCCGTTTCCTGATCTCAGTCGCTTCCATAATCCAGCGTTGGTGTTTGTTGCCTTCAGTGCATATGACTCTGGCCTTTTCCCAGTCCATGACGTGGTTCTCCCTCTTGCAGTGGTCTGTGATTGCTGATTTCAGGTATGAATTAAAATACCCTTGTCTGACTAAAAGAAAAAAGCACAAGATATCTAGAGGTCTTGTTCACGAGTGAGGGTAGAATGGAGCGTGAGATGGATCGGCGGTTTGGTGTAGCGTCTGCAGTGGTGTGGGCGCTGTGCCGGATCGTCGTGGTGAAGAAGGAGCTGAGTCGGAAGGCAAAGCTTTCACTTTACTGGTCCATCTACGTCCCAACCCTCACCTATGGTCATGAGCTCTGGGTAGTTCCGAAAGAATGAGTTTGCGGATATAGGTAGCAGAAAAGAGTTTCCTCAAGAGGGCGGCTGGGCTCAGCCTTAGAGATAGGGGGAGGAGCTTGGACATCTGGAGGGAGCTCGAAGTAGAGCCACTGATCCTTCTCATCGAAAGGCGTCAGCTGAGGTGGTTCGGGCATCTGATCAGGATCCTCCTGGGTGCCTCTTACTGGAGGTGTTCCAGGCACGTCCCACTGGTAGGAGGCCCCGGGGCAGACCCAGAACACACTGGAGGGATTACATATCTCATCTGGCCTGGGAACACCTTGGGGTCCCTCAGGAGGAGCTGGAAAGAGTTGCTGGGGAGAGGGATGTCTGGGGTGCTTTGCTCGGCCTGCTGCCCCTGTGACCCGACCCCGGATAAGTGGATGAAAATGGATGGATGGATGGAAGACGTATGGTGCTGTTCTGAACATTATTCGTGGTTATGCGTGGCTCTTTTGATCGTGGTTGGCTTACGGCTCCCAAGGCAGCAACATTTTGGTATCTGGCTGTTAGCGCTGAAGTCACTAGTACTAGAGAAGTTTGCTGTCTGCAAACTCGTTCTCTCGAGGGTGTGTTCTGCTCGGTGTCACGGTGCGTTAGACCCTGGGTTAAAATGTCTCCGGAGTATCCCTATAATCTTAAGGCGCTGTGGCTGTGCCTTAAAAAATAGGCACTCTGGAATGCATGTACGCCGCAACGGCGTTGCTCTGGTGTTTGAGTGCATCTGCCACACGTCTACATAGAAAACAATGAATTTGAGGGTGCACAAAATGCTGTATGTGTAAGGCCTCTTATACCTTTTTATGGGAATTTGTGGGGTGTTTACCTTTGCTGATTAGCACCAACTGTCTTCAGGAGCTTATCAGACAAGGGGATTCATCATTATAAGAATACAGTCATGAATAATTTAGTGGTTTAAGAACGCATCATGAATCTGACGACTTTTCTGACGATCTTTCTTAAGAACACATTTAAGAAAAAGTTTAGGAAGATATCTGTGAATAAAGCCCAATGACTTTATGTTTCAACATAATGAGAGACGATACAAACCCACTCAAGTTTTTAATTATAATTACTGTTTTTTTTCATCCCACTGGCATGGATAGGCTTCCACAGAAATTAAAGTCACATTAAACCTGTCAGATTTTAGAACTAGACTCATTTATAAAGCATTTAAAGCAGGAACAAAACAAACTGATTCTGTTTGATAAAAATCTGTTTTAACAGACGACCTTGACTCGATCAGTGAGCCGGTGGTTTGAAAGACAAATGAAGACAAATTTGTCTTTCTTCTTCTGGTGTTTTGTAACAGCATCAGTGAAAAGCTGGAGCTGTTTGATTCGACCCAGTGTTGGTGAAGTTATTGATCTGTGACAGGATCAAACACTGACCTGAATCAGGTCTGTGACGCCACACACACACACACACACACACACACACACACACACACACACACACACACACACACACACACACAGACATGTAATGTGGATGGTTGTCATGTGATGCAGAAGTTCAGTCAGCTGTGGCGTGGGAAGCTTTCAGGGCTGTCTGATGAAACGAGGACACACACACACGGGAACACCATCTAAATGCATGAGCACACACTCCCTCTGCCTTTTAAATTGACAGCAGCCATGTTGTTCCTAATAGAAATGTTACCCTCGTTATCTCAAAGTCACAGCTGCAAATAATAGTTTTTTTCTTTTCAGCAATTTACTGAGCATGTCTTGCTCAGTTAATTTAGTTTTTGTCGATAAAATTTGAGAATCAATTGGCTGCGGAGATTTGTTCTGCAGCTCTCAGCCTCAGTTTGAGGTTTTGATTTTCGTATTTTGTCTCTGTCTGCAGTATTTTGTCTAATTGTTTACATCCTGGACATCGATTTTTTGGCAAAAGGACAAATATGCTTTTAGGGATAATTTTAGTTTATTAATTTGATGTTATTTCTCTGGAGTCTGGTGCTGTTTGAGCTTCATACGAGAGTCTGTGTGAAGTCACTTTACACATCGTTACAGATCTGATCCACCTGATGGAGTCGTGAGTGTGGAGCCTTACAGTGAAGCTGTCTGGATAGACACTGCTCAACCTCCAAAGAGGGAATGGTTTTACATGTGGTGTCCACAGACAGTTGCTCTCTCCTTATCCTTCCTGACTGATTCTTCTCTAGTTTGGTCTTCTGCTAGTGTCCTTGTCACTACTGGCAGCATGAGGCGATACCTGCAGCCCAGTCAGGGTGCACAGGTAGTCCAGCTCCTCCAGGATGGAACAAGAAGGTTTGCTGTGTCTCCAGCAGTCTCAAGAGCATGGAGGAGACACCAGGAAACCGGCTGTAGGGCCGTAGAAGGGCACCAACCCAGCAGCAGGACTGGTATCTGCTCCTTTGTATGAGGAGGAACAGGAGGAGCACTGAGCCCTACAGAATGACCTCCAGCAGCTGCTGCTGTGCATGTTTCTGACCACACTGTCAGAAACAGACTCCATGAGGGTGGCATGAGGGCCCCACGTCCTCTAGTGGGACCTGTGCTCACAGCCCAGCACCGTGAAGCTCCATCATTCACCAGAGAACACCAGAACTGGCAGGTCCACCATTGGTGCCCTGTTCTCTTCACAGATGAGAACAGGTTCACACTGAGCACATGTGACAGACGTGATAGAGTCCAGACACGCCGTGGTGATGGTTATGCTATTTTAGGTGCAGCTACTCTCGATCTGATGTCACTGAGATCTCTGTAAAACTATTTTATTTGCACAGAATATATGTGCAATAAGAAAATGACGGTAAATCTACAGGAAGTCTGGCTGTGAGCTCTCAAACTGCTCTTTGGATGAGAGTGAGAAGTAGCCTGAATATCCTTAGCGCACACACACACACACACACACACACACACACACACACACACACACACACACACATGCACACACACACACACAATTTAAGCCACATCAACCTTATGATTTAAATTTTCTCCACAGATTTGACGTCGTCTGATCCTGTTGTAAAACATCGACTGTGTGTGTTCAGGTGGGACGTTTGTTTATGTGTGTTCATATCTGGATTATGAAGGTGTGTGAGTGCAGCGCGGCACGCTGCCTGTGAGTCTGTGTGTGTTCTGTGTTTATGAGGATCGTTTGACTTTCAGACCTCGAGGCCTCAAGTTTCACGATGGTTATTTGGTGTTGAACTGGAGGCTCACCTGGGTGCAGACTGTGACTGTAAACCTGCTAATGGCCGACTACTATGGCTAGAATAACCCTCTGCTGTCTGTGTGTAAACACTTCCAAAATCTCTGTCACCATGGGAAACAGCAACAACCTCCACACTGAAAAAATATTTTGTTATTTTGGTGAATTGTTGCAAAGATCTTGTCTCTCAGTTGGAGTCGATTTTCCACACCGCTCAAAACGTCTCCAAACGAAACCTGAATTCAATCCTGTTTGTTCCAGAGGTTTGATCCTGGATTTAGCCAACTCCCAGACACACCAGAAAACTCACTGTTGCTGCTGTTTCCAGAGACTAAACTGGTGTTACACTGGAGATTACCTGGAGATGAACTCAAAGTAAACTGGTGTTAAGATGCTGTTAAATTGAAGGTAATCTGCAGTAAACTGGAGGTAAACTGGAGATTAAGTAGGGTTTTTTATTGGTGGTAAAGAGATGGTAAGCAGGAGGTGAACTGAAATTTAGGGGCAGTAAACTGGAGATAAACTAGGATAAACTGGAGGTTAACTTGTGTGGCTTTTTTTGGCAGTAAAAGGGTGGTAAACTGGCAGTAAACTGGTGGTTAAGTGGAAATAAACTGAAGGTAACTGGAGGTATACTGGAATTTAGGGGCAGTAAACTAGGGATAAACTGGAGGTAAACTGGAGATAAACTGGAGGTTAACTTGTTTTAAATTGTAGGTAAACTTAAGAGGAACTGGTGTTTTCTTTTTGCGGTGAAAAGGTGGCAAACTGGAGATAATTGGAGGTAAACTGGAGTGGCTTTTTTTGGCAGTAAAAGGGTGGTAAACTGGAGGTAAACTGATGGTTATTTGCCATAAAATGGAGGTTAATTGATGGTAAACTGGAATTTAAGGGGTGGTAAACTGGAGATAAACTGGAGGTAAACTGGATGTAAACTGGCAGAAAAGTGGAGGTAAACTAAAGGCAAACTGGTGGTAAACTGGAGGTAAACTGACAACAAATTGGCAGTTAACTAACTAACTCCTGCTCTGAGGTTTCATCTGTATTTCCCAAATCAAAGTCAGGCTAAAAGGTGTCACTCCAGAGAACAGAGACAGAAGAACAATCTCCTCATATGTCAGTGTGTTGTGTAAATTTCACCTGCAATCAACAGACTGATGAAGTCTTCATCACAGCGTGTGGTCAGCAGTGAGCTCTGTCTCTCAAGGATCAAGTGTTTACCAATCAGAAGGAGACAGTTACACCTGCACACACACACACACACACACACACACACACACACACACACACACACACACACACACACACACACACACACACACACACACACACACACACAAATCAATAAACTAACAAAGAAAATGTAACTTTAAAATTCAAGAAAAAACATTGAAGAACACAAAGATTATACAGGATTTAAACACATATGACTTTTTAAATAAAAATTAAACAATTAAGAATAATAAATATATATGAGTAATTATCAACAGAGACATAGTGTTACTCCCCCTCCTCCTCCTCCTCCTCCTCCTCCTCCCTGCATCTCACTGGGGGCTGATGGGAACTGGAATTGACACATCATGCTGCAACGCTCTTCTTCCTCCCATCATGCTGCTGTCGCCTCAGTCGCTTTATCTCTGCTGATGGTCGTAGAACCGACGTCACAGCAGAGCTGCAGAGACACCAACAAAGATACAAACAGCCACAGGAACAAACAAACAAGCTGTGGGAATTATTCAGGACTTTATACTGGAGGGTAACTTCATGTATCTTGGGGGCATTTCCTTTTATCTGGTGGGGTGAAGTTTCTTGTATTGGTAAATCTGTTTTCTGGGGGGCAGTCTCTGTCGAGTGCAGCTGGTCGTGCACTGCGGTCAGAGCTTTAGTATGACATAAAAGACTGCACAGGGTTGGCAAAGAACAGTTGGATCTTCTCTCGAGTCTGTCAGACAAACAAACAAGCTACAGAGACAAAAGATTCTCATTACTACTGTGATAGTTAAACTGATAATCAACCCAATAATGGTGATCTTATCTTATCATTATTTACTGCACAGGTGTATAAGTTCTGCTAGAACTAGCAAAGGTAGCTGCAGTGTCCGTAAAGTCACAATATTGTCCCTATAAATCAGTGGAGTAGATGAAAAATGTGACACTGTGGGCCGCCAGTAGTCACTCTAGGGTGAACAACCATTTTGTATTGCTTGCTTCTCTCCACTGGAGTTATTTATCTGTCACCACTCTCCCTCCTTGGGTCTTTCATTTGGCACTGCAGCTGCATGAAGGGCCTGAGCTGTCCTCTGTCTCTGTCTTCTCACTGTCCCTTTCTCTTGTCTGTGTGCAGTCCACACCCTCGTCATCATCATCATCCACCTGAATATTATTATCTGACCTGTTAAATGTAAGCTGTCTGAGAGGTGAACTTCAGTTGCTGTAAAGTGTCTTTAGCCTCGTTTCCACCAAACACTTTCAGTATGCTACCTTTGGAACCAACAGTAACCCTTCAGACATGGTACATAGACCCTAGAGTTTCCACTGCAAACAGTACTCTTAAATGTGGGCGGGGTTGTTGTTACTCACTGCTCCGTCCAGCATCCTTTCATTTTATAGTTCCAGTTTACTAATAAAACTCTCCACAGTATGAACAGTGGTTACATGAGCCTCAAAACCAGACACAACTCAGCCCTGAGCAGAGTGAGCGTCCTCTACTGACCAATCAGACTGCAGTGTTCACAGCTCCACCTTTTAGTACCAGATCTGTGTGCTAGGTACCCCAACAGAGGGGGGACCAAACATGGGGACGCTAAGGAACGGTTCATTGGTACCATCCACAACTTTTCACTGTGGAAACAGAAGAAAAACATAGTGAAGTGAACTGAACTGACCGTACGTATTGCTTGGTGGAAACAGGGCTCTTGAATCAACAGAGCCTCCAAACACGTTGATGGTAAAGCATAATTCAGCTTTTACTCCACCTTTTGTCTCCACATTAACTTGGTTTGAGGGCACATCTCTAACCTCTAAGGCTGCGTTCACACTGCAAGCAGATGTGGCCTGAATCTGATTTTTCTGCTCTCATGTAAGACAGGTCAGAGTAGAGTAGGCAAAGAAATCCCTAAATCCAATACATGTCCAAACACTGGCTATGCGACTGCAAACCTTGTCTTTGACACACACGACTTCAGTCTCCGATGTTCTCATGACCTTCAGATGACTTCACGAGCAGAGGGTGACCGCACAGACATCAAGAGAGCGACTATAATGAGACAAAAAAAACCTCACAGAGGAGATAACGAGGGATAATATACATGAAACTTTAATTACATTCACACACACGACTGTAATTAGTATAAGAGACTAATCTGGGTCAGCTGCATATAGAAAAGGTACACGGTGTCATTGTGTTACATAATTAAAGTATTCATGGATTTCTGCCAACATGGACCCACTTATATCCAGTTCAGGGAAGATTCTGCTGTAAATAAAGCTGCGTTCATGACGTGTTGACATGAGTCTCTCCTGACTCTCGTTATTCTAAGGTAGTTAGCCCCGCTGTTAGAGCTGTAGTAACAGATGACACTGTAAAGTGACATGTAGCTCATGTATAGATCATCTAATTAGTCATCATCAGTGGCAAAAATATTCAGATTCTTTACCTTAGTAAAACAACTAAAACCATATTGTGAAAATACTTAACTACAAATAAAAGTCCTTCATTCAAAACCTACGAAACTAAGAATATTTAAGAGTTTCATAAAGGCACTGGTGACATCACCTCTGCTTCTTTAGCGGGGCGACTGTCTACCTGTCTAGAGCCTATTATTGGGGGGCAAGTTGGTCGGGGGACACTGAATGTTGCTGGTGAGTCTTGAGCTTTGGTCGCTGTTTGCTTTGTAAGCTTGTTTTTGAGTGTGTAGTCAACCCTCTGTTAAGGTAGCGTTATGTTAGCTACCCATCTAATGTTGGTGTCAAGATAGAGGTGTCATAGAAATATACCCAGACGGAGCACATCATTAAAAATAGCTCTTTTTTATGAAGCGCTCCCCAGCGCCCTCTGACAGCTTTGCTGCTGAAGAAAAACACTATGTGGGCACATGTCCATTGTGTGGCTGTCCTGTGAGAACCACAAAAAAAGTCGACTTTTCATAGTGTCTGAAAAACAGTCCTGTTTTCAGCTTCTTTCAGATTCTTTAAGTCGAGCAGTCGTTTCGGGAACATTTTGGTCCCCAGATTGAGCTGCAGAGTGAGCGCTCTTCGCATTCACTGTTCACTCTGATACAGGCAGCTGCAGACCCAGACCCAGGGTGAGTGTGAGTGAGACAGAGGTGGCTCCCCAAAGGAGGAGAGGCTTTACTGGTCAGGCTTTAACATAACAGTCTTCTGCCTTCTGCTTAGAAGTGGGGAATTTACAGCTCACAGCAACGTATTACAAGACAGTCTCTGGCTACCGTTTGATATCTAGTGTCAGCAAAAAATGCTGTTGCACATTGCAACAAAATATATCCGATCATCATCAGATTGTCACATTTAAGAAGCTGAATCTGGCATTTTTGATATTTTTGTTTAAAAAAGAACTTAAGCGATTATCGGATTATCAGAGTAGTTGCAGATTAATTTTCTGTTGATCTAGTGATTGATACAGCTCTCATGTCATTTAACATTTAACTGACATAACAATCTTTCACGGCCAAAGTGTTTTTTAGTCTTCATTAGATTCACAAACGCATGAAAAACTATTAATATGAATAAGAAACAGATCCTTGTGGTACACCAAATTATACAAACTGTTGGATCGGCACATCCTGACACATCCATCACTTTCTGTGTCAGCATGACGCATCAGGTGTGTTTTGCCGCTTATTTCAGGTTCCTCAGGAACAGTTCTTTGAGTTTTCAGTTCGCAGATACAAATTTGTTTTAGTTTTGTATTTACTAAAATAATAATTTCTTTTCAACCCCCCCCTGTACCTTTCACTGTCACTCATTTCCATAATGTGACCAAATATTAATGCTGAACACTCAATAATTGCACATGTAGGCGCTCGTTACATTTTCACATGAGACTGTTGGATGTGATGAAAGTGGGGGTAATGAGAAAAATGACCTTTCAGTAAAGTCACAGAGATAATTTACATGTGAAGCTGAATAGCTTCCAGTTCTCATTAGTCTGTAATTATCTCACGTTAACGTCCTGCTGAGACCGACAGCCGACAGTAACATGAGAACACAGAGTTTATAGACCAGTTTTAGGAACATCACAAACATTTAAATTACCAGCAGCTCAGTGGTGAATGTCTCTTTGTCTTTCTGGGTATTTTAGACGTATTTTAATTAATAAAGATACCAAATACTTCAGTGCAGACAAATAGAAATGTAGGTTTGGTTTCAGAAGGTTGAGGGGGGACAAAACTCAAATTTAAGTGTGTAGATGATGGATGCTATTTCCAAAGAAATTATAAATTTTTTCTACTCTAATGAAAAATAGAGGTGTTTAGTTAATACTTACAAATACAGTTTATAAATACATTTACTTTTTGGTTATCGGAGATATTTAAATAAATATACAATGTGTCCTCCCTAAGAAAGAGCCCTGTCCTTTCCCTTTTCTAACGTATTTTATATTCATTAACTGATTGATGTTCAATTCTGCCATGTTTGGGAGTCTTTATTGAATTGATTTAATTGCTATATTTGTTTGTTGTGTGGTTTGTTACCCATAAAACATGCAGGAGTTTGTATGATTTAGATACAGACAGCTTGATCTGTCTGTTCTGCTGGGAGGTTCAGTTTTATATCATAACTCAGCCACATGTAAAATACTATTTAGAAATATTAATATAAGCTCACTACAGTTTGGAACAGCAATCACATTGTAAATCGGACTGTGGAGCTAAAATTTTTCGAACAAAATCCATCTGAACCAGTTTATTAACTGCTTGGATGGATGGATGGATGAAAAAAAAATGGTGGTAGCTACAGTGATGTCACCAGCTGATTTGTGGAAGCCTCGAGTTTGTCCGTGGCGTAACCAGAAACTGAATGTTGAACACAAGCAGATCTGAAATCACAGATTCAACCCAATTCTAAAATCAGTCTGTGGAAACATTTCAGAGAGTCTGCGTGGCAAAAGACGACTCAGATGGGCCCATCAGCATCTTAATCACTTCCTCTTTTCTCACTTAAGACAGTAAGAGGATTGTGTTCACCGAGATTTAAGAAAATGAATCAAATCAAACCGTATAAGTGTTCCTGGTTATTGTCAGTAATGTTTCATGGACTTCATTGACGTCTGACTCTAAGGTCGGATGAAGTTTGATGACACAAAATGCATCATCAATGACGCAGAATGACCGGGGCAGGGAAACTGTGAGAGCTCCGCTGACAGAGACCTGGTTGGAAATTAGCGAAGTATGTCTTTAAGGGACTCACATGATGGACAGATGTAAAGCAGGATGTCCCAGTGACAGGCCACATGCATCCATCAGCTTCCATTTGGCTTCAAGGTTTCCCTCAGTTCTGAAACGTCCCTGAACGTGACTGTAGCTGTGTCCACAACCTCTTCATGAACCCACACAAGACAGAGAGCATCAGAACAGGTCAACAGGGTCAGTCTGGTTCCACAGGCTCTAAAAATGTGAATTTCATCTGAAGTTAGAGTGTCTGTCTGTCCCCAGTTGAATATTGTCACTTGCTAATGGTGCGTTCAGGTGTTATTTTCCATGTATTTGAGTTAGTGTAGTTACAGGTCACTGGTAAATCACATAACGTGGACCAACAGGAATATTTTCAGACAGCACAGCTTTATCAAATGGCAATCTTCTCAGCAGTGAAATACTTATTTAAAAATTGATTTAACTGTAAATATACATCTTAAATTAAGAGCTAGAACGACATGAAACGTTCCATGCTGCTGCAGAGTGGAAGGAAAAATGGATAAAGCCTTGAAATGATATCCAAGCAGCTTGAGAATTCTTCTTTTGAGATACTGGAGGTTTGCAGGACTTGTAAGTGACACCACAGGCCAGAAATTAAATAAAAAATACAGTGCCAGCAGTCTAAAGACTCATTAGCTCCGTGTTATGTTTAGTTACTGAGGAGCAGCGGAGAGAGGAGTAACATGCAGAAAGCATCAGGGATGTAGAGTTGGCTGCTCCTCCCTGACTCAAAGGCAGCGGCGGTGGGCGAAGCTGAAAGGCTGAATCCTTTGTGACAGGCCACGCTGCTCTCGTCGTGCCAGAGATAATGTGGTGTTGACAGATCTGTGACCTTGCAGCAGAAAACCAAATGAAAACACTCGCTGCTGACGAGTTGGAAGACATTCAGATAATGAAGGTTTGCTCAGCAGACGGCCACAGACTGTAGGAACATTGTGACTTATGTGTAAATATGAGGATATATGACTTGATGTGTTGTCCTGTCCAGTGTCTCAGAGGACCCTAACTCTTGCAGTGTCAGAGTCATGCTGCACATTTCAGTAATCCTCCTGCAGTTCTTTGTCCTACTTTTGTCTCTACTGTAACAGACAATAGATTAAACTTTGGATTTATTCATCAGATATAAAAGAAGAGGCAGATGTAATCCTACGTCCCAGAGGAGATGTAAATTCACTCTGTTTTTGGTCTCTACCACCACCTCAGGGAAATATCTGTCTCTTTAGCAGCTAAACGCTGAGCTGTGTTCACAGTCAGTCTCCAACTGAGTGTGTCTGCTGTTTGCTGCTGAGCAGGACGTGTACAGTAGATTTTTATAGCATTTTCTCTGAAAACATCACAGGGAGAGCGGTGAGAGTGAATCAGACCACTAAAGTCATGGGCCCGACAGATAAGCAGTGATCTGAAACTCACTATGAAAGTTCGTAAGCCAGGGGGAGCTGCAGTTTCAGCTGATCATTCTCTACCAGACGGACTTTTAGACCAGAAAACTAGTCTGTAACCTGTCGCTCTACACAGGTAATACCCAGCTGGGAGTGCTGGAGAGTTGCAGCGTTTTTTAAACTGAGATGCTTTGGCTCTGTCTGGTTGCCATGATATGAAATGTCTGTGGAGGTAAACATGTCGGCACAAGGTGAAGTACTTCATCTATAATAGAGTACTCTAGATGAAGGGAAGTCTGAAGCACACAGGGAGAGAGGACGGACCTGCCATTATGTGTGGGTTCTATATATTAATACACTGTTGTTCAGCACTTGCACATGTAATAGCCAGTTCAGACCAAAGATTCCTGACGAGACAAGGTTTTTGGAACATTGCAGAATGGTGCGTTGCAACTACTTGTCAGCTCTGTTAGCAGTGAGGACAGTGATAGAGAGATACTGGCTACAGCTGCATTTGTAGTAATGAAACGGTGGAAAACAGAAACAAAATGAGCATCAGATGAACTGTATTCATAATAAATACGCCACAACAACATAAGTATTAGTTATTCAATGAGAATGTGTGTGTCTGTGTGTGTGTGTGGGCGGGTCATTAGCACATACAGCGAGTAGCAGCAGCGACCCACCGTCCGACACAGGCACACCGTGAGGATGGAAATAGAGGACTCTGTGCGGACAGAGCATCTGCTGCAGCAAGCAAACATGCCGTATGCGGTCATTTAGACTTGACCAGCAGACTTCACTACAAGCTGATTAGCTGTAGAAACAGGTGACGTGCTTTTCGTTCTTAAACCAGCCACTGGCAATTTGACTAGCTGAGTTGCAGGTGACACCATCAGTGGCTTGAGTCGAGCTCAGACTGGCCAGTTCACACTGCTGTAACTTTTCTCTGCAACGTTCTAAATAGTTTCTTCTTGTCCAGAGATGCAGTTTGATACCGATCCCGATGCTGTGGCTTTGAGTATCAGCCGATGCCCGATACTAATCCGATACCATGGTTGACCTAAAAAGCTATATACCATGGAGTGTTCAGTGTGAAATACCCCCACACAGCAGATTCTCTCCCTGGCTCCATGTTGTTTGCGCTTGCCTAGGTAGGCTAATCAACTCTCGCGGCGTGCTGCTGCTATTTGTAGCTTGCATCGCAATAGATTTAAAGGGAAAGGATCGGCTCAGGTATCGGTTGCATTTTCTGATACCCGATCCATCTATTTTGATGATATCGGGGCCGATATTCGATGCAGATATTGGATCGGTGCATCCTTGTTCTTGTCGCGAATCATCGTTCTGAACTGGGCTTGAGATGTGACGGTTGGTCTTCATGGTATTTGTCCCTCCTCTACTGTGATTGGCCGGCTGGGTAAAAAGTGACACGAGTAAGTGCAGCTGTTTAATCAAAACTGAATGTTTTTCAACTCTCAGTGCTCTGAGAAGAAAGATGCCAAATGTGCAGCGCTCAGCGCAGAATAGACGCTCAGTGCCTCGTCATGCTGCTGGCCCAAAAAGTAATCCTAAAAAAACCCCTCTGTTCCCAGGCAAGAACTCTTCAGTGGACATGGCCCCTGATAAACCACAGGCCAGAGCAGTGGCAGCTGCTGGTCTTTCAAACAGGGGATGCTCACTTTAAGTTTACATCATAGAATTTGTCATATTGTAGCGAGGCAGTAACTTATAAAAGGAACATTTAATTGAAGCCGGTTTTCAACCACTCTCATGTCAAAGAACCACAGCAAAACACACCTCAAAGATTTTCAGATGGGTTTAAACACCTGAACGTCACTCTGTCAGAAGACTCCACTCGCAAATATCCGCATGGGACTGAGCTCGAAATGCAACGATGCTGGTGTGTATTTCAAAAGCGCTGTCAATCACAAAGGGGTTCAGGCTTGTAGACAATTCCTCCAATCATCATGCAGACACTGAGCGTCCTCTCCCGCCTGCTGCTCCATTAGGTCCCATGGAAGCTGAGCCTCCCTGGAATTGACGGTTTTGTCGCATTTATCCAATGACCGTCTCGCTTTGCTGCATGAAAACAACCTGCTCAGCGCTGTCTCATAGGAATGCTTGGAGGCTCCGCGTCCACCGTGCTGACACAAGAATGTATGACAGGGAGATGGCGTTTGAAAACTGGTGATAAACAGCTGACGTTCGAACATCATAGTCATGATGTTAAACGCATCCTAGCGCACATTTAATGCAATGTAAATTCTTATTTTAATGTAAATTCAATAGTGCATATCAGAGTTCAGCCTCCTTTGTTGTCTCAGAGCAATCGCCCCTGGGCCTGATGTATAAATGATGCATGTACATAAAAATCTGTATATGCCTCTTGTCACACATTAACTGGTATTTATAACAGAGGAATGTGCTCACCTCATGCATTCATAAATCAGCGGTATGCACATTTATGTCTTTGTACACACAGTTTTACAGAGTTTTATGCATCTGGCCTCAGATGTCTTGCACCTGATGTTAGGGCTGCACAATCAATCAAAATGTTATTGAGGTCCCAGTACAGCTAGGTGTAACATACAAATCACAGACACTGTAATTTTTTGACACACATGTTACAACATGCCATTATAAATGAAACATGGGGTGTTTCTCAAAGTCAGGGATCCTCCAGAGGCAAGGCGAGAGTCCTCCCTAGCATCCAGTGAACACACATTGGAACAGGCTAACAAGTGTCCCCAGGTGTGCGTCATTAACCCTCAGCAATTCATATCACAATTTTTTATTTTTTTTTATATACTTTATTAATCCCGCAAGGGGAAATTCAGTGTTTACACTCTGTTGTTGTTTTTTACACATACACACAGGTCCGAAATACACACACATGCACAAACGGGACCTATACATGCATTAAATGGAGAGATGTCAGAGTGAGGGGGCTGCCCATGGACAGGCGCCCCGAGCGGCTGGGGGGGTTCGGTGCCTTGCTCAAGGGCAACCTCGGCAGTGCCCAGGAGGTGAACTGGCACCTCTCCAGCTACCAGTCCACGCTCCATATTTTTGGTCCGGGCTGGGACTTGAACCAGCGACCCTCCGGTTCCCAAGCCAAGTCCCTATGGACTGAGCTACTGCCGCCCCAATATCTGTCGAAATATTGGCAATACGATTTGTATGCCTCCGCGCTGCTGACTGGCATTATGTTTTCAGGTTGTCGGTCTGTCCCATTCTCATGAACCCAATATCCTAACGCCGGGTGTCCACTGGATCTGTCGTGTGCCCGGTTCGGCCGTGGCACGGACTCGCTCCTTCCTGTGCCGGGCGTCAATTTCCACTGGAAGCATATCTATAGCGGCGCGCACATGAGCAGCTGGAATTGGCGGATCGCGAGATCATGATGTTACATGATAATTTACGGAAACACTGGAGATAAAAAGACACCAACAAACAAAGAAAAGATTTCTCTACCTGCCGGGGGCCACAAACTTTGACGTCATGTTGTTGCAGCGTTGTGAAATACGCTCCGGAGTTTTCATGGGTGTTTTTATTTTGAAAATTGACCGGATACTCTCGTCTTTTCTGCGCCTGACTTCCTGTTTGACTCATTTGGTCTGTGAAAATTGACGTGTCATCACGCAGCGTCCGTCAAAAAATAGACCCGGCGCATATTTTTAGCGGAACGGAGTGCCGAGCCGCTTCTAGAACGCGGCTAGGACGTGCCTTTACGTGCCCCTACACTGACTTGAATGGCTGCGATTAGCTCCGGCACCTGCACTGCGGCTGAATCGCGCACGCGTTGGATCCAGTGGACATCCGGGGAAAGAACACTTTGAGGGAATTTTTTAATGCTGGGCACAAACGTTCACTTAGACTCCACAATGAACTGATTAGATCTCAGTGGTCAAAGGTCAGCGTAAGTGTGACCCTGCATCCGTCTCATTCTCATGGATACGATATCTCAAAAAGGCCATGAGGGAATTTCTTCAGCTTTGGCACAAGCGCCCACTTTGAGTCAACAATGAACTGATGAGAATTTGGTGGTCAAAGGTCAGTGTGACCTCAAACATGTTATTGGCCAATACTCAAGTATTGTTACGCTAATTGTGACAACATACATACAAAGCCCTCAATAACCAGGCCCCTCCCTACCTGTTGAGCTCCTCCATCATCACACTCCCACCCTTCACACTCCGCTCTACCGAAGCCAACCTCCTGTCCCCACCACCCAGACCAAGCTCAAATCCTGGGAGGACAGGACCTTCTCAAAACCCATCCGAGACTCTCCCCCTCTCTCTCCATGTTCAGAAATATCACTCAAGACTCACCTGTTCAACACTGCTTTCAATCACTGACAGTTTCCTCTGATGACCTTTTATGTCCAAAGGTCAAAGGTCAGCTTCACTGTGACATCATAACCATTACTCAACGTCACAACTCAGGGATGACATTTAGTCAGATGCTGAAATGGGTGTTCATCTTGAAACTGTGCTGATTGTGTAGATCTGTGCTGAGGCATCCACAGACATGGATGTAAACTGTAAACTGCAACTAGACTGTTTTGCAGAGGCATAACTACCTCGGGGCGGTAGTTCTAATTTTGCGTATCGTGCAGCCCTGTGTGATGCTCTGAAGTACAAAACATAATGTTCTCTGATCTGAGCCGCAGCTCCTGATCAGGACATGTACTCTAAAAACAGAAATCTGTGGATTTCAGAGCACGTTTCGAGTCTGTTGAAAGGGACGTGTTCAAACTAAAACTAAGTGAAACTTTTATTATTTTCCAAATAAACCCAAGGATTGTTCCTCCACCAGTTTCCACTGAATCAAAGAGGTGTGAGAGTTTTGTTTTAGTGAAGCTGCTGATTGTCACAGCGAGGCTGCAGCCACTCAGATGGATGTTTGTCCTTGAGCCGACATGTTTGTCTGTTTCCTGCTGTCACAACATGTCTGACTCCATCACTGTCGCCGCGTCCTTCACAGCCTCCTCCTTCATTCATGCTGAATGTTCGTTCTCAGCTGTGAGCACACACACACACACACACACACACACACACACACACACACACACACACACACACACACACACACACACACACACACACACACACACAAAAACTTCAAGCACATTTAAACTGAAACACACTGAGTGTGACTTCAAGTTTCATGGGTCACTGCAGCATCAACATCATGCTCGAGTGTACTCTGATCTGATTGGCTGGGTGGTGTGTGTGTGTGTGTGTGTGAGTGTGACACTGTTTTAGTGGCCTGGCTCCAGTTTAATCGCATGTCTCTCTGTAACCATGGCAACATGCTGAAACCGCAGCAAGCCCAGAAACATTTACTTTGACGTGATGTCATGTGGACTCGTCAGTAAAAGTGTTCAGCAAATTCTTTTGTATTCTCATATTTTCACAAAGTGATCGCACACGGCCAAAAGTATGTGGACACCTTCCCTCCATATTTGTTACTTCCTTTATTTGCGTCTCATCTACAGTTGTTGTCTTTACAGCGCAGCAGCTCAGAGCAGATCTGATTAAACTACTAATCAAGCGTTAAGTCTTACATAAACATGTGTCAGGTTGTGCCCAGAATTGATGTAGGTAATGAGTCGGCCCTGGTGCTGATCTGTGCAGCTGTGTGGGTTTGTTAAACTGAAGACATTCAGGACTCTGGACAGACATTGTTAAAACCTACTCAGTAACATTTCGTATTTCATCGCTGTTTGAGGTGAAAACGTGTGTCAACATGTGGCAGATGTTCATGATGTTTTAGTTTATAAATATCACACTGGACTCACTGTGCAGATAATATCATACGGGAAAAGGTCGTGCACCAATCGTGTAATATGTGAGAGTACGAAGGAGGAATCCTTTAAAAGAACTCTGATGGATGTCTTCATGGAAAACACTTTTCTAAGATGTGTTACACTTGGTGGATTTATGTCATTTTTAACTGCAATTGTGGCACTCAGCCAATGTGGTGGCGCTGTAACGTAATCAGTGTATCAGAAAATTTACTGACTGACTACAAAGTGCAACGCCAAGAATTAACCTACTACAAAAATATTCAATAACTCAACTCTTATAAAGTGTAAAGCCTAAATTATGTTTGGGCACACAACGGTTTTGATTAGTGTTGCTCGACACGTATTTTCGACAGAAAAAGGTGTCGCACAACACTTTTTTTTTTTCATTTTGCGCAGCTTGAGAATTTTGTTATGTTGTAGAAAGCATCATATTTTGTCACGCAGTGCGAATGGTGGCATTACCATTGTTACAGAAACAGTAGCGTTAAATCAACATGGACTTCGACCTGCATTCAGCATCTCTGTCCACAGAAGCAGCCGCCTGTCCTGAGGAGCTGAGAGGACAGAGGCGACTCAAACTGCCGTCACCAGGCTGACGGACAGCAGACATTCACTGAGACATAATAATTTGGAGTCAGCGCCACAGGAGGAAATCAACAGTGTTCGTATTTATTGATTCTCCTCCAACAATCGTCACCTTAATGTGGTGGAGTGGGTCGTGTGTCCCCGTGATCCTGGGAGTCTTGTTGTCGTGGGCTAACAGCACCCGGTAGGGTCTCCCTAGGCAAAGTGGTCCCAGGGGAGGAGCCAGACTAAGAGTGGTTTGATGAAACGGCACATTTGACTGAGACTGAGTACCTCGCCCGGTCTGGGGACACCAGGGCCCTCGCCAGCGAGCGTCTGGCAGCCAGGCCTTGGACTATGAAGCCCAGTCAGGCTCAGCCGGAATGAATAACGTGGAGCTGCCACCCTGTGGGCCCACCACCTGCAGGGACTGGCATCGGGGTCAGGTGCATTGTGTGCCTGAGTGTACTAACCTCTGGTGTCGCAGACTGGCTCTAGGGACATGGACTTCGGTGCTTCCCATTAGAGGTGTTCCAGGCATGTCCCACTAGTAGGAGGCCCAGAACACCCTGGAGGGATTAAATATCTCATCTGTCCTAGGAACACCTCGGGGTTTCCCAGGAGGAGCTGGAAAGTGTTTGCTGGGGAGAGGGACGTCTGGAGTACTTTACACAACCTGCTGCCCCTGTGACCCAGCTTTGGATAAGTGGTTGAAAATGAATGGATGGATAGATTGTATTTCTCAGCCCTGCATTGTGAGTGAGGGGAATCTGCTGCTCACAGACAGACTGGGAGCTGATCAATCCATAAATATATGGTAACAAGTTAAACACACATGCACATGTGTGTGATTTAAACAGCTGTCTGTGCAGATTTACTAAACATCGACAGCAACAGATTCGGACTATAAAAAAAACCTACAGGTCTCTGGTTACTGAAGCATAAATTGAAAACGTCAAAGTAAAGTAAAACATATTTCCCTCTGCGATGTTGTGAAGTCGAAGTACAAAGCAGCAGAAAATGAAAATACTCAAAATTGTACTAAAGTACTTGAGTAAATGTGCTTCGTTTCATTCCACCACTGCTGTGCTTAAAGTTTACTGGTGTGTAGGGACATGTGGAGTGGGAGTCCACTGGTATGCCAGGGTCTATTTAACTTTTAGGTCTTTTTATTAAAACTCCAGTGAAGTTCTCAGTCAAGTTAATCAGGCTGCTGCTCTGAACGACCTCCAGCTCTGATGAGCTGTGCCTGATATTTCTGCTGGTGTTGGAGTAATTTATGCCGTTAACGTGGCAACAGGGAGTCGGGATGAAGAGATCTGAGACGTGACGGAGAGATGGAGCCAAGAGTTAATTAGAAACAGTGATGTACAGGACTTGTGGAGATATTAGTCTTTTCAAAAGGAATTAAGGCTGGTAGCTGGTGATTAGGGAGGTCTAAGGATGTGACGCTTTTTAACTTTGTGGAACGATAATGTCATTGATATGAAGGACTTTCTAATCTCTCCTCATACTTTAATGTCACTTCAGCAAATGCCTTTAAACAACGATCAGTCTCACTGGCGGCAGGTTCTGTTTTTCTACTGCAAGACAAAAGAGAGAAAACTGACTGAACTGCTGATGATTCATTATATAACTCCAGAACATGCCGCCACATGTGGTGTGTGTAACTGTGGTGGACCTTCTCTCAGGTCTCAGGGATGCACGTGGATCCTTGAAGGTTTAATGTGGAGGGATTTTTGATAAATATCAGAATCAGATTTATTGCCAAGTAGGTTTTCACAGACAAGGAATTTGCCCTACACTGATTCCTAACTGGACACCAGGCGGTATAGTTGAGTGCTAAGGGCGGCGTCATCCATCAGGGGCGCCACAGATAGGGAAAGAAAAAAATCAAAATGTTTATCTTTACTATTGTTTACTAATGCTATTACTACTATTGTTTTGAAACTTTATATAAGGCCACAACAACAAAACTACATGGCAAAGCCTCCTAAATAATAGAGAGGCCTCATTACACTTTACCTGCTCTTTGGGGAGATGGTCGAATTATCCGACGTCATGTGAACTGAGAAACACGCTGTATCGTTATCATGTCAAGATGACAAAAGCTTTCTGGTGCCCATTTAACTACCGCTACACTACTGAGAAGAGTGTGTGTGGAGAGAAAGAACATGAAAACAACAACAAATCTGTATTGAAATCAGCAGGAGATCTAGTTACCGTTACCTCCAAGCAGCTGGTGGCTGCAAAGAACAGCTCACGGAGGTTGCATTGATTTACATTGTGAAGAGTTCAAGCTCTATTCAGTAAAAATGAGTATTGAGAGAAGGTAAATTATAATGTTCTCATGATGTCCATGCATCCATTTTCTAACTGCTTATCCCCTTGAGGGTCGTGGGGGGAGTGGAGCCTATCCCAGCTGACACTGGGTGAGAGGCAGGGTTCACCCTGGACAGGTCACCAGACTATCACAGGGCTGACACATAGAGACAGACAACCATTCACACTCACATTCACACCTACGGCCAATTTAGAGTCACCAATTAACCTGCATGTCTTTGGACTGTGGGAGGAAGCCGGAGTACCCAGAGAAAACCCACGCTGACACGGGGAGAACATATATCAGCAGCAACAGAGTTGTCTTTGCATCATTGGTGAGGAGAGGAGTCGAGCTGCCACAGGAGCAGAGAAAAAGAGCTGCTATGGGAGCTGGTATGTACAAGTAGAGAGCGAGTGGGGGAAAATTGCATTTATTTCCCAGGACGGCAAGGCTTGAAATAGGACAGTGACGTAAGGTGCCGCAGGGCAGCATGTCCAGGCGCTGGTGTGGGGTCGTAAATTGAAAATAATATGGGCATATTTTTTCACTGCCTTCTCAGCAGGTATTCTGACCAAAAAAACGACTGCCTTTATCATAAAAAAACAAACAGTAACACCTGTTTTGTTTCAGGTATGAGTGAGTTGATGAGATATGACACAGGTGTTCCAGTTTGAGGAACAGATCTGTCACATCACATTTATAATTTCCTGTTTGGTCCTTCAGGTGGCGATGGTGCCCGAGGTCCCGCACCCCTTCCCCACAGTGGACGTGCCTGATCATGCTCATTACACCATCGGCTCTGTCATCCTCGCCATTGGCATCACCGGCATGGTCGGCAACTTCCTGGTCATATACGCCTTCAGCAGGTAGGACAACTTCCTGTGCCCTAATGTGGTTTGATCCCTACGCTGCCTTCAGGTTACAACAGAAAGTCAGGAACATACTAGAACACACCAAAACACATGTTGTGAAACAGAATTTTACTATTTTTTAATGCAGTTTGCAAAGACTTGATTAATAATGCAGTTAATGATTGTTTAACAGTAACTTTGACGGTTTTTAAATGTCCATTTTTAAGTATTTAGGGTTTGGCGTGTAGATTCCAGCCTCATTGCTCCCCGCAGAAATATTTATGTGAGATACTGGGGCGTGATGATTAAATATTTTCCCCCTTAGCTGGAGCCTGCAGGTGGATGTTGGGGTGGAACTGGGGTTAAAAGAGCGAGCAGCAGTGTTGATGCCGGTCAGCAGTGGCATTGACAAGGCAAAGGAAGAGCTGTACCTGAATTTACAAATGTGTAGAATATTACTGCAGACACAACGCTGTGACAGCAGATGCTCCCCGCATCTGTATTTTGGATTTCTACATACCTTGGTTTACCCTGATACCGCTCCAGCCCACTACATTGCGATAATGTGATTGCGCCGCTGATAATACTGTAATGACTCATACTGACGATGACCCGATTATGTTTTATTGTTGAGATGATGCATCATGTTGAAAAAATGCTGACCACTGTTGAGTGAAGTGATTCTGGCTCCACCTTTTAGCACAGCATCACTGCCCTGGGTACCTGAACAGAGGGGTGGCGAAAAATGGGGGCGATTCTATCGGTACCATCGACATCTTCTCACAATTGAAATGGAAAAAATGTGAATCAAACTTAACTGAGCTGGACTGCTTGGTGGAAACAGGTCTTAATTGGACGTCACCTGTGGAGGGAACACACACTCAGAGTGGAGAATTTAAAGCTGCAGAGGTTTTCAGATGAAGGTTAAATCTTCAGCAGAGAAAGCTAATGTCTCGGGCTGGAACGAGTCATGGCTGCCTCGTTTTTATCGACCACACACACCTTTTATCTTCCATCGCTGCACAGAAAATGTCTTTGTCTGAGTTCTCTGGAGTCTTTTGTAGAAGCTTCAGCACTTAAGATGAAATCACCCCACGTATTGATTGGACCATTTGTGGGACAGGTATTGATCTGTCATTAAAATCAGAGACCTTGTCCGTGATGTGTGCTCCATTGACTAAATGTTAATTTTAGAAGTGTTGCAGCACTAAGTGATTTTTCCATGCAGGCGCTTGGACTTCAGAGTGTCCCGACACCTGCTGCTGCACGTGACTCATTCAGCCAGTTAACAGCAACTTCCTGCTGTCACCCTCAGCCAGGGGTGGGCGATATGTCCTAAAATAATATCACAGTGTTTCAGGGGATTTTTGCGACAAAGACATTCTTGACAATATGACAAATTAGTTAAAAAATATTTTATCATTAATTTAAGGAAATGGAAATGCAGCAAAATAAGTGATATAGTTTTACAGTTTGCCTTCAAATATTCAGTAAAAACAAAAATGATCTCTCATGTCTTTAGTTTGTGAACAACAACAGTAACTCAGAGTGAGATTCAGATTCTGTATACAATATTAAAGAATCAAATAAAACAAAGTCTACCACAAATTACACATTTAAACAGCTCCCAAATACAAAAATGTCCCCTGGACCTGGACCTTTCTGCTCTGCCATTTCTCCTCTAATCATCACGCTGTAACCTGTGACAGGCTGTTATGATACCACAACTATCACACACTCACATAGATGGAGTTTTTTGTTGAGCTGTGAGCGTCACGTAGGTTTACATTACCAAAGGTTGATGAGAAAATCACTTGACGACACCGACACTGATAAGAGAAGAGAGGGAGAGACGCTGTGCTGCTGCCAGAGGAGCCGCTGAATGAGTTCCCTCTGAGCGGTAAGTCACTAAAAGAGTCTGAGAAGTCCGGGACTGTTCATAAAACATTCAGGACACCACAGTTTATTCCACACTACTGAAGCTGCTCCTCTTTTTGGAACCACCACGGAGTCTGTAATAATTTCTCTTGTTGTCGCTGTGACGTCAACATGTCAACAAGTCAAAATATTGTGAGTATCATGATATGAATTTTTCATATGATATTAAAGATGAGACTGTATTAACTTGAACGATATAATGTGACACACCCCTACCTTCAGCTCTAAAAACCTCTGCAACTTTAGTGTCCATAGCGTTTATTTACTTAGGGGTTCAATTAATTAAGCCATTAAAGTATGTTCGCACAATGTGTCAGCAGTTGACCAATAGGAAGCAACAGTGCTTCCGAAGAAGAGCGTGGCCCGGTAGAGATTTGGACATAAATGAATGAGCATCTGTCTGATTGTCATAAAACCTGTTGGTAATCTTTAATGCAGGTGTCCTGAACTGTCAAACGTCTTGATTCTACCCAGCTTTTGAGTTTTAAATGTCCGTGCTGGCTTGAACCCTGGAATTGCTGCTTGCAGCTACATTTATTTATTTATGTTTGGCAGAAAAGCGCTGACAGGGTGTAGGGGAGGCAGGTTGAGGGTTTCTGGCACAGCTTCACGTACCTCCAAAGAGCATGGAGCAGAAGTTGAAACTCAAACTTCTGTGTGACTTCTACTGTGATTTTATTACCAGCGAGCAACGTCTTTTTATTGACAACGTCTTTCAACTAATTAATTAATGGACTACACTAACTATTTGTGTTTGTGTGTGTGTGTGTGTGTGTGTGTGTGTGTGTGTGTGTGTGTGGCAGGAGTCGCAGCCTGCGGACGCCGGCCAACATGTTCATCATTAACTTGGCGATCACAGACCTTCTGATGTGCGTCACTCAGGCGCCCATCTTCTTCACCACCAGCATGCACAAGAGGTGGATCTTTGGAGAGAAAGGTACCTGACTGCACACACACACACACACACACACACACACTGAGGATGTGTCAGTAGAGCCTGAAATTTGAAGCAGCTGCAGCTGATCACATTTTTCTTTGGTGTATTTTTCCTGCAGAGTAAAGATGTGTTACGATGTGGTCCTTATCTCCTCCCTCTCTCCACTCTCCTTCTCTCACATCAGTTTTTCATTTCCCACCATGAAAGTGTGAATCAGTGAATTTAAGCTCAGAGAAAACAGTCGATCCTCCTCCGTCTCCCAGAGAGAGGCGCTGCGAGGTCATTTTAATCTGACCGAGAGGAGAAGGAAGTGTTGACTTACTGCTTTTTTATTAATTTAATTTAAAGTCATAAATTGGCACTTCAAGGTATTAAATTTCACATTAAATCATTCCCTAACTTGTGTGTTTTTGTTGAAAGGATCAGTCCATCTGATATTCATCACATGCGACCATTCCAGTGTGTTGTTTTAGTGGTGTTAGGAACAGACGTGTTGTTGGCAGGGCGATCTTCTACGCTCAGTGCTCTCATTAAGCCGACATGTTGAACTTCCTGCACAGCTTTCTTCTGCTGATTTTTCACTCCACGTTATCTGGAACACATTTTACACACAGCTGAAGCATATTATCCTGATTTATTACAAATTTTTGATGTTATCACAACCTGTTTCTGGCACTGTGCAGCATGTATAAGCTGTACCACTCTGAAGGAAGGTTTCCTCCCTGTTGGCGCTTCCACCTCCAACCTCCCCCTCTGACCCTGTCAGGCCCACATGAGTCGGGTGCACAGCTGGCGGTGTCATTCCCTGATATTCACAACAAATCTTATTGTGAATAATAATCCTTCAGTGTCTTATTTTTTGCCCATATAAGTTTTTCTATGACTGGCTATTTTAAAGGATGTAAATGTGTTGACATATTTATCAATAGCCCCTTTTCCACCAGTATTCCCAAGAACTTTTATTTCCAGGAATTTATTTACCTGGGTAAAAGAATTCCTGGTAGTCTGTGTGGTCTGCGTTTCCACCGCACCTCAAAGTTACAGAAAATTTATTCAGATCAGGCTGATGACTTATGGGGGAGTGGTAAAAGAAACTGCACTACACCTCCAGTAGGTGGCGGTAAGAAGAAGCTGAAGCGAGAAACAAGCACGACGATGCCATAAATGGCGACGGACAAGCTCCAAAGAGCCTGGACCTCGTCGTCCGTCCACTTCTCGTAGCTTCTCTTCTTTTGCTCCATTTTCCAAATGATCAAAACACAAACCAAGTGAAGCTTGTAGAAATGAAATAAAGTTTGCAGCCACACTGGCACGGGAGTGTGGAACGCTGCAAGTGTGTGTTCCACCAATCAGCGTTCTTCAGCACACAGCCCCGCCCCTCAAGAATTCAGGGGACTCTGAAAAGTCCTACCCCCCTACTAGGTACTTTTTTCAGGGAAAGTTTGGGGCCGAGGGAAAGTTTTTTCCCCGGGTAATTTCGGTGGAAACGTGCCAAGGTTTTTCAAAATCCTGGGTAAATGATAAAAGTCCCTGCAGTGGAAAAGGGGCTGTGGTGTCTATTTATCTATGGATAGGCAGGTGTTGATACTGTTAAACCTTATTAAATTAAAATAACAATAATAATAAACATAATAATCATGTGTGTGTCTTCAGGCTGCGAGCTGTACGCATTCTGCGGCGCTCTCTTTGGTATCTGCTCCATGATCACACTGACGGTGATCGCTGTCGACCGCTACTTCGTCATCACGCGGCCCCTGACCTCCATCGGCGTGTTGTCGCGGAAAAGGGCCCTCCTCATCCTCATGGCAGCCTGGGCTTACTCTCTGGGCTGGAGCCTGCCGCCATTCTTCGGCTGGAGTGAGGAAACACACACACAAACACAATTGTTGTCATGGATGTGGTCTGAACCCAACAGCAGCACCACAGACAGTTTATAATAGTCTTTTATAAAACCACTTGTCAAACACAGAGTGAGCAGGCAGATGAAGAAGCAGTGAGAGTGAATGTGTTGGCTCAGAACCTTTGAGGACACAGTTTCAGTCCAGAGTGCTTTGTGTGACGCACCGAAGCAGAGAACAGGTGAGTCAGTGGCGTCTGCTGGATGCAGATAACACCGATGATGAGTGGATCTTGCAGCGCACACACAACAGCAGAATGTGCAGCCACGTGGCGAGGAAATCCACAACACAGGAAATCACAGGCAGCAGATCAGGTTCAGTCACGATGGAGAGCTGGGTGATGGTCTCTCCAGAATGCCATGGGGAACAAACAAAAAGAAAGCAGAGCTCTTTGTCAGGGACAGAGGGCGTTTACCAGGGAGCAGATGAAGCAGGAGAGGTTGGCAACGAGGAAGCAGTCCGGGAACAAACACTGGAAAGTCCTGCATGAGAATGACAAGGAATAATCTGGCCTCGAGAGTCTGTAAAGCAGGAGGTAATGATCCACAGGGGAGGGGCATTAGCTTGATGAGATGGGTGTGGTGCACCAGCAGGAGTGGGAGATGAGTGGACAGGTGATAGGCTGGGAGGTAGGTGTGGTGAAGAGGGAAGGTTGGTGCTACTGGACTATTCCGCTAGAAGTCACACCAGAGTACCCAGACTGTATAGATTTGCATGAAGTAAACAACAAACATACCAACACCAGCGATGACACTGTAGGAGGTTACTATATTGTTTATTCTGAGATCACAGCAGAAAAACGACAGCTACACAAACGTAGACGGCACGTGAGGCCCCTACATCAAGTATCTCGTGGCGATATTGACTTTCACGCTGCCCCACACCGACCATGTGCACATTGCAACTTGCAGATGCGTTGTGTAAATTTCTTAGGACATGCAAAATCAATCCCCCAACTGACACTGGATATAGAGGCAAGCACCATGCGCAAGGGAATCCAGCAAGTATATCTTCAGCCTTACTCTCCTTTCCTCTCGTCTGCTTACCTTTACTTTCCTCTACTGTTGTGGGGGATTAATCTGCTGTTTCCATCTGCTGCACATAAATCTTTTGTTCTGCCTCAAAGCTTTTTTTTATCTTATCAAACTTATTGTTCATTTACTCTCCAAATCCCATTTATTATCAGTTCAGTTCAAGTTCACACACACACACACACACACACACACACACACACACACACACACACACACACACACACACACACACACACACACACGTACTCTCTCTTCATGTGGTGTTTTTCTTCTTCCTCTCACCTGGTTTTGATTCTCCTCCGCAGACTCTATCTCACTTTACTTTTTATGTAAATTGAAATATATGGAAACAGAAAAGCTCCCATAAATCTTCCTCTCATGGAAAAACATTCCAGGTGGAAATGTTCGAGTGTGTCAGAAATGTACGGGGTGTTTTTAGCAATATGTGATGTATTCGTCTGTGTTTTAATATACTTATGAGGACAGCGTGTTCTCAAGAGGAGAGATGAAACAGAAGAAAATATTTTTTGTTTCTGACCTCTGTGTGGAAGCTGATTCAGGACTTTATGAGTTATGAGATGAATTTACCAGCCAGTTAACAGGTTTTAATTTGAGTGCAGTCTGGTACTTAATATTGATATTCAGTATCATTTAGCAGTTTTCCTTTGGACACTGTTTTATCCTGTGCAAACACAGACTCCCCTGGAAGCAGTGATGTTTTACTGGGGCCAGACTGGGGCCAGACTGGGGCCAGCTGTTGTTTTAGGGGGGCAGATAAATTAACTCTGAGCTCAATTTAGCAGCAGTACAGTGTAAAGTAGGACAGTGTGGTTCAGTTGTGGTGTTGTACAACAGACCATGTGTTATTAAATCTTTTGGACAACAGGTTGATATTCACATCAAAAAGAAACGCATAATGTTTATTACATCTTTAATCAGATGACGCCACCTTGAACTTCATTGCACGATGGGACGTTAAAACTCTGTCTGTGTCCTTGTCTCCTGTCCATCAGGTGCCTATGTCCCAGAGGGCCTGCTGACGTCCTGTACGTGGGACTACATGACCTTCACCCCGTCCGTGCGAGCGTACACCATGCTGCTCTTCATCTTTGTCTTCTTCCTGCCGCTCTTCATCATCATCTACTGCTACGTCTTCATCTTCCGCGCCATCCGCAACACCAACCAGTGAGTCTGTGTGTGTGTTTGGTGCTGTCGGTGTGTTTTAGTTTCCTTTCTGTTAGTCAATGTGTGTGTTTGCGTTGTAATCTTAAGGCTAACGGCAGCTGGGTTTGTAAAATGAGTGGTTTAGTTTAACCTGATTTTCCTCCTGAATCTTTTGTTTCCATATATCTTTTTTTTTTTTAATAAAAATATTAATAAATATTTATTTATTTTGCAAATCACATTTTTAGAATGTGAATTTTAGTTTTTGTATGATAGGTTTTCCAAACTAAACACAGATAAATCAGAGGGACTTCTGTTACTGGAACATATGAGAGCATAAATAAAGAGTTTTATGTGATCTGTGTTCCAAAAGCTGATTAATTGGGCTATTAAAGGAATATTTCACCCCAAACTGCAGCGCAAACAGAGAAAAAAGTCTGAACATCTTTCAACAAAGCAGTCTTGAAGTCAAGCAAGTATCCCTGCAACTGTTGTTTTGAGCAGTCTTGAAATAAAATCCCCAGTCCTCTTTGTCTAAGACCGAGACAAGGCAGTCGAGTCTGAGACAAGACTGAGATCTTCAAAAAGTGGTCTTGAGTACCAGAACACTGCAGCAAGTCCCGTGATATTTATGGTTCACAGCTGTTTTGACCTCCAGCTCCTACTGTTTTTATTGCTCTATGATAATGATCCTTTATCTGCTCTTCGAGTTTTAATCCCAAAATATTTTCAGCATTTTTAATGTACGAATTAAAGCTGTTGAAAAAGGAAATTGTAAAAGGGGGATTTATACTTGTGCGTTGTACACTTGTGTGATGGTGTGACTGTGTCGCTCTGCAGTTACCGCTCCAAAACACTAGTTGGTGGCGGAGGTTTCTGTGAAGTGCAGTCAAGTTTAGTGTATTCAGAACACATCTGAAGAGCAGAGTCATCATTGCTAAACATAACTGTGTTTCCATTTGTTGCAGTAAATGGTTAAATCTATGATGAGTGTGTTCCTGAGTGAAATACTGTGATGGGTGTTGTCGTGCAGCAAGAGAACAAAAGCTTTTAGAAGTGTCAGAGCCTTAGTTTAGGGTTAGTCTGCAGTAAATGAACACAGGTGTCCTCACAGGTATAGTAGTCCAGGTGTGTGTGTGTGTTTCAGGGCGGTGGGGAAGGTTAACGGCAGCGTTCACAGTCACAGCAGCACTCGAGACTCGGTGAAAAACTTCCACCGGCTGCAGAACGAGTGGAAGATGGCGAAGATCGCTCTGATCGTCATCCTGCTCTACGTCATCTCCTGGTCGCCGTACTCCACTGTCGCTCTCACCGCCTTCGCCGGGTAAAACAAACACCAGCCGATACTGAGCACTCACTGTGCAGCAGGAAATTGTATTTCAAGTAAAAACAATGCGATATGTGTTTGCCACGACCCCACACATTCTCAGGATCCACTCAGAACGTGTGTGTGGTCCAAGTCTGTGTCCCAAAAGCTGAGAATCACTGAATCAGAGGACAAGACCTCGACCGCCTCCTCCTGTGCTGCTGAAGCGTCAATGACTGAGGCACTGAGTGTGTAAAGTTCTCTGTGATTCCTCACTGTGTACTTTTGTTGTGTTCTGCACAGGTACGCAGACATGTTGACTCCGTACATGAACTCTGTGCCCGCCGTCATCGCAAAGGCCTCTGCCATCCACAACCCCATCATCTACGCCATCACACACCCAAAATACAGGTAACAACAACACATGGTTGAACAACACACTCATCACTGTTGAAAAGTTTATAATCAGCTGTTACGATGATGTGTTTCTTCTTTTTTTAAATAATTAAAACAGACAAAAACACTACAATTCACACACTTAATGAATTATTTATATTTGAAATAATTTTGGTCCCAAAACAGGAAGAATTAAATGATTCAAACTTCCATTTACTTCCCAAAGTGACAACGTTTAAATGCACAAATATTTGGGTTTTTTCCCTTG
This sequence comes from Cephalopholis sonnerati, assembly GCA_019142605.1. NCBI lineage: Eukaryota > Metazoa > Chordata > Actinopteri > Perciformes > Serranidae > Cephalopholis > Cephalopholis sonnerati. Next base: position 8,498,668 of record JAGQAX010000018.1, on the reverse strand, counting down.
TACTGAAAAAGACAGTATTCCTACTTATCTGTTTACATGGCTAATAAACATCAATATTCCTGTTTACACAACCCTGTCTCACTCAGAAGTCGTTGAAATCCGGCACTTCGGCTGTGACTTGCGGTGTTAGATACCAACGAAAAAAAACAGCCTTCAGTGTCGGCATGATACGCAGCTGGTTGCCCTTATAGTTTGGTGGTGGTGGATGGGTCCAACAAACACTGACTTTAACCTGGGACAGCAGTCTTCGCATCCTGTAAGACAATAAAGCCAAACCTTGTTCTTTTTTTCTAAACCTAACCACGTGTTTTTGTTGTTGACGGGAGAAAAATGTCAGTTTGCAGTGTTGTACCGGCGTAATACATTTATTTTGAAAGGGACTGTATGCAAACAGTAAACTTCCTGTGAAAACCGAAGTGTATTTTGAAAGAAGTCAATGCATGTAACAGGCAGAACTTGACACGGCGCCCCAGAACATCAACAACCAACACACCCAGGGTACCTTGCTCATTGTATGTGGACGTGGAAAGTCAGTGACCAAACATCAATATGTGACGACATACAGAAAGTGAGAATGTGTTGGTTTACGTGCAGCCGTGCATACTCTGAGAACATGTCGAATATCATGTCAAAATATGAAAAACTGCCGTCGCTTCTGTCAGGATTTTTTTAACGTTACCTACCAGTGGCAGACTTGTTGGACCATGTGAATGCATCCAACCTCTTTCCTTCCTTCAACCTGTGAATATCCAAGTCTTTCATAATGTTTAGAAGTAGGTGTGTTTTCTCTTATGACCAGAAATGTGGGCTTTTCTTTTGGGCATGCATCTCTACATCAGCCCTGCAAACTGCTGGCTGGTTGGTTTGTGTACAACATCTCCATGACAACGCATAGAGCCGACTGTAAACAGACAAGAGGCTGTGTGTTGCAAACTGCAGTAAAAACATCAATTAAATCGCATATTCTGAATGCACTTGTCTAGGTCTTGTCCCGTCGAGGGGAGCAGGAGTGCAACATGACAGCGTGAAAGGCTGTCCCCTCCCTGTTCTCCAAACCAGACAGTTCAAAGTAAAATATTTATTATTCTGAAAAAAATGAACTTAGATTAACAACAAAGTGAAGCAAATATACCTCGGGGTGAACCAGGGCCAAAACAACAAACAAAACAACTATCTAATCCCGAACACACCGCCTACACCTTTGTGAAATAAAAAACAAGCAGAAAGACATCTACTAAATCTGGCTCCCCAGGATACATCAGAAACAGGGGAAAAATATACAAAATAAAATGGCAGCCCACCCCTACAGCTTCAAAGGTAATTTAAAAATAATAAAGGTAAATTACTGAAAACATATAGGCGACTAAATACCCACAAATATGAAAACTTCCCCAGACCGAACGCACACATCCAGCCAATCAGCGCAGCACACCTGTAGTTACGAGACAGAGATCCTCACACATACAGAGCGCTCACTCTCACACAAAACTCAAACATATGAAGGACACAGAAACTGAAACACATCAAAATACAGCCAGAGCCGTAACAGCACTGTGTAAGTGTCTAAAGAATACTCCTAAACCCTCACTCACATGTCCCGCACATCTTAATGGAAAAATGCTTCATCTGGAAAAAGACATGATTCGAAAAATCCAAACACAAGTTTACGTGACCCGTGTCAAATTCAAAATGCTGTGATATTCCGAATAATAATAGAATATTAGTTTGCATGTAAACATACTCAGTGTTGCATGACGGGAGAATATTGTGTGAAATTGGAATCTGAATTAGTTTTCCAGTCCAGAGAAGCAACAGTGACCCTCGATCATGACTGAACCACAACAGTGTAACTGAGCTCTAAATATTGAGATTGTGTTTTTTCTCTGGACCCTCTGCAGCCTCCTCTGTGGTTAGTTCAAAGAGTAGTAGCACGTTCAGCTGATGTTCCAGCAGTGCTCACCCTCCACTGACCTTCTGTTTTCATTGCAAAGTTTAAAGAAGAGTTTTGCTCAGAGCAACATGTTGCCTGTTAAGTCCAGCTCGTTACAGTCATTACTGTGCACTCTTATTGAAATCTGCTCACATTCTGACGCTCAGCTTCTAGTTTCTTTTACCGATGACTGATGACTTCTGTCTAATTTGACATCAGCTAATGTGACCGCAGCCCAGTGAACTGATTCAATCAGAGAAAGCTCCGCCGGCTGTGAGCGCTCCGACACCTCAGCTGAACCAACCGCTGCTCAATTAACCTGAATGTTAAGTGAACTGGAGAGAATTAATCTCACACACACACACACACACACACACACACACACACACACACACACACACACACACACATGATGAGATTTTAAAGCCGCAGGATAAAAAGAAAACAGCTTACATAACTGTACATGTCTGTCAGTGTCATGTAACATCGTGATGGAGGAGGTGTAAAGAATCAATTATAATAAACATAGAAGAAGAGGAAGAGAAAAAGTAGATAATAAATAAATTAAATGTTAAATTTTGTGGTTTTTGTTTGGTACACTTTATTTATAATGTGACATTACATAAATATAGGAGTGTTGTACATCTAAAAATCAGTGGTGGAAAGTAACTCAAGTTTTGTGCTTAAGCAAAATTTTGAGTACTTCTTCCATCACTGCTAAACATAACACATCTATTAATCATGTGATGTCACTTCCTGCTCAGCTTCTGTCACTCAGTTCAATAGGCTCGTTCAAGATGAGCCAGGCCTGCGCTGATTCCATCAGCACCAATCACCGCACGATGCATGCCAGTTAGTTTTGTGTCTGACATTAGCCCGACTAGCTCTGACATAATAAATGAGTGGACAGCGATAAACTCGTGAGAGCAAGCCAGGTGCTGCAGTTGCTCAACACCGACTGCAAGACCCGGAGCATGATGGGAAACGCCTGGCTCTCACCTGATCTAACAGCTGATTGGTTTAGATGTTGACTCAACAAGATGACGTTTTAGATAAACTTTTCATATTTGTTGAATTTGGATTTTATTTGTCTCATTTGAAGGTTTATTCTGTTCACAGAAAACATGTTTTGGTGAAGTTTAGACTAAATACATTCATTTAAAACTATATAGAGTCTACTGTATATTAACACTGGACTGTTTGAATTATTGAAGTATTGAGCATCACACAGACTTGTGGTCAGTGGGATGTGAGGATTCTTAAAATAGCATCTGTACAGATGTGAAGCCCTGACAATATCTGACTGATCTTTAATGACAGCTGTTGTCTTGTTTTTTATTTTCCTCTGAAAATATGAACCTTATAGTCAAACACAATGTATCTGGCCCATATAGCTGAGGGGACAGGTCAAACTGACATGATGCTGATTCACAGGAGAACTCATGTAAAATGGAGGTTGAACCATGAACATAAATTACAGAGCGCCTGTAAAGCATTTAAATAGCTCAATCTATCATAATTAAAACAACTGGAGACTGAGAAGAAACTGATATATGGGTCTGATAACATTTTAATAAATCAACATCACGTCTGACAGGATGTAAGTGTTTCTGTGACTTCCTGTACGGACTGAATGTTGCTGGAAACTCTCAGAAAACTGTCGGACTTCACCGCCTCCTGCTGCAGCTGCCTGCTCTCCTCTACTTTCCAGGGGAGGCGCAGTTCATCTCCAACGAGCCTAATCTCTCGTTCAGCATTTCTGTCAGCTGTCTTCCTGAATAGATTTTATATAAGCTCATGGGGTTTATACTTTCCACATGCTAAGCACAAAGGCATCAACTACAGCAGTGTTTGTTGTTATGAATTAAGATAAAACTTTATGTATCTCGAGGGAAATTGTTGAACAGAAGTTACAACACTGTACAAAGTGGGAAAAAAAATCTATCAAGAACCAGTTTTTGGTTTGTCCGTTCTAGGCTACTGTAGAAATGTGGCAATGCAACATGGCCTTATAAACCTTATAAACTGCTCTTTCTAAAACACAAAACTTCTTGTTTTCTGGCGACTATACACCAAAGAAAACGTACTTATTCTGCTGTATTCCATTCCTGCCAATATGTGCCTCTAAATCCTACACACTGGACCTTTCACAGGGACATTGACGAAACTCTTCTTACGTCTGGAACAGAAACCAGAGGTTCAGTTTTCACTCTGAGCTTCTGAGTTGAGGGACCAGTGAAGTACTCATGAACGCAGCCCGAGTTAAACTCCTCACCTCTGTCTCCGTGCAGGATAGCGTTAGCCAAGTACATCCCGTGTCTTGGCGTGCTGCTCTGCGTTCATCCTCGTGACCTCCGCTCGACCAGCAGCAGCTTCATGTCAACACGCCGCTCCACTGTGACCAGCCAGACCTCCGATATCAGCAGCCAGCTGAGGCGGCAGAGCTACGGCAAGTCACGCCTCTCCTCCGCCTCCGACAGCGAATCGGTGAGCTCAGATGCACAGGAGATTGATGATATTGATGTTAAACAGAGAGCGGGAGATGAGAACATATGTGGTGTTTTCCTCTGCAGGGTCTGACGGACACTGAGGCTGACCTGTCCAGTATGAGCTCCAGACCAGCCAGCCGCCAGGTCTCCTGTGACATCAGCAGAGACACCGCCGAGCTCCCCGACTTCAAACCCTCCTCCAGCTTCAAGTCCAAGATGAAGAGCCACGACTCGGGCATCTTCGAGAAGGTAAACACGTCTTTGATTCCTTTTGATTTGGTCCTTGACGATTTCCATCAGATTTTATCAGCTGCTCAAAGACGGCTTTAAATTTATCTTTGACATTTTTGTCAGAGCAACAACTCCTGAAGCTCAAACCTCAACACTGTCATGTGTAAACACATCACCAGTGCAGTATTATTATACCAAACAACAGTGTTAAAGGTCTGTGACGTCTGAACAGACTTAACTCTTTCAAAACTGCAACTTCTGGAAAAACTCTGCTGACACCGGCTTGCTTTCCACGAGCGGACTAAACAGCACAGACTCACATCGCACTCTGATGCCGTGGGTGAAGCTAGCGTACTCTTCTTCGCTGACCAACAGCAGCTGCGGCTCTGAGAGACATCAGTAGCTTTTTCTCTGCAGCTACAGATTACTTTTGACTTGTCAACTGAACCCTCTGGAATTTTTTAAAGTGAAATGAGCCATTGACAAAGCACAGTGGTGTCTTAGTTTCCATCACTGCGGAAGCAGGAAGTGAAGAGCCCCTGTGATGGCTTGACTACGGTGTGTTGAAGGGACACAAATAGCAGCACACGATCAATGCGATTAAAAAAATACAACACATTATGATCAGACCTTAAATCACATTGCTATTAGCGCATTAATGCTGACAGTTCTCATTTTTATTAGGGCAAAGCACCATGGGAGTTGTAGTTAACCTTTCTTCTTCAGTTTAGACGTCCACAGGCTTCTTGTTCATGTTTCATCAAAAACAGAGGTGTTCATCATTTGCTATTTTTACTTATGATTGATGGGGAAAGAGAAAAAAATTTAACTTCTCAACGTTTCAAAAAAAAAAAAATCTTCACATTGAGGCTTTAAATGACAGCGTTTGTCCTGGTCAACCTTCAGGCAGCATGAAACCAACTGGAGACGGATTAAACAGCAGATCACCTCTTTTACCCTCCATGTAGATTATTAACGTTACAGGATGACATGCAGGGGTCACCTGAGGGGGAGACAAGGGGATTCTGGGTCATTTTAGGGGTCAGTTGAGAATATTTCTGGTTAAATCAGCTCTGAAAACATCTTCTTTCGTAACACCAGTGTTAATCTGCTGCACTGTGTGTTTTTGGCTCTTTCATCTCCTTTTGATCTTAATCACTGACTGAAATCTGTCACATGCTGTATTTTTTGTTTGTTTTTTAAGGGAGGGATTTATGAATGTTTTAGGTAACTGATTAGAGATGGGTTTGAGAAACGGTGCCGCCTTGCTGCACCTGATGCATGTGATTAAATTCCAATTTAGGCGTTCAGTGTGACAGGAAGTGTTGAAGACAGCTGGATGGTTGTAATCATGGGCTTTACATCCAGTTGTTTGTTTTTTTCCAGACGTCCTATGACACTGATATCTCCATGGCAGGAGTCAGTGAACGCGGCAGCATCCCAAATGTGAGTCCATCTGATTTATTCATGTATGTGTCTGGCTGTGTGAACAGCAGAGCACAGAGATGAGGCAGTAACTGTATGTTTCTGTCTCACAGACGGATTTCGCAGAGGGCCATGTGATGAGAGGCGCCATTGGTCGAATCCCGAGCATCGTCATCACCTCTGAGTCCAGCCCCTTCCTTCCCATCGGACGAAAAGGCTCCTGCACTGCGCGTCCCAAGACAGCCAACAACAACAACAACACGGGGTCGGGGTCTGGGTAGAGCGGCGCCCTCCTAGAAGATGATCACCTGCAGTCACGTGACCAGCTCACGCCCAGTCAGAGGTTTAGAAATGTAGACGGGTTCACCTGAAGCTCAGACACAAAGTTGTTAGAGGAAGTAATTATTAAATCTTTGGCAGAGTTTTTACACCTCGTAGTTCTTTTGATTTTAGTTTTAACAGAACAAAGATTTTAGACGGAGCATTGTTTTCACACCAAACCTGGTGCGTTTTGTTTTTGTTACCAGTGAAATGACAGCATGCATCATCACTTAAAGAGCAACTTAACACCTTGTTGAAGCTTGAACACACACTCTTCACGTGAAAGAAAAAAGCAGTCCTGTTCAGCACACAGCTCTGACACATCGTCACACCAGACTCCCTCCAAAGCAGCTCTGCATTAGTAAAAAGACAGCCAGTTTTCAGAATAAAGGCTTTGGTAATTCTGAGCATCAAACACTTCATTTCCTGCATTCAGGTTAAATTTAATGTACCAATTTATGGTGGAAGTGTCTTTATTTATGTAAAGGAAAACACAAAATTCAGACAAAAGGTGACAGTACAAAATATAAAGATATAATAGAATGTAATGCAGTGAGGCATCCTGAGTGTTCTTTTCTCATCTTACTCTATCTTACACCTGATGCAAAGCAGTGCACAACCCAGTGCAACTGTCATTGCTCGTTGCTGAAAGGAGAGGCATTTTGCTCCGTGCAGTGTGAATGTAAACCCTGCACATTATCTAACAACAACTCACTTAAAGTTAAAGCTGGTTTTGTGAGAGGACGTCTCTCTTATTTCCCACCGTGCTGTTTTAAAACTCCAGTCTACTCCAACATTATTTCGGGGAGGGGGACTGCTGTCTGACGGCTCTGTAGCACCCACTAGTGGCAGGCGGCTGTATGAAAGGTAAGCAGCCTTGTACATGAATAAAACACAACTCACATTCACACTTACGGCCGATTTAGAGTCACCTATTAACCTGCATGTCTTTGGACTGTGGGAGGAAGCTGGAGTACCCAGAGAAAACCTACGTTGACACCTGGAGAGCAAGCAAGCTCTGCACAGACGGGCTCTACCATCATGGGGTTTGAATCCGGGGTGGAGAAACCTTGTAGCGAGGCAGCAGTGCTAACCACTGTACCACCGTGCCGCTTAGCACTGTGTCCATCTGCGTGCCCATGGCCGTCTTAAAATGAGGTGTGATCATGCACATTGTTGGCTGGTTTAAGGCAGCAGAAAGTGGTTGTGCTGTTGACTGACAAAACCCTGGTCTCAAGTCAGAATGACGCTGTATTTTCCTTCTATTTAAAAGGCGTTTAATTCAGATAATAAGATGCATCTACATAGGCGGGTTCACAACATGTGCTACACACACAGGGACGTGCAGATGGGTTGCAACTGGGCAATTAATACATCATCAACGAGGAAAAAACAAATGGCATTCTGTACAATGTTAACATAGCGCAGAGCTGCTGTCTGACTCCCCATTAAAAGCGATGCTGCTTGTGTTTACATATGAGGAGGAGCGTAACTTCATTATTTCAGAAGCTAAAAGTTGAGCTGTTCCCTCTGTCAAATATTTTACTACAGTTTTTTAGTTTTGCTGCTTAAATGTCCCACAGTATTTGCTGCAGTGACATTAGCCACAAGGTCCAACACTTCAAAGTAAAAGCTCTGTACTGTATCAAAAAATAGTGTGGTTTTTGCGAAATCAACACCTCCGCGAGTCACTTGCAGTCGATTCAGAATGAACCTGCGACCCACCAGTTGGGAACCACTGATCTAGAAGACAGAATTACTCTGTAAATGTCGGCTGTTGCCATGGATACCATAGACGAGCACCAGATCCTATGTTATACTAACTCAGAAATGTAAGTTTAGTGTTAAGTTGCTCTTTAAAAATGCTGTGAATCACTGGTTAGAGAAATAAAATCACCCTGAAGTACTGTGTTTATTTAACCTTCATGTTAAAGGCCCTGCGCACTGACACAGGTGCTTGTAGTTAATCTGTCTGATTAGGTCTCTGTGTGTAAAAGGTACAAAGTGTCTGTGCTAATAGGAGCACCCACACAGTCCTGATAAAGAGGCCCAATCAGATGAGTGAAGTGGAAACACCTGTGTGGCTGTGTAAGAAGCCCAACTGTTTTATTTCAACCCAAAGAAAACCATTTTCCTGCACCTAGTTTCTTTTCCCTGACTCAGATGGATGCAAACACACACGATGGTTATATTTTCCTCTTCAGGTGAGCCCTGTAGTAAAGGTTTTCTCATGTTTCAGGAGATATATATGTGAATATGAAATGACTGTTGGTGTAATGATGGACAATTTTTTGCGGCGCACTATGCGATTTTTCTACAAAAAAAAAAATCCCGTGGTTTCCTGTTTGTGTTCTTGTTGTCTGTTGCTTTTTGATTTATTTATCTGTGTGTTTCCAGCTCAGTCCTCTGCAGAGTCACGTGACAGGTTGAGAGACACTGTGTAAAACCCAAATTCAAAACTCAGCTTTTAATTTGAAAACCAAAGGCCTTCAGACTGACTTAACCCCTCACCTGAACACAGATTGTTCTGGCTCGATGCTTAGTGCACGGTTAATTTCTTTTGTTACTGAAGTTTGATAAATATAAACAAACTGAAATTGAAGAGCAATTAAACAACAATCGGGTCAAAACCAGAAACAACCAACAAACAAAACTTCAATGAAAAAAGGAGAAACATCTCATTTAAATTATAACTTTGCATGATATTTTGGGAAATCCTCTTGCCAGCATTGGAAATATATGTTTCCTTTCTTGATGGAGCCATGCTAGCAGTTTCCCCCTGTTTCCAGTCTTTGTGCTAAGCTAAGCTAAACACACCCTGTACCTTTCTCCGTGCTGGACACACAGAGATGAAAATGCATTGTTACACATGTGGTATCAGTTAATGCTGTCATGTGAACCACAGTATTACAATACTACGCTATTGACAAGCTGACCGCAGGGGATAGCAATAAACTGCCAGATCTGCTATGTCCAAGTTATTTTTTTTTTTTCATATTTACACTCTGCTACAAACACCAAGACAAAGGGTGTGTCTCAAATCACATACTTCCTTTAGTACACTTAAATGTAGTACACTATGTACTTCTTGCGTGGCGCACTAATTACAACAGGGTAGTGCACTGCCATTTTGTGCTTAGTGGAAGTGAAAACAGCCTATTTTTAAACCACTTTGTTCTTTATCTTCTTTTTAAAGGGCGTATTGCTAACAGCATTGGAGCATTATCACCAACATTGCGTTATCTCCGTCCTCACATAAACCAAACTTACAACACAGTGTCAATGCTGTTTATGCTACAATTTAGCTCGCTAGCGAATGCTAACGTTAGCATTCACTAAGTACCAAATCATTACAGACCCAACAAACATCACTGACGGCCTTAATTTTACAAAAGAATTGGTACTTTAGGCAAAAAAATTGTATAACTAGCTCCTTGTTGTCTCAGGCCTCAAAGTTTGCTACGTCACAAAGATGGTGACCATTAAGGGTGCCAACTGTACCAGTAGTACACTGCATTTTCCTGTACTATGCAGTATGAACGCACTTAGCGCATTTGTGCACTCAGATTATTAAGTGTTTAGTACAGAAGTATACGACGGAAACACTGTAACTGTCACATCCCTGAAAAGCAACAACAAAGTAGGAGAAATGAACACTGAAGCCACACAGACTCCTGACAACATTTTTACCTCAGTGGATATTCTGTATTGTAATAACCAGATGCAACCAAAGCTGAAAAAACACTGCACCCACCATTGCACCTCACTGACCTTCTGTCTTCTGCATTTCACATTTAACAAGTATTCAGTTTGTTTATAACTGTGTCATCTTTGTCATATAAAATAAGCAGCAATATACCCAATAACAGCTTAGTGAAGTAATTTGCAAAAAACAATAAAAAATGGCAGCAGTGATGCATGGCGCGCTCCTGAGCCGCTCTTAATCACCACAGCTCTATTATCTATTTTGGATAATATCTGGGTCAATCAGATTTTCCAAAATGTCCAACTGAACCAATTCAAATGTTTCTCCTTATCTCAGTGAATCCTGAAAGCCCTGAGGCCTGCAAACGCACTTTTATTGAGTAAAAAGATATTTTAAATGTCGTTCGGTTTGTATTTTTCTTTCTGTTTGTGTTTCTTTCTTTCTTTTTTCTTGATTTGCATATTTGAAGTGTGTATTTTGCTGAAGGGCAGTGTAGTGGAATGTGATTGTGACGTTGTTGGTGTTAGTCCGGGGGGTGAAAAGGGGCATAATTGTAACGCAGCTCTTGATAGGCCCATATGACCTACTGGTCTGTGTGAAGTTATTTGTACATTTCCCAATAGTCCATTTTAATGTTTCTATACATATATGTAAAAAAAAACAAAAAAAATTTGATGACTCATGTTGTCAAGTTTCCATCCAGTCAACAAACCTTAAAGCAATTTTAATGGTGAAACAAACAAAACAAAATCGAAGCATTCTCATGCTGATTGACGACTGAAGCTTCGAAGCTTTAAAGAATTCAGGTCAGCCCTACTGCTGATCTAAACCAGGAGCTGCTTTCACAGTTTTAGATAGTTGTTATAATAACTCCCAGGTCTTCAAACTTTTACACCCTCTCTCTAAAGCCTGCAGTAACACGAACCTTCACTTTATATCAGTGTAACTAGTTTCCTGATCATTCCTCCGAGCATTTGAATGCACGGTACAGCACAACACAGACAGTACAGTGTAATACAGACAGTACAGTATTACGCAGACGGTTCAATATAATGCAGACAGCACAGTATGATGCAGTAAATGTTGACAGTAATGATGCTGAATATAAATGCAGGTGTTTGTTATATTAGTTTTTGTGTATTAATGTTTCTGTTCTGACAGATTTGTTTGAAAACAGAGATGATTTTATTGTATTTGTTGCTCCTGTTTAACTTCAGTGTTGCTCTTATTTATTTTTCTAAATAAATATCTATTATTCACTGTGTTCGTTGTGCAACACCTATTAGTGCCTTCATCACTGTAGAGACAGAAATTATAGTTTTTTAATTACATACAGTACATATATATCACATCTGTGGGACATTAAATTCAATTCAATAGAACTTAAATCATCTTGAAGGAATATCTGGCAAAATATACAAATACACAAGATATGAAGTGTTTTCAAGGAGCAAAAGCAAAACCAGTGCCTCCAGTTCCACTCCCAGGACAGAACCAGCTTTCCTGATGAACTTATTGAGGTACCCCAGAGGTCCTGTGTCTGAGTCTCGATGGGTCAGAGTCAAGTCCGATCTGCGGTGGGGCCTCTGACCTGTTGAGGCCTGGACAAGGGATGACTGTTGGGTTCCTGTGGTGTCTGGTAGATCCTTTGAGTCCTGTGGGTTGTAAAGTGGGGTAACGTCATGCCCCGTAGCAGTTCACACTGGGGTCTAGGGGATCTTTGGAGGCCATTCCTGAGCAGTGTTTGTCTGTCCTGCCTCTGGGGAGTGCCGTAGCCATGAGGGGGTGCACTTGGTCTGCAGTGGTGTTTGGGTGGGTGCAGTGTGTCATGACATCCACATGAAAGCATGTACCCCAGGCTTCCCAGCAGAACATTACACTGTAATGAGAAGATCAATGTCACTCTCCTCACCTGTCAGTGGTTTTAATGATTTGGCTGATTGGTGTAGAAGCTAATATACAACTGTCAGTTTGTGTTCTAACAGCAATTTGTCACATGTGCACTTTGGTTTTTATACCTATTGAGAAAGTAATATGAAGGAGGACAAACCAATCAGTCAAACTATTGTATGTCAATCAGATCAAATTACAAACTGTAACACTGAAGTACATGCTGAACCCTTTCCAGTTCATCCCTCGTGTGTGTGTGTGTGTGTGTGTGTGTGTGTGTGTGTGTGTGTGTGTGTGTGTGTGTGTGAGGGCGACTTGAATTGCAGCACAGGAAAGACGAGCCCGGACTCTAAAAATGAAACGACTACAGAAAGGTAACGACAGTGTAAATACATTAAATGGCTGTTGCTGAAAAATACAGACCACAAACAATATGACAAATGTGGTGTGATTTCATGAAAATCAAATCCCAGACTGCAGCTGAGCTAATGACAGAACATCAGTTACAACTGTGCAGTGTTTTCCTGTTTATATACTAATGATCATAATGAAGACATCTCACTAATGCATATTTATGTTATGATCAGTATGATTTTTCACCATTTCTAAGATGTTTTTAAAATACTGTAAAAGGTAAATATCAAGAACAAATACATAGAAATAATACTAGTACTGGTAATACTATTAAATCCACAGTAACATACTAATATATGTTGCTTCATAAACATATTACTATAACATTATAACAGTACATGGTTTGTAGTTTTTCACTTGTCTTTCTGTTTCACAAAACCATAAAGTGACTGTCACTTTATGTCACCTAGTGATATCACAAGCGTTTGGCCTATATTTAAAAAACTATGGGGTTTTCTTTAAAACAACAATAAAAATAATAATAATAATAATTAATAAAAAAAACATTGATTTTTGTTATTTTTGCCCCAAGAAAAAAATGCAAAAAAAAAGGAAACAAATAAAAAAATATAAATAAACAAATAAAAGACTCCCGAACTCATAATTATAAGTTAAGAATAATTAGTTTATTTCATAATGTATTTATTCAGTTTATTCACCTGTCACACACCGCGGTGTGTCTGACTCCTGCCTCTTTAAATAAAAACCCTGCTAATGAAAATCCACCGTTAACACCCCCCTTCCTCCTCCTCCTCCTCCTCCCCTCGGCCTCCCTCCTGCTCTCTGCCCCGGGCCGGGCACCGGAGCCTGATCCCCGGATCACCGCAGGCTGTCCCGGTCGGTGTGTGACGGTTCACGGAGCTGCAGGAGGACAAACAGCAGCGGCAGGTATCATCTACCTTTCAAACACTTTCACACCTGTTGGTGCCCGCGTGCCTCTGCTCTCTAATCCCTCCTTCATCATCATCATCATCATCATCATCAGCCGGCAACAAGTGGCACCGCGCGCCCGGCTCTCAGCTCCCTCAGCCCGGCTCTCAGCACCAACTTCCCCCCGCTGAAGCTGTTGTCAGTCTCCAGGCCTGAACTGAGCCCAGCGGGTTTAAAGTGTCTCATACTCGGTGTGTTTGACTTTCAGGGTGTTCGCTGGGTTCAGAGCACGGAGCGGCCCTGCTGGGCGGAGCAGAGAGCGGGAAGCAGCAGGAGCAGGTGGGCGGTGTCAGTCTGCGGAGCACCTGAGAGACAAGGTGAACACAAGTGTCTTCACTTAGGAGTCAAATGGTACCAATGCTGCGTTCAAGTGCTGCTCGGACTTAGGTGTGTTCAGGAGCTTTAAAGCAGAGGTAGAGAGATACCACAATAGTCTAATAAAATAAAAATACTGTTACTATAGAGACAAAATACACAAGTAAAAATACAAAATTTAATCTGTCGGTACCACTCAAAGTGGCAAAACTTTATAATAATTTATAAAAAATGTCCATGTCTGTAGATGATATTTTGGTGTGATAGACACATTAACCAGCTCATGAAATGACCCACCCCCTAAAGTAAATTACATTTTAGACACTGGTGCATATCCTGGTGTAGGGTCATGGTCAGGACATTTTTCAATGTTATATAAAATTGTGTTTCATTTTAAAGGGGACCTTCTTGGTTTTCATTCAAGCCTAATTGTGAATCTTTCTGACAAATATTGAGGTAACTGTGGCCCTTCAAACAGACACTCAGTACGTTTACATGCACGCAGTAGTGGAGCTAAGCTCATAGCTCGGCTAATCAGTCAAGTCGGACTTCTCGTCTTGTCTGAGTATACATGCAGAAGAGAAAATCGAATTTCTAATAAAGTACGTCTGACTCCGCCTCGATAGGCGGTGCTGTGTCCTTTTTAATATAGTGTGTATTAAACTAGTTCCGGTTGACCTGAAGAGGAATAATAAATTAAATTAAATAAATTATATTATTTTAATATTTTGTGTTTTCCTACCAACCATAAACTTCAAAATGTTTAGCTACTTTAGCTGTCGGAGCGTGAATGTAGTTTCTTCGTCCGTCCAGAAGTGCGTCTTCTGTTTCTCGGTCGCCATGGTGTTTGTTTGTTTTTCTGGGAGTGAACTGCTGCTACGTCATCTCCTTCTTCTTCTGGGTGAAAGCTTGCGATAGAAAAAGTGGTGCATGCACAGAGCGCTGAGTCCGACTCCAGTCAGACTAAGTGGATACATGCAGCAGTATTTCAATTTTCAGTCGAATTATCAAGGTGTGTTAGTCGATCTATGGATAGTCCAATTTCAGTCAGACTAAGCTATTTACATACATTTAAAAGTCCGGTTTCAGTCAGACTAAGCCAATAGCTCGGCTGCCTCAGGTACATTTTAAAATAAAGTGTTAGACTACATACAGACAGCTTTCATTTAAGTTAATTTAGTTCAGTTTAGTTTAGTTTTTTAACCCAGGCAGCAGTTATGTTGCCACAAGATGGGTACTAAGGATAGCAGTTTAGTAACGTACAAATGTAAATTTGAGGAGACAGGGTCACAAGGTAACACACAGCAGGTCGTTAAGTTACATCTTCCCTACATACTCTCACTGACGTAACAATTTTAGGGCAGGAGTTTTAATTAGAAGACTATTTTTACAGAGTGGTATTAGTCCTTTTACTGCAGTTAAGGGTCTAAATACTTCCTCCACCACTGATGAATATAACACACACACACACACACACACACACACGCGCACACACACACACTCCTGTTTGTGTGACCCGAACTGACCTTAACTTAACAAGACGGCTCAATTAAGAAGCTGTTTAAAATGACAAACTATTCACAAGTGCTGTGAGGTCAGTTATGTGTTGTTAATGCTGAGAGAGAGATCCACTATCACACACCCCCCTCCCCTTCCATCTCACACACACACACACACACACACACACACACACACACACACACACACACACACACGCACACACACATGCACACACACACACACTTTAACACCCGGCTCATGTATCTGTGGATGGTTTTGCCTCGGCTCAGAGCTCTCTATGAGCAGTGACTCACATCGTGCCATCGAGTTGACTCAGTTTGTTTTCTAAACTTGAATCTCCAAAATGTCGTGAACTGAAAACAATATGCAGAGTCTAAATCTGCACTAACGCCCCCTACAGGCTGCAGAGGTCATTACAGTGACAGCATCAGAGCACTGCATTGAAAGAACAACATCTAGACGATTTATGTATTCTTATAGTCTCATCAGTAGCGGAGATAAGCATGTTAAGTTTGCCCTGAGGATGGTGCTAGAGGAAAGATCACAGGGTGATTAAAATTTACAGAGTTCATCCTCAGTGTGGAGTTTGCATGTTCTCCCTGTGTCAGCGTGGGTTTCCTCCAGGTACTCCAGCTTCCTCCCACAGTCCAAAGACATGCAGATTAATTGGTGACTCTAAATTGTCCGTAGGTGTGAATGTGAGTGTGAATGGTTGTCTGTCTCTATGTGTCAGCCCTGTGATAGTCTGGTGACCTGTCCAGGGTGAACCCTGCCTCTCACCCAGTGTCAGCTGGGATAGGCTACGGGAAAAAAATGAATGAATGAATGAATGAGTTAAAAGTATTTGCCTCTAAAATATATTGGAGTAGAAGTTTAAAATACTCTGCATCAAGTAAAACATATTTATGTATTGTGTATTTGTGTATTAGTAAATAACACAAACTAAAACATTGCATTCAACATGTTTGTTAGTGTGTTTTGGTGAGTAACAGTGTGAATGAACATTTAAGCAACTTATTTAAAGCTAAAATCATTTTAGAGAGGTGTGTTGGTGTGTTGCACCCTGGGAACGTTTTCTCTCCATCAGATTCCTCTCTGTGACAAAGGCGTCTAAACTTAGCCGGTGATATAACAGGCTGAGCAGATCAGGCTGCTCTGGGATCAGCCTGTCAGTCACTGCAGAGGACCTAAATGCCCTCCTACAGGCATGTCACATACATGAACAGAAACATGTTACAGAACATATTTAAATACTGTAACATGTCAATATCATGAGATTATGACAGTGACACCTGTGTACCAAAGTCAGCTGCAGAGGTGGACTCAGAGTTTTATATAAAGAGGTAAACACATGTAAAAACCTCCAGCTTCAGACTGTTCTGAATTGTCTGTTTACAATTTTTTTTGTACTTTCTCTACAAGATGACATCATAGTTCAACAGATTTCTTTATATGGTCATGTGCTCCAGGCACGCTACTGCAAGTGTTTATGTAGCCTATACTGCTACATGAAGCTACATGCTAACGCCAGGGAAACATGTGATCTAGCTTTGCCAGTGTTGTAAATTTCTCCCCGGCTGTGTTTCATATTCCTGCTGGAACATGTCTGGTTGTGTTTAGAAGCTTTTATTGGTGATTTTTCATGTGACAAAGTGCAGCTATTCTCTGTTACGGTCACTCTGCGGCTGCAAAGATGGTGCAGAGACACAGAGAGTGCCTGACCAGGCCGAGCAGACTGGGCTCTTTCAGGATGGCGGGGTTAAAAGAGGCAGCAGCTACACGGAGCATTTCAGACAGAGGGTGAATACAGGTGTTCCAGCACAGACAGTATGAGGAAAATAAAGTGTTTTTTAAAGCAACATGTTCTGTAGGAACCTTAAGCACAAGTATGAACTTGAAAATAAGCGTGTTAGGTCCACTTTAAACGTATAGTTTGAGCATAACACATAAAAAGTGCTTTAAACCTTCTGAAAACGGATCTCCTGCAGGCGGCTCCTGGGGGTTGTTGTTATCATGATCCTGATTAAATCGATCTAAAAACAAAATAAATAGAAGAAATAGACGAAGACCTCCATATTTCATTACCAACATGTTGACTGCGTGCAATGACATTATGACATTATGCTATAAGCAGTCCAAAAAGCAATAAAAACGCACCCCAGTTTTGTTCCGTCATAGTCGCGGGAGTTGTTGATGATTCTGTTTGATAACATGTAAAATAAAAAACTAGAATAGCAGCATTCAGCTAAGACTTCAGTTTAATGCGCCATCACGTTGTCTGTGTGTGATGACATCATTACGTTACACTACAAGTGGTCCAAAAGATGGTGAAAATGTGTGGTTGTGCCAGAGGATCAAAGAAGCAAGTCGATAGGAGCATTTGATGTTGTTTATTTACTTTTATTCACGACACAATTTTTATACTTTTAGTAATTATTATAATTTATTGACTTACCTAACCTTTTAGCTTTTAGGTTGTACAGATTTTAGGGACATAAAATCAAGCAGCAAACAGCAGACAGACACAGTTAGAGACTAACTGGTGAACCTAGTGGAGCATTTAGCAGCTAAATAGACAGATATTATAACTTATAACTCATAGTGACATCCATCTGGACACCTTACAGCAGACTGCACAGTATATGCATGCACATATTGAAAGAGCACACCTTTTAAAACTTTTTATGCCTGGAGGGAAACAAACAAAAATCTTCTGAGTTTCAGTTTAGAAATAAAAGACAACAAAACATGACATGGCACAATCATGACAGTTGAACTCAACTGCAAAAACACAGGGGGTTATGGGAAATGTAGTTGTATGTGAGTTGGGTGAAAATTATATAACACAAAAATGTTTCTGTAGCCATTACATGACACCTCACACATGCTGACAGCAGAGAGAGAGTGTGTGTGTGTGTGTGTGTGTGTGTGTGTGTGTGTGTATGTGTGTGTGTGTGTGTGTGCACATTTATGTCAGGGAATTCTCACCTGTTGTTCACACCTGCTGAAATAAAAGCCCATTACCTCGACACACACATGTGTTACTGTGCAGACAGAAGCTGCTTCCAGTGTGACTGCTGTCAGCACTTTTATTTATTATCAGGAAATACTGTGATACAGGTCAAACACTCAGACTCAGACTTAAAGAATCAGCCTGGTGATATTTCATATCTTCATGTTCAGACTCAAACCAACACTGAATTTAAGGACTGTGTGTGTATCAGAGCCTGATAACTCTTCTTCCTCTGAGTCATGAATCTCCATTGTTATCTAAAAACTATTAAAACACATCAGTGAGTAGGGCTGCCCCCGACTAAGAATGTTCCTAGTCGACCAGTAGTAGTCATTTAGAGCCATTAGTCGACTAGTCGCCCGCATGTTTATATTAATGTAATTATTAAATGATATATTTTGGTGGTTTGAGTTGAAGGTGTGAGAAAGAATAGTCTCAGTAACATTGTTAACACTGTGCTACATTACAGAGAAATACAAACCGTACTAATGAGCCTTCATTAATATAGGCCTATATTTTATCTACAAGTGCACGTCACACACTGAGCGAGCCGCCTGTTAATGACGCTGTGGGCTAATGGGCATGTAGCTACTTCCATGTTTCACATGATACGTCATGTTTGTAGTGGACCAATGAAGATGAGTTTACATATCACCTTGGGTTGGTCCTTCACCTTCTCAAAATGATCCCACACTTTGGATTTCCTGCCCCACATGTTATTAACTAGCCTGTGGAATAACCACAGGTACCAGCCCTGGAGATTAGAGGATGTACACATGCTGCGTCTTTAACATTTACTTGAAATCCTGAGTGCAGAGCTGATCTTCTTCCAGGAGCTGTTTATAAGTGTGTAGGCCTATCGTCTGTGGGACAGATGTAAAGCTCTGGGTAGCCCTGCACTAACATGATCAACTTTTCTGTGTTCATCAGACTGAATATTTACAGAAGAAGGGAAAGATATCTGTGATTGGTTGTTCCTTCTCATATTCATGCGGTGTGCACTGTTGTGTTCCAAAACTCAGTTTATCTCTTGGTGCAGTCGTTGCGGCCTGAAAAATGGGCGCTTGGGAACTCGGGCACGCAGCAATGGTGTCACTCTGGCGTTTGAGCGCGGCACATCTACATTGAAATAATGACTTTGAAGGCGCAAAAAACATGGCATGTGTTTGAACCTACATACTGTTTGGCTGTTGACTGTAGTCTTTGTGGCATTTTGAAGTGCAACTTTTTGGCTAAGACACAGGCAACTTGAGGCAATGCAACAATCCGCCTCATCACCACTAGTTCTGTGATGTTGGTGTGGTGTGTCTGGGCCTTAAGTTTGGACTGATGGAAATACATGCTGTGTCATCTTGGCTTGTTTTCATACTTACATGAAGCTATATACACAAAATGGCGGCACAGTGGCGCAGTGGTTAGCACTGTCGCCTCACAGCAAGAAGGTTCCTGGTTTGATCCTGGGTGCGGGACCCCTTCTGTGCGGAGTTTGCATGTTCTCCCTGTGTCAGTGTGGGTTTCCTCCGGGTGCTCCAGCTTCCTCCCACAGTCCAAAGACATGCAGGTTAATTGGTGACTCTAAATTGTCCGTAGGTGTGAATGTGAGTGTGAATGGTTGTCTGTCTCTATGTGTCAGCCCTGTGATAGTCTGGTGACCTGTCCAGGGTGAACCCTGCCTCTCGCCCAGTGTAAGCTGGGATAGGCTCCACCCCCCCACAATCCTCAAGAGGACAAGTGGTTACGAAAATGAATGAATGAATGAATATACACAAAATGATCTGCAGATTATTTGTTGCAGGAAAGTTAATAAAATAATCTTCAGTCTCACTGTTTGGTGACCAGACAGGAGCAGTTTGAGGTTTGAGTCCTTGCTGTACGGCACTCCAGCAGTGACATATGGAGGGATTTAAACCTGCGCCTCGCTGTCATAACTCATCTGCTGCTGACCTTTCAGCTATCGGAGCCACTTAACTCGTGGCCTTTCAGTTTCAGCTTTTTATCGCCATGAAGATAATGAGACGTTTCCTGGCATCGCCCCTGATTGGGTCTGAGGGAGACCCTGGGCGTAACGGGATGAGGGGGTGAGGGACGGAGGCAGGGGGTGAGGGAGTCTAGAAGTATCTGCCGGGTCTATATTAGCTCCGGTGAATCACGGCGAGCCTGGCATACCGGGTGTCCCCTTTCACACCATATAAGTCCACCCCCCCTCCTTTCCTTCAACCCCCCCTGCCCCTGCCTCACCCTGCCTCAACCCGCCTCACCCCTCCACCCCCCACAATGCTATCTCTGGCTATTCTTAGGCTGTCACTTCAGCTCCTCTGAGCAGGCAAGTCCTCTTCTGTCTCCTCTCTCTGCTTTTTCTTGCTCTCACAGTTTTGGTTTGTGTGTTTCGCACATTTTAAACTTTCATCTTCAGGTTTGTGTCTTCGTCTTTTCACCTGTCTCATGTCTTTGTCTCCGTCTTCTTTCAGAGGCTACTCGGACCAGGCCCTTCCTCCCGTCCCTCCAGCTGCTGTGGGGTTTTTTTAATTTTTAAATCTGGTTTAATCGCCTTCGTCCATTTCGGAGGATCTTTTTAGTCGTCTGGAAGAATGAGCACCTACACCGTGTCGCTGCCCGGCCCCGGCCCCTGGGGCTTCAGGCTGCAGGGGGGGAAGGACTTCAACATGCCGCTGACCATCTCCAGGGTAAGACACTGATTTATTAAACACCTTTTAGTTTAGAAAAATCTTTTTCATCTCACCTGCAGCACCTCCATCAGCAGGTACACCTGAGTTCACACTGTCTGCAGTTTGTGTTTGGTTGAAGGACGTCTGTCTGTTTTCTAACAGTCAGCAAATCCTAATCATATTTTACACACATTTAACCAACTTATGTTCAACTGTGGAGACTTTCCAAGGTGTGCCATCGTGTTTCTAACTTTATAAAGTGTTTCTAAATCTTTAACAGTGCAAAAAAATCTTTTTATCACGTCGTTCTGTCTCTAACTGAGTCCTAAAGTTTTATTTTCGTTAAAACAAGTGACAGTCATCTGTTGGTGGAGTAAAAATATCTCTACCTGTTATTAATAGAAATAAAAGTTTAATAACTTTCTAGAAATGAGTGTTGAGACAGCAAAGATGGAGGCGTGGCGTCCTGGTGGCCAAATGGTTCAAGTATCCGATCGTGTAATCCAGGCACTCAGAAAAAAAAACAGGAAAACAAGGACGACCTCTGCAGGTCTTTGTCAGGGCTGTCCAAACGCTTTTAAGCCCTGACGAAGACTTAGAAACTTGTTGGCTTTTTTAATGATGTAGCCACTACAATAAACGTCCTTCCTCATTTTTTAATATTTTTTCGGCGTGCCTGGATCACCTTCCTGTCGATCCTGTTGTTTCACGTTCTCCACGAGCACCCGGCACAAGATTTTAATCTACATTTGTATAAACATAGCAACCAGTCGTCTCCCTCTTTTTATAGCTGATCGTGTACTTGCAGCGTCCCTGGTTTGTGTTTCGCTTTTGGACTTTTGTTGCATGTCCTCATTTCCTGTCATCTCTCGTCTGTCCACTGTCAAAATAAAATGCTCCCCGGGGCGACCTCTAGCTCACCTGATGGCGTGTGCGCCTGATATAGGATGAATCCCTTTGCAGCGGCTCATGTTTGATTCCAACCTGCGTCCACGTTTCCTGTCTCTCTTCAGCTATTCTATTAATAAAGAAAAAAACTGCCCCCAAAAATCTGTAGAAACAATAAGGACGTTTTGTTTGTATTTTAATGTCTATTTAATGATCATTTTTAACCAATGTAAAGCGTCTTTCGATACCGTGAAAAGCGTTTTATGAATAAAATGTATTATTATTATTGTTATTATTATAATACCACCTTTTAAACAATTGAAAGTCTTTACATAAGAGGAAGAAATGCATTAAAAGGAAAATATATTCAAATAAAATCCGACTGAGACAGATTGGCTCATTGGAAATTGAGAAACTTTAAAATGTGACTTTAGAAAATACTTGAAACACGTAGATTGTCACTGGAAACAGGCTGTAATATTCTTATCATGCTGGTAGATTTATTGTTTAAAGAAAATAAAGCCTTTCATGGACTCAGTTTCAGACATAAATTATTTGATAAAAAGGTGATTTTGGCGTTGTTTTGTTGATCTCTGTGAATATCAGCTTTCAGAAAGTGGAACATTTAATTTATTTTCGTCAAAGTTTTAGTGACAATTATGTCGTTCAAACAAATTTCAAGCCTCTTCAAGTTGATTTTCATAGTGTACATAAATGAATAGAAGCCAATGGCTGCACAGAAGGAAAGAAAACACATGCAGCCATATAAAACAAATGTGGTATCCTTTGGAGAAACAGTGTAATAGTCCTTTAATTCTGCTGTTTGTTTTCTGTCATTTGCTTCTTGTTTCATGTTGGTTGTTGTTTCCTGTCAATGGTTTTGATGATAATTTGTGGTTGATTCAGAGGCACATGTGAAGCCTGTCAGGGCGAGGCCTGCGGGGCGTGACGGCTGCCATGATTTGTCAGGGAGGTCGAAAGCAGAGCTGGAGGCCTAAAACTGGAGCTGGTGTTGGTTTCACAGCCTCGACTCTCTGAATAGAGTCAGACACGCACACACACACACGCACACACACACACACAGAGACAACACTGCTCTAACTCTCCTCTCTGAATCTGCTGCATGTGTTGTCAGGACGCTGTGATCCTTGACCTTTGACCTTCTGTTTGTTGGCTGTTTGTTGGTGATTCAGGTGTTGAGGCTGATTCTGCGAGCTGCTCTGGGTAACAGAGGAATTTATTTCCTGTTTGCTCGTACGTCACATTTTAAATCTTGTTGCTGTTGTCAGGATTTCGGAGTCCCTGCGTGCTGGTAACCAGCTGCTGTCTGCAGATCTGTGTCCATTAAGGACACCATAAAAGATGTTTGTGTGCACAAGGTGGAAGTTTGATGTTGACTGGGACGAAAATCTGCCGGTCTTCAAGGTTTTTCATAACTGTGAGGCTTAATAAAGAACGTTGATGTTTGTGAGACTTTATAAGACACATTGGGAAGTTGCTGAGCATATGACATCACTGATAGATCATCCATTCTTGTCCTTTTTCTGTTTCCTGTTTGACTTGTAACTGGACAATTTTCAACAAAAAAAGAGCAGAATCATAAAATATTTAATTGTTTCTTGCATAAAATGGCAGGAACTGCTTCTCGCCAATTTCTCAGAGCCCGAGATGACGTCTTCAGGTGTCTTGTTTTGTTCGACCAACAGTCCAAAACCACAAAAATATTCAGTTTACAGTGATGTAACACAGAGAAAAGCAGTACATCATCAAAACAGAGGAACAGGAACGAGTTAGTATTTGGTATTATAGCTTAAAAAATGACTTTTAAGGGCACTCCTGTATTTATATCTGTGCACAACAGCTTCTATAACGTGTGTTATCACTCTCATCACGCCATAAGACAATAAAAAAAAGACAGGTAGCTTTGTGATACTGTCAGGTGACAGTTTTATCTCTTGTCTTTGTCTTTGCTGGTGCTTGTTGTAATTTGCTCCGTTCAATAAAGCGATCCATTGTCTCGCTCACGGCTGTCTCCTTTTAGATGTTATCATCCGTCACACTGGCGGCCAATCAGAGCTTTTGACACGCTAATAATTCTCATGTTTGGATGGCGACAAATAGGTTCCCTGTGAAGGTTTTTTAAGTAATTAAATTACATTTTTTAGCAGAGTTTGCCTCTTTATTGAGAAACAGGTGCGAGCAACGTACTGATACAGTCAATAAAAATTCATTCATAATTTTTGTACAGGCTCAGTTGAGTATTACAGTAATAAAAATCCCACAGCACATCAACGTGCCGCAGCACACAGTTTGAGAACCACTGGTCTAACAATAGCCTAATTCATTGAATGAGTGATTTGGTCAACAATAAATATAGTAAACCTTACATCAAGGTGCTAGTTTAACGTCTCTGACTCTGTCTCTTATTTTGAAGGACAGATTGCAGCAGTTTGTCCATCGTGTGATGCTGACAGATGAAGCTAAACTGAGACACACAGAGAAAGTAGAAAAACAAAGAGATATTTGGTCATTTTAATCAGTGTGACTTTGTTTTTACACCTAAAATACATCATATGTTCAGCATTAAGTGTCTGCAGTGACTGTAGAGTCAAAGGCTGTTTATGTAAATGGAGTCTGGTGAGCTTGGCGATTGGGATTTCGTGGCTGTTTCCGGTTAAACAAAAACTCGATCTCTATAGGGATTCTTTCCATAATGTCATCAGAAACTTACAACAATAATGTGAGCCTGTCAGTGGCAAAAACAAGCACTTTCTGTGGATGTACATTGACCTGCGAACATGTCCTGAGTGGTCACATTGCAAACTGTTTCTCAGCTGCTGTGTGCAGTGGTCTCACTCACACACAAATGATTGTCCCCATTAGTCACTTATATAATGCTGAATATCCCCTTTAAATCAGTGTCAAATGAACATCTCAGAGAGTGAAGAGCAGAGCTGCAGGTTCAGTGTTAAAGCCTCCTCTCTGCGTGACAGAAGGTGTGTGAGATGTTTGAGTGTGTGATCTCATTCACTGTCAGCCGTCCTTCAGTGAAGGAGGAGTAGAGACGAACAGAGTGAATGGAAATATGTTCAAGGTTTGAAGAGCATTGATGTTTATTCCTGGAGAAGCTTTAATTGAGAGAAAAGAAAATCCTCTGAGAGAGCAGAGCTGCAGTTGCTTATTAACCCACTGTAAACCCACAAACCACTCACTGCTCCAAAATGGTCACTGTGAACTTTTTCTTTTGATTTTCCCTAAAACATAATTGTCAGTATGGTTAATAAAACACTAAATTTTTTTTATTGTGCTGTTGATGGACACTGTTGTCTCTCAGTGAACAAACAAAGGCACTTATCACAGCTGTAAAAACACTCTGAATAAACGGTGAATAAGAATAACACATATTTTCAGATTTAGTGTGACTTACACTTCCCGAGCGTATCATCGTCTGTGATGTCCATCCAGAATAAACCTCTGTAAATCCACTTAGAAATGTCAGAAATAAGAAATAAGAAGTGAGAATCTTCACGTTTTTAAGATTTCTTTAGTAATCCAGAGTAATCCAGTGATAGTTGTCTGAACATCCATGAGTTCAGTGCAAACAGGAGCTGCTAATAGTTAATTTGGCACACTTTTAATGAAGACAATATGCCAAAACTTTTCATTTCATGTTGTATAATCATTATGTTTTAGGGGGCTCACAGTTGTCTCTGTCATGTCTGATGGGTCCACAGTGTTACAGATTTATAGTACAGTGGCTAACGGTTTATAAAACCCAATAAAGTATGTTGATTTCTTGCACAAATTAGTGAAACATAAAAACAATTTGAAGCACACCAAATACAGTTAGTATGTTTTACTGAATTGATTTTGTGCGGACCAGTTGACCTTTCGCTAAGCCCCGCCCCTTTGTGATGGTCCATCAAGCTGTTGGAGTCAGCATGGAGCCCACACTGTAACTAACTGAAGAAATATGATCATATTTTTGGAGAAATTAAACAGTGATGTCAGAGAGAAGCAGACAGAGGGGTCTACAGTCTGTGTTTGAAGGATATATCCAGGATGTCAAACTGACTCAGCAGCAACAACAGGTTAAAAAGACAAAGATAGTTAGAAGCTAAAGCCCAACTATAGGAACAGGGAAGAAACGTATATCTTTTTCCAACTTCTCCAGGTAACGAGTATCATTAATACACGACGTGCCCCAGGCACAACATTTAGCTCCAAATCCACAAAACCAGCCTGAAAATGAAGGAAATCTGAAACGATGGAGCACAGCTGTGTTGTTGTCGGACCCTGGTCTGAGCTGGCCCAATGCTACGTTGGTCTGTTAAACCACAGTTTAAAGCATAGATTTCATTTCAACACTGGTGGAGAGATGTATGAAACAGGAGTTTTTTGGGGTCCTCTGCCAGAGAATTTTAAGCCTCAAAGAAGTTCCTGAATTATGGTGAACTTTTCTTCACCAATTTGTATCTTGCATCTGAATCATCATCATTTACAGTGTAAATGTCTTTACTTTTCAAAATAAAAGTCCTTGGTGATGGACAAATGCACATGTTCTAAATACTGAGGGGGACGTGTCCCCTGTGTCTCCACTGAAATCCACACCTATGCCTGTTACTAGTCTACTTACGTAACCACTTAAGTCACAGTGACTGCAGTTGTGCTGCAAACACTGACAGTATTTACGGTATAGTATTGATAAGATCTTTGATAATGAAGGAACCAATCAGACTGATCAGATCAGAGCAGAACGATCTGATCGACTGTCAGTGACTTTTGGCTGAACCGACACAATGACATCCAGCAGCTGTCTCTCTCACACACACACACACACACACACACACACACACACACACACAGACAGCAGTCTCAGTCATTCAGGAACAGCTGACGAGGAGCTTCCCCTCTGTCTCTCTCTCTGTGGTTCATGGTATTCCATGACATCATCACGCTGCCATGTTGGAAACAAACCACAGCTGTTTATAGTGGGACAGATTTTACTGGTCAGCAAACGTCACACATCGACCAGAAGAGACGGGTCCACACAGTCGGAGGACAAACATGTCAGTAATTCATTTATTAAAGTGCTGAGGTCACAGAAAATACCAGAGACCACCGAGATGTCTGAAGTTAAATGCTGATTGGACGTACTGATATTTATTAAGTTTATTATACGTATCACTCTGGTCATTAACGTTACCTTAGATTATAACAGACTTATCACCACAAAGATGAACATATTTCCAGTAATAATAGTTGAGTTAAATGATGTCACTGAGGAGATATTTGTTTCAGTCCACACAGACTCCGTCCTCCGTCCATCGTCTCCGTCCACAGAAGCAGCCGTCTGTTAGTAGCAGCTTTTGGCAAGCTGAGAGGACAGTGGCTGGACAAACTGCTTTCACCAGGCTGACTGACAGCAGACATTTACTGAGCCAAAATATTTATTATATCACCACCACAGCAAGATATCATTAATTTTATTCCCCAGCCCACTGTAGCGTGTGTTCTCAGACTGGGAGCAGATCAATGGTTTAATAGTAATTTGAAAACGTATACATTGAGATCATAAGTGCTTCATCGCAGGCAGCTACACTTTCTTGAGTTCCTTGAAGACATTTCACCACTTATCCAAGAGGCTTCTTCTGTGCTGGAAAATAATCTGAAGAAGCCTCTTGAATGAAAGGTGAAACGTCCTCAACAAACTCAACCAAGTCCAGCTGCCTGCGATGTAGCACTTAAGATTACCATGACCTGGATGACTGAGAACCTTCCTCAACATATACAGTGGGATATTTATTTGATTTAAACAGCTGTGTGTCCAGATTACATTTCACTAAAGGCGACAGAAATACACTTGTAGCACACAAAAAAGGAGGTTATGTGGGAACATCAAGGAACACCACTGACCACTGGGTGAGTTTCATGGCTTTGAAAACCAACGTTTAAGGTGGTTTTAGGACAGATTTACACATGGCCATAGACAGCATTGTTAAGCCAGGCAGGGGAAAGACGAATTCTCTCAAATTGTCAGAGAAGGAGCAATCGTCAAGATTTTGGTCTTAACCACTCTATTTCCTCATAAACAACCAGGAATTGTGCAAAATACTGTATTTCTCCTTTAATCAATCTGCTGATAACTTTCTCTGTTGATCAGTTGATTGTTTGGTTTGTAAAAACAGTGACAAGTGATCGTCACAATGACCCAGATCCCAAAGTGACACCTTCACAATGTTTAATTTGTCCAAACATCGACATTATTACAAATACATTACAACTATTAACACTATTAAAAGGAAGAGCAACAAATCTTCATATCTGTGAAGCTTTTTAAGTTTATTTAATTAGTTCATCATTCTATTAACAGACTGTGTATTCACATCGAGCCGCTCTGCCTCATCCAGACGACATGATTTCTTGTAGCAACGCTCCATTTGTTAGTGATGTGCCTGACTGAGAGGTGTACAGTACATGAGACCAACTCATTCATTCATGCAGTCATTCATTCAATCATTCGCTGCACTTTTGGCATGAAAACAAGGTTTATTTTGTTTGTTTTAAATAATCCAAACCACTCCATCCGCCCCAGATTGGTCCTGCACTTTACTGTAAATCTGTGTGTGTGAGGGAGAGAAAATCCTGTTAGACACACATTCACACACATAAATCTGCTTTCACTACAGATATGTTAATACCCAGTGACGGATATAAACACAGGCCCACACACACACACACACACGACAACACACACATGACAACAAAAACCTCGAGCTTTGTTGGAGAAAATATCTCCATCTCAGTGTGCGGTGCCATGTGGTGATAATCTGCTGTCAGTGTGACAGCTCGCTCAACTGGAATTACGCTGTGATTTCTGGCACCGACGGCTCTTATGGCTGTTCAGTTTCTGGATTTCTGGATGCTTCCCATCATGCCTCTGTGCTTGGAGGTTAATTGTTTCCTCAGAGGTTCGGAGCATCAGGTTGAGGGAGAAGGAGTGGAACAGTGGGATTAATGTGAAGATGAGGATGAGTCAGTCCCAATCTGCTGCTCCATCAGCGCCACGTTCACAGCGTGAACACAACAAGCTGGTTTATTCATGTGTGTAGATGGAGGTGGAGGAATACTGAGCAATATTCAGGTGGATGTTTTGTTTTCAATCAGCTGACAGGTTGGTTGTCTTTGGTTTAAGCCGCACTGTTGCACTGAGTGACATGTTCTTTCATCACCATGAACACACACACACTGTAGTTTATTTTGACTCAGTCCCACACACACCGTCCTGCTGCCACAAATACTCACTGGAGCACCAAATGAGGATTAATCTGCTGCTGAAAATAGTCCCCAACAGATGCCCCATTTACTCCAGCTGCTTTAGGAAACTACTGGGTCTTTTTGAAAAATAAAATTAGTGTATTTTTGTTTTTAAAGATTCATGTCTTCAGTATGAATTTTGTCGAACAGACACCTGGTGAGTGTCCCTACATGTCAAACTATGATGCCCCAAGCATCAGTTTTGGATGACGTGAGAATTAACGCTTGTTAATACATTTTGTGTTTTCAAAATAAACTTCCATATTCAGAGGAAATGTACAGTTTGTGCTTGTTAAATGCATACAGTTTCTTTTCCAAATTAACTTACAGTGTAGGTAATAGACTTGATTTTTAGGTTTACTTCCTTCTCTTTCAGTGTGTTAGCTGTGTTATGTTCTGATTATTAAATCTTCTTGTTTTGTTTGTTATATTCTCATGTTTAGGAGAGAAATATTATTTGTAATAGAAAAGATTTGAAATTCTAGAGGGGTGGTTTTCACCATAAGCACCTTCAGGTTTCTTATCTCTCCTGCATGTTCCCTGCCATGTTTATTTTTATATACTTGTTGTTATCGCATCTTGTGGGCCAGTGAAATTCAAATTAGGTGATAAGAGAATGTGGTTAGGGTTAGAAAAACGTCATGGTCAGACTTAAAATAAGTACAGCAGTTACAAATGTAACGTCATGTATCATGCGACTGAGCAGGCTAGCACACTATGTTGTCATTAAAATAATTCAGTTGACTTTTGGTTTCACGTGGAACATGAACACTGGGCTCCTGGGTGAAAGTCTGGAGTTTGTTTGACCTGCCCACCCGATGTGGACTTTCTTGTTCTTTGTACTTCGGCATTTACTTGGAGCTTGAGAAAAAAAAGCCCCTGCCCGGTGCATCTAACACCACCGCTAAAGGGTGACTCGGTGTGTCGGTGTGAAAACTGAGGGCCTCTGATGAAGTGTCGGTATTTGATGAGTTGAGGCTGAGACCATGTTGACAGATGAGACGTGAAA
Source organism: Cephalopholis sonnerati (assembly GCA_019142605.1). Taxonomy (NCBI): domain Eukaryota; kingdom Metazoa; phylum Chordata; class Actinopteri; order Perciformes; family Serranidae; genus Cephalopholis; species Cephalopholis sonnerati. The sequence continues at coordinate 8,468,603 of JAGQAX010000018.1, read as the reverse complement.
CTAGAGTTCTGATTCTCTGTCCAAGCCATTTAAGCTGTGTCTGCCTCCATCACGCAAGGCAGAAATGGTGGGCAGGCAGCCGGCCTCCGACCGCTTCCAAAGTACCAGAGTACCAGAGTACCAGGGTCATGGAAGGGGAGCATTCTTCTGAGTTTTAGGGCGGGAGAAGGGAGGAAGCAGCGGGAGGTCGGGCACCTTCCTCTGCCTCACACGGGGCACAATGACGACGGAGGCAGAAATGTTGACAGAGTTTACAGACCACTATTTCTAACCCTTACTCTAATGTGGAGGTGGGGTCAGACGTCTCTTGTGTTTTTTTTTTGTTTTCTTTTTTAAAGTGGCAGTTTTCGTTCATAAGTGGTGGAGTTATAATGAACTGAGTCAAGAGAGGACTGAGACTAGTGACGGAACAATGGAGTAATACAGTAAAGAATCTGAGGAGAGACAGAGATCACACATGTGAGGGGGATGGAAAACAAGAGAAGAGGGGGTTGATGTGTGTAGCATGAAGCAGTGATCATCATCTCTGTGCCACATCGCCATGCTAAGAAATATGCTATACAGATAAATTTGCCTTGCCATGGATCGCTGTGCACAAGATGTCAGACTATTGAAATAACAGAAGGAGGAGAAGAAGGAGAAGTGGTGTGAGGAAACAACATATGACCCCTCAGCTTGAAATAAATGTTTTAATAGTATGTATTTTGTCCACATGTTGTTGAGCAGGCCCATCGTACAGCCCACTGTAGTGAGAATATTTCTTTAAAATCTTATCAGACACAGATAATTTTGTCTTTTTATGATGAACTGCTGGATTTAATGTAGAATATTTATTGACAGTGGTCTCTGAGAGGCTCCATCAACTGAAATCAGCTGTATTGTGAACAACAAAATGTCTTGGTGGTGTCCAGCTTTACTAAATGTTTTGTATGAGAGGTGATCTCTGTGAGGCACTGCTGGGATTTGAACCCAGGATCTCCTGTTTACTAGACAGGCGCTTTGACCAACTAAGCCACAGCGCCTCTTCTTTTTACTGCAGCCACTGTCTGAAGCTTCACCGGTGTGCGGCGTACAAATATTTTGTTTAAAGTTAAAATCCAGGAATTTAGTAAATCTGGATTATTGTGGCACTGGGCGCACGTACACAGGCCTTGTTTCCACACCCACAGCCCTTAGCTTGAAATAAATGTTTTAATGTTAAAAAAAATATGTGTATTTTTTTACAGTAGAAATGCTGGTTTTTGATTGGGCTCGGGCCCCAAAACTGTGGCTGTAGGTTGGACTGGAGCTCGGGTTTATGTAGGTCTTGACCTGAATTTTGGGGCCCGATCAGAGCTGAAACAAACAGAAAAGTAGTTAATGCAGAACAGAACTTTGCGTTGAAGATTGTCTTTATATCTGAGGTGACGTCAGGCCTCATGACGCTCATGCATAGCAGGCTTTGCAAGGCAGTCAGGGACGTGATGCCTTCCTCAGCCGTAGGAACCACAAACAAAAAGACAAAACAGGAAATGGAGCAGACGAAACAGTTTGCAGTCCACAATAGGGCTGCAACTAATGATTATTTTTATTGTCGACTAATCTGTCGATTATTTCTTCGATTAGTCGACTAGTCATTTTATCAAAAAATGTGTTAAAATGTTGAAAAATGTTGGTCTGTCTCTCCCAAACCCCAAAATTATGTCATCTAATGTCTTGTTTCATACTCATGCCAAAGGGTTTTAGTTCACCGTCATGGGAGAGTGTGTAAAGCTGCCAATATTTCAACGTAAGAAGCTGCAATAAGCGTATTTTGGGGTACTTTTATTGTACTTTTCTATGAAAAATGACTCAAACCGATTAGTCGACTACTAAAATAGTCACCGATTATTTTAATAGTCGATTAGTCATTGATTAGTCGACTAATCGTTGCAGTCCTAGTCCACAAGAGGTCACAGCAGTTGCTTGGAACATCAAAAAATGCCACTGCTTGGCCACTAAAGGTCCACTTGGAGCTGACGGTTAAAGCCAGACTGTATCGAGACATGGACTAACATTTTGTTGATTTGGATCCACATGTGGGATTTGTTTACAGTAAGAAAAATAGAAAATAACACCATACTTACACTTTAAGATTAAGCTCCTTAACATGCAGGAATTAAGATTTTCACAGCTCCTGTAGCGCTACAGCCTGAGATGAAGACCTATCAGCTGCTGCAGATGTGGATTAATTAGCACTGGTCTAATTAATGGTCTCAATCACAAGAGACACGGCTCCTTTCTGTGTTTATCTAAAACACATTTAAATGCATGTGTCTGATATTTGGCGGAGAAATCCCTCTTGGCTGTGAAAGTTTAAATTAATATGTGTAAGTTAAAATTCTGCGAGCTTAAATGTCTTTACGGACGCTGCAGCTCTGAATATGGAAAAAGCTTCATACTGTTTTGTTCTGTCCCCACACGATCTTTACATTTAGAAATGTGAACTCAGCAACACGTGGAGACCTCAGATGTCCCGGCAGGTTTTAGTGGTGTCTCAGTTTTTCTGTGTGACCTGCTGGATGATCAGAATGCTGGTTTTATCTTCTCCCCACTTAAATCTGCAATGAAGCAGGCTGACATTTTCTCTGAAGAGCCGACTGAAATGTCAGGAGGGCTCTGAGTTTGAGATATGATAACAGAAATAAATAAAAAACAGAATACAACCCTCAAAACATAAAATATAAGATGAATTATTTCATTTTCTGCAGCGGGGAGAGGTCACTGAAATGACGTCTGAACTGAAATGACGTCTGAACTTCAGCAAAGATGACAGAACAGACTAGACATATATGGATGATGGAAAAAACTGTCCTCAACTGACAGTTGACACTTAGTACAAAATATATTCTCTATATTTTTACCTTATTTTATTGTAAGGAAGAGACTTTAGGCCCTTTGACCTCGACCTTCAGATCTCTTTGTATTTGAAAATATCAGTAAACATTTAAACAATTAATAGAAATATTCTACGTTTATTGGAGCTCCCGAATCTCTTGATTTGTCCACATGGTCAGATTTAATATAAGAGTATTATTCAGTATTCTGTAGATAGACAGAGCTGCTTATTTGCAACTGTGCTGTTTTATTTGCAGCTGCCATGATTAAATGTCAAATAAATAAATAATAGATTAAATGTCATGTTAGTCTGCAGCAGCTGAAGGACATAAACTCTGATTAGTTCACATTTATTTTAGCGTTTCTTTTTGCCCATGTTTCCAAATGATTACTTTCCGCCACTCAAACACCCCTTTAAAAACTCTGTGTGTAGCCTCTAGTCCTGCTTGTGGTCTCTGCCTCAGCGTGCAGTGCAGCGTCGCTCTGACCTGCTTAAATAAAGTTTTACAGTCTGTGTGAAAGCCGAGCTCTCAGTAACTGAACTCCTGCTGTAACACATGGAGCTGACTCAGCTGTCAGTGAGCTCCTGATCCCACCGCGTCCTGTTACAGATCAGGGGATCCCAAACGCTTTCACATCAGGGAACCCCGAATGAGATCCAGTTTACACCTGCGAAGATGTTTGATGCAGAACTGATCTGGGTGTTTGTAGATATCACTTGGTAGATTACGTCACCATGTCACCTGTTAGAGGGATTATACCTGTTTTTAGGGTGTCTCCAGGGATGGATGACTGAGTGGACCCAGTGGGTACAGGCTCAGGAGCTCAGGGCACCCGACAGGTCAGGAGGACACAAAATGACCGGAAAGAAATGGGCTTCAAAGTTATGCAAAACTATTTCGAAGAGATGCAAAATGACTAAAAAGAGGTGCAAAAAAGAGATGGAAAACAACAAAAAAGGTGAAAAGCAACTTTAAAGAGATGCAAAACAAAGAGACAAAATTATTAAAATGCAAAATTATTTAAAAAAGATGCAAAATGACTACAAATTAGTCGAGACAACCAAAAGGAGAGAAAAAATGAATGAAACCAGGACTTCAGAGTGATGCAAAACTATTTCAAAGAGATGCAAAATGACTAGAAAAAGAGATGCAAAACAACAAAAAGAGATGCAAAGGACTTTGAAGAGATGCAAATTGGCTTCAAAGAGATTCAAATTTACTTTAAAGTGATGCAAAATGACTTCAAAAGATGCAAAACAACTTTAAAGAGATGCAAAACAACAAAAAAAGAGATGCAAAATGACTTTAAAGAGATGCAAAACAACAGAAAAGAGATGCAAAACGACTTTAAAGAGATGTAAAACAACAGAAAAGAGATGCAAAACAACTTCAAAGAGATGCAAAACGACTTTAAAGAGATGTAAAACAACAAATCAGAGATGTAAAACAACTTTGAGGAGATGCAAAACGACTTAAAAGAGATGCAAAACAAAGTCAAAGAGATGCAAAATGACTACAATTAGTCAAGACAACCATTAGGAGACAAAAAATGAATGAAAGAAATGGACCTAAAAGTGATGCAAAACAATTTCAAAGAGATGCAAAATGCTCTACAGAGAGATGCAACATGACTTCAAGGAAATGCAAAACAAGAAGAAAGAGATGCAAAATGACTATGAAGACTCAGAATGACCACACAGCGATTCAAAGACACGCTAAATGGCGACAAAGAAATGCAAACTTGCTACAAAAAGAGCAAAGAGCAAAAACAACCACAGTTATATGTAAAACAACTATTAAAAGACTCAAACCCACTGTGTTTGAGTGTGTGCCTCCACCAACAAGCCATGATTTGCACTTGTCCAGGTTATTTGTGCAGTAGAGCTGCAGTTATTGCAATCGATTCATTTCAACTATTAATTAAATTTGCAACAAATTTGATAATTGATGAATTAGTTTCATTTTTTAAGAAAAGAAAATTAAAATTTCTCTGATTCCGGCTTCTTAAACATGAACATTATCTGGTCTCTTTACTCCTCTGTGACAGTAAACTGAATGTCTTTAGTTTGTGGACAAAACAAAACATTTGAGGACGACGTCTCAGGCTTTGGGAAACAATGATTGACATTTTTTCACCATTTTCAGACATTTTATAGATCAAACAATTAATCCATTATTATGTGAAAAAAGTGGACAGATTATTCGACAGTGAAAATGATCTGAGCTGTGCGGTAGCAATGAGAGTTGACAACGTGGAGCTTCTTCCTCCACTGTTCTTGTGGCTCCGACAGCACCCTGACATTTGTACCAGCAGCACACTGAGGCCTGCAGAGTGGCAGCGAGCGTCTGTGGCTGCTGACAGGCAGAAGGCTGTTTTTAGCCTCTGAAGGTCACACACACACACACACACACACACACACACACACACACACACACACAGGTCTTATCAGTTCTTCTTCTACTGTTACAGACCTACAGAGTCTCTGCTATTGAGTCCTTGTGTTCGATAAAACCCAGGCTCACATTGTAACTCTGGACACACCGCCGTCACTGTATGTAAAGAATTTAACTTTCTCAACTCTTTCACCGTGAAACACGTCCAGTAAATCGTGTAGAACTGATCATCGCTGTGCTGTGAATATAGGAAGTGTTTAAAGTGGGTCAGTGTGAATGGCTCAGAGGGAAAGTAGGCCACTCTGCAGTCTGTTCAGGCCGCACATTGTTCGAGCTCAGTGAGTCAAACTCTACAAACATTTGTTCACTCTAATCCAGCCGGGTGTGATGAAATAATCTGGAGGCTGAGTGACCCTGAACTCAGCAAACAGGAAGCTTTAACGTGATGAGGTCCATGTAGGAAGTCAGCTGGCTCAGGCACTGCTGGGATTTGAACCCAGGATCTCCTGTTTACTAGACAGGCGCTTTGACCAGCTAAGCCACAGCGCCTCTGTGCCTCTATGGAGCTTTACTTCTTTAATATTAAACAATCTAATCATATCAAAGACATTTCCCAGCTGAACTCTGTTTCCCCACAGGATTTTGTGAGGCTGCAGTGAGTGGGCGGGTTACTCCAGCAGAAAATTTTATAAGTTTCAAAGTTCATTGCATCAATCAGGTGCACTGTGAGAGCAAAATTAAGAGGTTAAATCTATGACTATGTTCACATAACAAGCAAATGTGGCCCAAATCTGATTTTTTTGCTCTCATGTGAAGCAAATCAGATTTTTTCAGAGTGGTGTGGACACAGAAATCTGATTTCTTCAGATCCACGGCCAGATTAGAGCTTTGCTTTCTGCCCGAGCATGGGCTGAGCTGTAATTCCTCCATATTCCCCTGGGCTTGACTCGGGTCGGGTTCTCACATATAGCCTTTTCTTCCCCAAGGTTATTTCTCAATAGAGTGGCAGTAATTGTTTGTAAATGGCAGGAGTTGCATTGAATTGAATCAAGAAAGAAAAAGAGAGAAAGAGGGGGTCTGTGACTGACTGGGAGGAGGAGTGACGTAATGATGGAGCAGCATAGTGTACAAGAGAGGGACAGAAAATGAGAGAAAGAAAGAGACGGGGTGAAAGGTGACTTCTGCCTTCCCAGCAGCAGGAAAGATGTTCATAATATGCAGCAAATTGCCCTTGATTGCTGTGCCCACTGGAAGACGTAGAGGTCCAAAGGTCGTTGAGACGGCCCATTGTACAGACCACTGTAGGGGGGTATGTCTTTAACATCTTATCAGACACAGATAATTTTGTCTTTCTTTGAGGAACTGCTGAGATTTGATGCAGAGTATTTATTGGCAGTGGTCTCTGAGAGGATCCATCAAACTGAAATCAGCTGTAGTTTTGAAAAAAGTCATGGTGGAGTACAGCTTCAAGAAATGTTTTGAACGAGAGGTGATCTCTTTGAGGCACTGCTGGGATTTGAACCCAGGATCTCCTGTTTACAAGACAGGCGCTTTGACCAACTAAGCCACAGCGCCTTGTTGTGTTTTCGTGCAGCCTCTGTCTGAAGGTTTGTTGAGCAAATCAATCGCCAAGACCAATATGTTGGTGATCTCTTAAGTAAGAATATTTAAGAACATATTAGGGTGTGTCTGGTCCTGTAGAGTATGAGGCGCTGTGGCTTAGTTGGTCAAAGCGCCTGTCTAGTAAACAGGAGATCCTGGGTTCAAATCCCAGCAGTGCCTCACATCCTGGCAACAGGACCATGCTAGCATGCTAACATTTTTATTGTTAGTAAACACTAAGTAGAGCTGAGGCTGATTGTAACACCATTTGTTGTACAGGTTTTAGGTTGTCAACAAAGTATTGGACACATCAAAAAAATTCAAGGCGGAAAGTCAGGTGATGACATAAAGTTATTACAGTTCATCCTGAGAAAAATGTGAATGTCTAAGTCACATTTCATCACAATCTGCATTGTGGCTTTCATCACTAGTCATGTTTCCATTACAGTTGTTCGCAAAATAAAAGTGATATTTCAAATGCTACTTGGAGGTGTTTCCATTGAACGGTGTTTTGCAAGCTAGCTGTAATTCTCGTAAATTCTCGTCCGTCCCACGAGACTTCACTTTGAGGAAGATGGCCGAAAGCGTTATGCGTCTCGGGACACTGATCATTCCGAATTTCTTTGTTGTTTGCTATCCAAGATAACTGTGACATTTTTATCAATATCTGTCAATAATAACTCCGTCTCCTCCTCTGTCCACACATACTGTGCCATGTTCCTCGAAATGAACTGGTCTCGTGACCCCCTACGTCATGTCCGTTGACCCTGGTGATGTGTATATGCGAAAAGTGTTTCCATTACACTTTTGCGATACACTTTTATATCGACACGTCTGAAAAACCACCTCATGAGAGTGTAAAAATGTTTTAGCGATATTTGAGAGGATTTTCGAAACACAGGTGTTTCCATTACCAGTTTTTTATTGCGATATTTAGATTTGGCGCATTTCTAGGGGTAATGGAAATGTGACTACTATTAGTTTTCTTTGGCATCTGTCTGGTGTATCTGTGACTCAAGAGAAGATCTCTGTAACACTGAGGCACTGCTGGGATTTGAACCCAGGATCTCCTGTTTACAAGACAGGCGCTTTGACCAACTAAGCCACAGCGCCATATTTCCATTGCCTTGTTTAGCAGATTTTGTCCAAAGGTCATCATGAGCAGGCTCATTGTACAGACTGTAGTAGAGATAAGTAGAAATGTTTGGGGATAAGACGTGGTCTCTTTGAGGCACTGCTGGGATTTGAACCCAGGATCTCCTGTTTACAAGACAGGCACTTTGACCAACTAAGCCACAGCACCTTGTTGTGTTTAATCCAGATTTCCCATTTCCCACTACAGTATTTTTCCTACATGCTGGTCTTGGTTAAGGCATTGATGAAGGAACTTTTGGCTCTTCCCTCAGAGGCGCTGTGGCTTAGTTGGTCAAAGCGCCTGTCTAGTAAACAGGAGATCCTGGGTTCAAATCCCAGCAGTGCCTCACATCCTGGCAACAGGACAATGCTAACATGCTAATTTATAGCATGCTAACATTTGGTAGTTGTTAGTAAACACTAAGTGGAGCTGGAGCTGAAGCTGAGGTTCTACAGGTTCTTGTTGATAAAGAAGATGGAAAGTCAGATGAAGAAGGTTCTCAGTCACCCAGGTCATGGAAATCCTAACCGCTACATCATAGGCAGCTGGACTTGCTTGCATGTTGCAGTGCTATCTGAGACCCTCAGTACCATGCTGAGGCAGAAGCTTGCTCACCCTGAGGACACGGCACCCTGGGAAAAGCAGAGCAATGTAGTGTATGCAGTCAGGAATGCATGGATTTCTACACTGGGGAAAACTAAACGACCACTATGCAAACACGGGGCGGGGCACAGGAGAGCCTGCTCCTCAGGACAAGACTCAGCTGTCCATATACATCTAGAGGAGAAGGGACACTCCTTTGAGGACAGCAATGTTCACATGTTGGACAGAGAAGACAGATGGTTTGAAAGAGGTGTGAAAAAAACGACCACTGACGTCAAACTGGAACGACCATTATTAATCAGAGGAGGTGGTCTGCGACACCACTGATCACCCACCTACAATGCGGTCTTGAGATCCCTTCCTAGACGACTTAACACCCATTCACACCTGGACCAATCTAACACCAACGACACACATGATGGCCGGGTGGGTCATGACTTACATGTGACCCCAATGACGAGATTTAAGTCTACAACTCCAGTCCGTCAGAATTTAAGAAGCCTCTTGGATGAGAGGTGAAACATCTTCAAGAAACTCAAATAAGCCCAGCTGTCTATAGTGTTTTATATACCCGGGACTTAATGGATGATGTCTGCAACAAAGAGGCACTGCTGGGATTTGAACCCAGGATCTCCTGTTTACTAGACAGGCGCTTTGACCAACTAAGCCACAGCGCCTCTCCTTAGTCATTATCTGAACCTTCAGTGTGGAACTCAGTCCAGTTAACAAGGAAAGATGTTTGTTGTTTGAGATTTTGTGGATTTCTTAAACGTCTAAAAGGTCCAGCGTGTAAGAGGGTATATTGGTAGATATTGAACATGACATAATAAGTATGTTTTCTGTAGTGTATAATCACCTGAAAATAAGGATCATGTTCTTGTAACTTAAGAGCTGTTTATATTGACATAACGAGTGAGTCCTCGTCCATAGAGATCGCCATGTTTCTACAGTGACCCAGAACAGACAAACCAAACGTTGGCACTAGACAGGGTCATTTGTGTTTTTGCGTTAGCCACCAAAGGTTAGCAGCCCCTCTGCGACAAGCAGCATCTGGATGAACACATGAAAGTGCTTTACTCAGTGTTTCTACCAGTTTAAATCACCTGGTGTCTTTTGTTTCTGAGAGGAAGAGACCTCTGACCACTGCCAGATGTCATGACGTTTAGCATACTGCTCCTTAAACTTCAATCTCTTGTCGATTTCCTCTTAACCAACATATAGATTTGGCAACTGATGCACAATTATCACCTATATCTAAGAGCCACATAGAGAAAGAGGAGGTGGACTATATGAAAGGTAAACATTTCATAATGTGAGGCACTGCTGGGATTTGAACCCAGGATCTCCTGTTTACGAGACAGGCGCTTTGACCAACTAAGCCACAGCGCCACTGAAGCTCCCACCTTCATATTAAAGCTACATTCATATCCACGATGCTGGAAAGCGTTGCAAAGGGTTCAACACAGAAGCTGTCTGTTTCCTGAAGCATTCCAGTGGTGAACTTTAAACCTCAATCTTTCTTTAACCTATCTAAGTATTTGTCCTGCCTGGACTCGGCTGATTCAGCATGTTGAAGTGGTTCAACTAAAGACCCTGGCAGACCAAGCTGGCCATCAGCCATGTCATGGCCATGTCTAGCTGTTAGTGAGCATCTGTGGGCTCAGTTTTAGCGATGTTTTCTGCACCTTTGGCACTTTGTGGTACTTGATGTTTTTTTTTTTGGCTGATTCAGCATGTTGAATCAACGCTGAAGCCCATTGGTGAGTGAAGTCACTCTGACTGCCAGTTCAACTCAGTGCACAAGGAGGGAAACTGCAGTGAGGAGAGCAAACAAATAGCTAAAGTCAAGAGGACATGACATCAAAGTAGACTTGTTTTATTATTTAAGATAATGATTGTAGACTTCGAGCGAGCATAATGGTCAGCAGTTGTTGGTGTTATCATTCATTAGTGCACGGTAAATATCCTTTATTCGTTCAACATCAGGTAGTGGAGTGAAAAGAAGAGGTGCTGTGGCTTAGTTGGTTAAAGCGCCTGTCTAGTAAACAGGAGATCCTGGGTTCAAATCCCAGCAGTGCCTGATGGACAACCCTAACTGGTGTCATCACTTTGCTTCTGATATGTTTGAAGTTACTCATATACATGGGAACAGATCTCTGCCCTGAAACACCTCAAATACAACCAATTATGTCAGACATGTGTGCACAGGAACATCAAAAACATCACCCTTGTTAGAGAGGCCTTTGGGAAAAGAGGAGTGACATCGACCTCTGTTGACAGTTCCTCATATGTTGAGGTTGAGCGTTGAAGACAAAGAGATCTAACAGCTAACCTTACAGCTCTATCAGCGAGAGCCTTGTGAGGAGGCAGGGCTGGGTGCAACTGAAGGAGTCAGGAGTGACAGGGTGCAAAGAGATTTTAGCAACATTTTTTTTATGTGACCATATCCATGACTAGAAAACTTGTTTCAGGGACTGCTGGGATTTGAACCCAGGATCTCCTGTTTACAAGACAGGCGCTTTGACCAACTAAGCCACAGCACCTCTGCAGCTAACTGCTCCTGGAGCAAGGCAGTCATTAAGACCAGCATGTAAGGAAACATTGTCGTGAGGGACGTATGTGAAATGGAAAACCTGGCGTGCACCTTTAATATTTAAGAAGAAGCTGTATTTTGGAGGCGCTGTGGCTTAGTTGGTCAAAGCGCCTGTCTAGTAAACAGGAGATCCTGGGTTCAAATCCCAGCAGTGCCTTAAAGTTTAGCATATATATGCCACAAGTGGCAGGATCCATAGCAAACTGTGTTACAGAATAATTGAACAAATCCTCATTTGAGATGTCCCTGATCAGAAGCTGTTTTTTGGGAGCCTGGCAAGAAATCTGGAGAAATGTTTGCTATCACAAGAGAGCGAGACCAAACAGGATGTCTCAAGTTAATCAATGATCTTGAGGTTGTCCTAGGCTCTTCGCTCTAGGACATGGGGGCACTGTTTGGGGAAGTCAAAGTAAAGAGACTCTGCCTGCAGTTTGGCGTCAATGGCCCAGTATGATGATGATGATGATGATGATGATGATGATGATGAAGATCAATTCATCAGGCCAATAAACTGGGGAATGTAACATGATTACTGTAAGCCTCTCCAAGCAAGTGGGTGTTTGTGCTGTGAAATAGTGAGTTGAGGATGGCCAATGAAAATTGTCCCATTGCTTTGTGATACTATATGTGATATTTTGGCATATGACTATAAGCCCCACAGCCAGTGGGTGTTTGTGCTGTGTGGTGAAATGAGCATAGTACTGCCTTTAGAAAATTAACAGGATGTCTCATGCATCATTTTGTTCCAGTCAATCCAATTGCTTTGTTTTAAAAATGAAGCCAAAACTGTAAACTACATGTGGTCATTAGAGAATAGAAAAAAAGTGTTTATGGTGAACAGCTTGTAAGACTCTTATTAGACAGGTTATCTTTTTGAGGCACTGCTGGGATTTGAACCCAGGATCTCCTGTTTACAAGACAGGTGCTTTGACCAGCTAAGCCACAGCGCCTCTGTCAGTGGATCTTCCAAAATATCAAAATGCTAATTATATCAAAGACATAGGAAGATGTAAAAGATTTAAACATATATGTTGTCTTTGAACACACAGGATGTCTCATGTATGCTTCCTTACAGTTGGTCCACATCGCTAATTTTTGTTCTTCAATGCAAATTGAATTTGAATGAATGGCTGAGACACAGGCAATGTGAGGCAATGTGTCAGTCGACCTACGTCGTCACTAGTTCTTTCATGTCAGTTAATGACATGGAAGGCGCTGTGGCTTAGTTGGTCAAAGCGCCTGTCTAGTAAACAGGAGATCCTGGGTTCAAATCCCAGCAGTGCCTTTATTGGGTTATCACCTTGCTTTGGTTACATGATGTTTGGAGTGACCCATGTCTAACATCAGTGTGAACATATCTCTGCCCTGAAACACCTCACATGTACCCAGTAATGACACACATGTGTGCAAGGACAACAACAAGGATGTCGCCTTGTGAGAGAGGCATGTGGAGAAAAAATGAAAGTGACATTGTGGTGCAAGGTTTCATCTGTGCAATGATTTGGGCTCAGGTCAGTCGACGGTTTGTCATATGTTGAGGATGAGCATGAGAAGTCATAGGAACATAACTGCCATAGCTAACGTTATAGCTCAATTACAAGCTATGGCTGGTAGTAGTCAGGAGTGATGGGGCTGCAGTGGGATGTGACCCACATTTTTTTTATGTGAACATAGCTATGAAAAGGAGAGTTGTTTAAGGCACTGCTGGGATTCGAACCCAGGATCTCCTGTTTACTAGACAGGCGCTTTGACCAACTAAGCCACAGGGCCTCTCCTGATGCCCAGTGTTCCTTGAGGAAGGCATTCATCGACACCAGCATGTGTGACGGTGCATCAACTTCTTTGGTGTCAGTCTGGTGAGATGGGTCCAGGTGTGAATGGGTGTTAAGTCATCTGTAGGTTGTTAATGGGTGGTGTTGTAGGGCACCTCCTCTGATTAATGATGGTCGTTGGCCAGTTTTCAAACCATCTGTCTTCTCTGGCCAAAATGTGAACATTGCTCAAAGGAGTGTCCCTTCTCCTTTAGGTGTAAGTGGAAGCCTCACTAAGCAAGTGGGTGTTTGTGCTTTGAATTGAGATTGGCCAATGAGAATTGTAAGTCCCATTGCTTTGTGGACTCAATATGTGTATGTGATATTTTGGCACATGACTATAAGCCCCACAGCCAGTGGGTGTTTGTGCTGTGTGGTGAAATGAGCATAGTTCTGCCTTTAGAAAATAATCAGGATGTCTCATGCATCATTTTGTTCCAGTCAATCCAATTTTTGATTTGGACTGAATCAAACAAACTGAAACTGTTGCTTTGTTTTGAAAATAAAGTGATAAACAGGCTGACAGAGTCTTCTATAGGAGAGGTGATCTGTTTGAGGCACTGCTGGGATTTGAACCCAGGATCTCCTGTTTACTAGACAGGCGCTTTGACCAACTAAGCCACAGCGCCTCTTTCTTCAAAGACGCAGACACACCAAACTGACACCAAAGAAGTTGTGGTCGACTGATGCAGATGGATTTAGATGAGTGATCATCATGTGTTGAGGATGAACGTGAAAAGACAGAAGGAACACAACACCCTTAGCAGCATTTCTGCAAGGAGAGAATCAGTAGAGTAATGGGGTCACACATAGCCACAATTGCTTATAAATGTAGTCTTGAAGACGAGATCTAATTGAGGCACTGCTGGGATTTGAACCCAGGATCTCCTGTTTACAAGACAGGCGCTTTGACCAACTAAGCCACAGCGCCTCCTTATGCCCAACGTTCCTTGAGGAAGGCATTCATCGACACCAGCATGTGTGACGGTGCATCAGTCGGCCAACGTTGCCGCAACTTCTTTGGTGTCAGTCTGGTGTGTCTGGGCCTCTTGAGTAAGAGGCGCTGTGGCTTAGTTGGTCAAAGCGCCTGTCTAGTAAACAGGAGATCCTGGGTTCAAATCCCAGCAGTGCCTGATTGTTAAAGAGAGTATGTCTTGAACTGTCAGTAAGGACTTGCTCATGTGAGCTCTGATTTTCAGAATGATAAAGGTCACAATGTGAGTCGTTAACCCTCCTGGCCATCACGTGTGTCATTAGGGTGAGATGGGTCCAGGTGCGAATGGGTGTTAAGCTGTCTGTAGATGGGTAGTAAGTGGTGTTGTGGGGCACCTCCTCTGATTAATGATGGTCGTTGGCCAGTGTTCAAACCTCGTCAAACCATCTGTCTTTTCCGTCCAAGATGTGAACATTGCTGTCCTCAAAGGAGTGTCCCTTCTCCTTTAGATGTAAGTGGAAGCCTCACTAAGCAAGTGGGTGTTTGTGCTGTGAATTGATTGATTGCTTTGTGGACTCAATATGTGTATGTGATATTTTGGCACATGACGATAAGCCCCACAGCCAGTGGGTGTTTGTGCTTTGTGGTGAAATGAGCATAGTTCTGCCTTTAGAAAATAATCAGGATGTCTCATGCATCATTTTGTTCCAGTCAATCCAATTTTTGATTTGGACTGAATCAAGTAAACTCACTGTTGCTTTGTTTTGAAAATAAAGTGAAAAATGTCACAACATGTGGTCATTAGAGAATAGAGGAAAACATCCTCATGGTGAACAGGCTGACAGAGTCTTCTATAGGAGAGGTGATCTCTTTGAGGCACTGCTGGGATTTGAACCCAGGATCTCCTGTTTACTAGACAGGCACTTTGACCAACTAAGCCACAGCACCTCTTTCTTCAAAGACGCAGACACACCAAACTGACACCGAAGAAGTTGTCGTCGACTGATGCAGATAGATTTAGATGAGTGATCATCATGTGTTGAGGATGAACGTGAAAAGACAGAAGGAACACAACACCCTTAGCTAGTGTTACAGCTCTGTTAGCAGCATTTCTGCAAGGAGAGAATCAGTAGAGTAATGGGGTCACACATAGCCACAATTGCTTATAAATGTAGTCTTGAAGACGAGATGTAATTGAGGCACTGCTGGGATTTGAACCCAGGATCTCCTGTTTACAAGACAGGCGCTTTGACCAGCTAAGCCACAGCGCCTCTTCTGGTGCCATGTCTTTGTTTTAAGCCATATTTTGATTCAGACTGACAAAGAGAAACTCATGTCATCGCTTAATTTGAAAAATAAAACCAGAGTTTTTTTAGAATATCTGGTTCTACAGAATGACTGTCACACAATGTATGAAAGTGATGTGAATCATGTGCTACAGCCTTCACAGTCACCAGAGCTCAACCCATTTATGCATATATGGAAATTGATAGACCAGTGTATTAGCACTCTCCATCATCATCGCCTGAAGACCAAATGAGAGAAGCTTTTGACGGATGATGGATGCAGAGAGGAGACATAACATGATCTCTGTAACAATCAGGCACTGCTGGGATTTGAACCCAGGATCTCCTGTTTACTAGACAGGCGCTTTGACCAACTAAGCCACAGCGCCTCTTACACTAAAGTCCTTGGACCTTTGACCTGCAGGGCATAATAATGTGTTTACTGTGGCTGTTCTCACTGTGCTTCCACCTGAAAATACACCAATTGAAACTGAAAGGATGACAGCAATTATCATGTCGTTACAATGTTGGGGGGTGGGTACTTGAAACTCCATCTCTGGTGTGACTGATCAATTTAAAAGCTTTATTGTTTCATCAAAATCCATCTATCCATCCATTTCCATAACCACTTATCCTCTTGAGGGTCGTACGGGGGGGTGACAGATGACAGTTTGTCATGTGTTGAGGATGAGAAGATGGTGTTAGAGCTCTGTTAGCAGCTATTGATGGTGGTTCTGTGTCGACAGAGTCACGATCAGATTTGAGTAACATTTGCTTATAACGGTAGCCATAAAGAGGAGGTGGTTCAGATGTTCATGTTCCTGCAGGGGCTCTCATAATTTTGGTAATCTGTCTAGCTGGTAGCACTGACAGTTAAGAGCCATATTTTGGGACTTTACATGAGCATCCCCTCTACCACAGTGAGGCACTGCTGGGATTTGAACCCAGGATCTCCTGTTTACTAGACAGGCGCTTTGACCAACTAAGCCACAGCGCCTCTTGTTCATGAGCCAGACACTCTTTAAAGCTTTCTCGAGCAAGGCATTCACCAGGCTCAGTATGTTGCAAATCTTTTTATCAGTAGTTAAAATCAAACAGTTGAACAAATGCTCATTATTAATGCTCATCAGGCACTGCTGGGATTTGAACCCAGGATCTCCTGTTTACAAGACAGGTGCTTTAACCAGCTAAGCCACAGCGCCTGTATGTTTTATCTCAGTCTCTTTTATTTCACTATATGTGTGATTTTGATTGACGACAACAAACTTAAGTTGCTGTTTAATGTGAAAAAAGAAAGCAGAATCATTTGAAGTTGGTTCTATCGTGGCACGGTCACACAAGTCGAAGTATCGCAGTGAAGATGTTCAAGATAACAGCCTTACTTTAAGAGTTGATCTTTGTAACAGTCGGGCACTGCTGGGATTTGAACCCAGGATCTCCTGTTTACTAGACACATGCTTCGCCTCATAAGCTAAAGCACTAGACACACCAAAGTGAAACCAAAGAACTAGGTATGACGAAGGCCGACTGATGCGTCGCCTCATGTTGTCTATGTCCCCAGCTATTGATGGTAGTTCGGTGTAGAGAGAATCAGGAGTGACGGGGGCTTATAATGTGAATAAAACCATAAAGACGAGGTGTGATTGAGGCACTGCTGGGATTTGAACCCAGGATCTCCTGTTTACTAGACAGGCGCTTTGACCAACTAAGCCACAGCGCCTCTTGCTCAGAGTCACACAAAATGGACACCAAAGAACTAGTGATGATGAAGGCCGACTGATGCGTTGCCTCACATTGCCTGTGTCTCAACTGTAAGGTGGCATTTGCACATACATTATGCACCTGCATGAGAAGAAATAACTCTCCGTAAAAGCAGGTGGCAGAAGCAGAGTTACATTACAAGCAAATGTGGCTATAATCCAATCACAGATGATGTTTGAGGTGACTCATACCTGACATCAGTGTGAACGGATCTCTGTCCTGAAACACCTAACCTTTTCACTAGTGTAAATCAATGCTTTTTCCCCAGTATTTTGGAAAGCAGGAGACCTCTGTGGATAATTTAGCTCTGGCTAAAAACCTCCGGAACAATAAACGCTGATGGAATTCTAACCGGGACAAGTTTCAGCTGGTTGCAGTCTGCAGTCCTCACCACTAGAGGCCACTAAATCCCTATAAATCTTACACAGGAAACCTGTGAAACATAGGCGCTGTGGCTTAGTTGGTCAAAGCGCCTGTCTAGTAAACAGGAGATGCTGGGTTCAAATCCCAGCAGTGCCTCAGTGTGACTGTTCCCTCATGAAAACCAGGGATATGGTATGTTTTTCCCATGAACATGATGCAACACAGACCTGTCAATGCCAATCACATTTTCCCACTGACCTCCAGATGGCGGTAGCGTGCCAAACTATGCTGGCGTACGCCACCAAAGACAAAGAAGAAGATTACAAGCTCATAAAAAAGGATGTGAACAATACTGGATTTGAAACACTTAAAAACTCGTCTTTGCAAATGTTTTTTGAGGAAGGAAATTGATTCAACACAGTTTTTAAACCTCAAGGATCCACAGTGAGTTTGGGTGAGAAACACAGATGTAAATACAACTTTTGTTTGTTGATGAGGAAGCTTTGCAGATGTTGAAGGAAACGTTGGTCTGTAACCAGTTAAGCCACCGCAGCTCCTCCTGTGTTGGAGCGCTGCTGAATATATCCTGTCCTCAGTCTTTAGTGTGCAGGGACTCTTCCAACTGGAGGCGCACCAGTAAGCTGAGCAGAGTGTAAACTGGGACAGGCTCCCTGCTGTCTGTCACTGTCAGCGGCAGCTAACAGCTCGTCTCCAGGGGGCGATGTTTCATTCACGCCACATTAACCCGCATCCAGTGGAAATGTCAGCCAGATGAGTCAGAGCGAGATGAGCTGCAGCTAAGTGTCAGAGCACTATTTAACCTTTATCACTCAGTGTGTGTGTGTGTGTGTGTGTGTGTGTGTGTGTATCTATAGTACAGTCTCATCCAGGTCTCAGCTGCCAGTTTTCCTGTTAATCCTGGAAACATCTCCTGTTCCTCAGCAGTCTGCTCAGACTCTGCTCCCAGCAGATGGTTAAAGGATAATTTTACTATATGGAATATTAGCAGCTTATAGATTTCTGTATTTGACCCTGACGTCCATAAATGCCCCGAAAAGATAGGTTCCTAAAATATGTTCATCGAATGACAGAAAATTAACTGGTGCAAATATATAACAGTAGAACAGTCAACAGGAAGTGATTTTATGCCTCTGCACAGGCAATAACCATGGCCTGAGGCTGTATGTTTTCAGATTGTCCATCTGTACGTTCCATTTTTGTGGGCATGATATGTCAAGAATGCCTTAAGGGCATTTCTTCAAATTTGGCACAAACATCCACTTGGACTCAACGAAAAACTGATTTGATTTTGGTGGTCAAAGATCAAAGGTTGCTGTGACCTTGTGTCCATCTCATTCTCATGAACGCGACATCTTAAGGACACATCAAGAGATTTTCTTCAAATTTGGCACAAATGTCCACTTAGACTGAGCGATTAAGTGATTTGATTTTGGTGGTCAAAGGTCTGAGGTCAAGGTCATGCATCAGTTCCATTTTTGTGAACATGATATCTCAAGAACTAATTTGATTTTGGTGGTCAGAGGTGTTGGTTCACGCTGACCTTGCGTCCGTCTCATTGTCATGAATGCAGTATGTCAAGAACACCTTAAGGTAATTTCTTCAAATTTGGCACAAGCATCCATCTGTGACCTCACAAACGTCCAGTTAGACTCAGCAATGAAAAGATTAGATTTTAGTGGTCATAGGTCTGAGGTCAGTGTCAGTCTGACCTTGTGTCAGGCACATTTTTGTAAAGTGGATACAGGTCAAAGGTTGCTGTGACCTTGCGTCCATCTCATTCTCAGGAATGCAATACGTTAAGGACACATTAAGGTATTTTTTTTAATTTGGCACAAACATCCGCTTGGACTCAATAATGAACTGATTAGAATTTTGTGGTCAAAGGTCAATATCAATGCGATCTTGTGTCTGTCACATTCTTGTGAACGTGATATCTCAAGAATGCCTTAAGGGAATTTCTTCAAATTTGGCACTAACATTCACTTAAAATCAACAATGAACTGATTTAATTTTGGTAGTTAGAGTTCAAGGTTGCTGTGACCTTGCATCCGTCTCATTCTTGTGAATGCAATATCTCAAGAACACCTTGTGGTAATTTTTTCAAATTTGGCACCAACTTTCACTTGGAATCAACAATGAACTGATTAGACTTTGGTAGTCAAAGGTCAAGGTCACTGTGACCTCACAAAACATGTTCTTGGCCATAACCCAAACATTAGAACACTCATTATGACAAAATTTCACAGAAGTGTCGTAACAGGATATAATAATGTAGTGACAACATTTAATACCCAAAAGGTCAAAGGTCAGCTTCACTGTGACATCATAATGTTCTGCAGACAAACTTGTCTCGCCATGACTTAACATCATATCTCAGAGACAGAAGGGGAGGCGTTTTGGGTGTCCATCTTGAATCTGTGCTGATTGTGTAGATCGTCTGTGCTGCTGGGTTGAAAATGTGTGTGAAGGATCCGTGTGTTAGAATTTGTAGCTTCTTTGCAGCAACATGTATGTTTGTATCCTCGTCAGCTGTCATGGCTTTATATGAGTCTTGACGGACGTGGATGTAAACTGCAACCTGACTGGTTCGTGGAGGCGTACGACTGCACTGTGGTTTACTTTTAATATTTCTTTTGCTCACAGTATCTTATCTCACCTCTATTCCCACATCTTCATCTCCATCTCCTCATCCACCTGCTCCCTTTGCTCCTTAACCTCCTCCTACTCCTCATTTCCCCTCCTCACACCTGCATGACCTCCTCCTCTTCCCTCATCTTCTCTCTGACCTCCCCGTCCCACAGCTCCATCATCTTGTCCTCCACATCCTCCGCTCTCAAACCTCATTACTTTCCTTCCTCACTTCACCTGCTCCCCCTCCGCTCCCACTCTCTCCTCATGGTGTAGAGGTCAAAGGTCACAGCAGTCAGACTGTATATTGCCTGTGGGTGGAAATTATGTAGAAGACAGGATGAGAAAGACGGAGCCGAGAGGAGCAGGAGGGATTTTTGGGGAGTAATTAGAGTGAGTGGATGTGACTCAGCGGGGGTTAGCGGTGTATGGACAGCTGTCCAGGGTTTAACACTCAGGCATGAACACTTGCGTCCCGTCATTGTGTTGGAGGCGCCACAGAGGCCTCGAGGTTACAGATCGACTCTGAGTTAAAGGTCACAAGTTGGACACGTTTTCCATCGGCAGCCGTCCGTCCTGCTGAGGTCACAGGTCTGGTTTTCTAAGGTTTGGGGTTCAGAGCTCATCCGTGAAGCTTATGACGTTTATTTTGAGAACACTGTTAATTTAAACCCCCACTAATCACTATTTTTAGCCACGCTAGCAGTGTGCCGGCTAATCTGTGGGCCCACCACTTTGTTCCAGACTGAAAATATCTCAACAGCTATGGGATGGACTGTGATGAAATGTGGATCAGATGTTCACGTTCCACTCAGGATGAACTGTAATAACTTTAGTGATCCTCTAACTATTTAGCCCCATCATCAGGTCAACATGTTGATGTTTCAGATACTTTGCTTTATGACTAAATACCTGCAGAACTCGTGGCGTTCCCATCAGCCTCAGCTGGACTTTGTGTTTGGTGTAATGAGTAAATGTGAGCAAGCTATAGACTCCAGTCGGATACTTCCATTAGCACACTCACATGTAGTACACTGCTTACAGTATCTACATAATTGCATAGTGGGGGAATTTTGACAGGGTAGTGTTGTCTCAGATCAAGCCAATCGTTCTTTTCTTCTTCTGCTTGGTAAATTGACCCTTTGCTAAGTCCCGCCCCCGGACGCAGCCTGGCCAATCACAACGTGGCATTGGGCCGGTTCAGACCAGGGTCCAACAACAACACAGCTGTGCTCCATCGTTTCAGATTTCCTTCATTTTCAGGCTGGTTTTGTGGATTTGGAGCTAAATGTTGTGCCTGGAGCACGTCGTGTATTAATGATACTCGTTACCTGGAGAGGTTGGAAAAAGATATACGTTTCTTCCCTGTTCCAAAACCAAAATCAAACCCTGAAAAGTGTAGGGTTAGCTAGCTAGCTACTGAAGATATAGCCTACTGAATGTATACACATGCTGCTTTTGCTTTGTAATGATTATTACAGTGAAAAAAAGGCCGACCCTGCTGTACAGGAACCAGTGAAGGGAAGCAGTGATGTGGTTCACTTTTACACTGTGATCTGTAGCCTATAGTTGGGCTTTAGCTTCTAACTATCTTTGTCTTTTGAACCTGTTGTTGCTGCTGAGTCAGTTTGACATCCTGGATATATCCTTCAAACACAGACTGTAGACCCCTCTGTCTGCTTCTCTCTGACATCACTGTTTCATTTTTACTAAAAATATGATCATATTTCTTCAGTTAGTGACAGTGTGGGCTCCATGCTGACTCTGACAGCTTGTCGGACCATCACAAAGGGGCGGGGCTTAGCGAAAGGTCAGTTGAGCAACCAGGCAGTGCATTATCACCATAGACTGTATAAATAATACATGTAGCTACTGTGATGTCACCCACTGGTTTGTGTCATTTCAGCACTTGACATTTTGTTTTTTTGGAGCCAGAGATGGTCTAACGTGGTTTAACTCCAAGAAACCTGTTCACAGACTCTAGTTGGTGGTACAGTTTCTCTCATATGAGGATGACATGCAGGTCAAACCCCAGCAGCACCCAACTGACATGACGATTTCCCATGAGACAGTCATTAATCCTCTCAAGTCACATTGTTTTATTTTAAACACAATTCGAATGCTTTAAGTCAAAGATTTTTTCAGGATTTGCAGCATTTTAAAATCTACAAAGTCTCTGATATTTAGCGTTTTTAATAAACAGTGACGTCATACCCTCTGATGACTCTGGTTTATCTGGACGCAGACATGTCGACCCTGTTTGTTTGTGTAACTGTCGTGGATGAGGGTCAAAACTCCTGCGGTGGATTTTCAGATTAAGGGGACTTTAGCGTGGAAACATGTTAATCATTAACCTTTTGATTAATTCTTTTCCCATTTGATTGATTGTTTTATGTGAAACTGTGAGCCCTGTTCCAGCCAGCTTTTCATGGTTAAGTAATTGAAAGTTGCAGATTGACGTGTGCGCTGACCTGAGGTGTGATCTACATCCAGGATGTCTCTAAAAGAAGATGACATTAAAACAGGAAATGATCCTGTGTTTATTTGACTTTTTTGTTCTTTTAAACCAGAGAGGAAGAGGGGACTGTTTTTACAGACGTGTTCTTGTTTCAAGTCACTCAGAGAAATAAATGGTGAAAATGTGATCCTATCATGTGTTTGGTTGAAGACGGTAAAAGTCTCTGTGTTTGTGTTTGGACAGATCACTCCAGGCAGCAAGGCGGCGCAGGGTAACCTGGTCCAGGGTGATGTCATTGTCGCCATCGATGGCGTTGGCACAGACGGGATGACTCACCTGGAGGCCCAGAACAAGATCAAGATGGCCAACTACAACCTGGCGCTCACCATGACAAAGTAAGACTGAAACTAAAGACTAAACCCAGATAACTAAAGAAACTGTTTTAGTCACTGCACCGACTCAACAAGAAATAGTTTGTATTTGTCCTTGTTTTGTAATTTTGAATTTAGTTTTATTAGAGATTCGTGAAAGGGAACCTTTGGTGTTTTTCAACCTGGACCCTATTTTCCCATGTTTTTATGTCTAACTGACTAAAGCCCTGTTTCCACCGAGCAGTACGCTTCAGTTCAGTTCAGTACGGTTCAGTTCAGTTCAGTATGCTATCTTTCCGTCTCCACTGTAAAAAGTTGTGGATGGTACCAATGAACCGTTCCTTAGCGTCCTCATGTTTGGTCCCCCCTCTGTTGGGGTACCTAGCACACAGATCTGGTACTAAAAGGTGGAGCTGTGAACACTGCAGTCTGATTGGTCAGTAGAGGACGGTCACTCTGCTCAGGGCTGAGTTGTGTCTGGTTTTGAGGCTCATGTAACCACTGTTCATACTGTGGAGAGTTTTATTAGTAAACTATAACTATAAAATGAAAGGATGTTTTGCTGCCTCTCACAGCAGCTGGAGTCGGAGAAAAAATAACTTCATTCACTGGGCCGACTGCCGGCAACTTTTAAGGTGGAACGTTTACTTGTAATGTTACTCAATGCATGAGTTGATGACGTGAATCCATCAGCACACCTTAAATTTCACTGTGACAACTTTGACCATCACTTTAGTTTTTATATGACAGACACTTTTAGTAATGAGTGGATCTTCAAGTGTTAGTGAAAGTGTAAAAGATAAAGCATCACAGAGTGTTGTTCCTGTGGGCTACAGCAACACTAAACCCCTGAGCTTGCCTGAGAAGGACTAAATGCACAAAGCTGCTATTTTTAAATATCCCATGGAGAGAGACTCTCACTGCAGCCTGTTCTATTTTGTTCTGAAAATGCAGCCTCGTTCTGTGGACGATAAACCAGGTGCAGACTTCCATCTGTGTCACTGCTGATGAGGAAATACAGTGAGTGCTGGACAGAGCAGTGAGTGACAACAACCCTGCCCACATTTAAGAGGACTGTTTGTGGTGGAAACTCTAGGGTCTAGGTAGCATGTCTGATGGGTTACTGTTGGTTCCAAAGGTACCATACTGAAAGTGTTTGGGGGAAACGGGGCTTTATAGGAGCAACAATTTTCTGGTTGAGCAAATGTTAGCGGCACCTCAGCTCCATCCCCTGCTATGCTGAACAGTGTTGGAGAAACCCTGATTTGTAACGTGAAACTATATTCAGTGTTTCATTGGTTTTAATCACCTGGTCTTTTTGTTCTGTGGCTCTCAGTAAAAACCTCCCGAACAATGAAAACTAAAGGACTCCTAATTGGGAGAAACTGACTGCAGTGACACCATTGCTCTGTCTTTAATTACTAATTACTTAATTTAAAGACACCTAGCTGCAGAAAACTACATGATGACCCAAAACCCAAAGTGACACCCTCACAATGTTTGTTTTGTCCAACCCTCAACATCATTACTAATAAATTACTGTTATTAACATGATTGAAAGCCAAAGCAGCATATTAATTTTCTGTGAATTGGGTAATCTTTTCACCTGTACTTGTATTTAACAGAACATATTTTTATATGTAAAAATCTAAATTTGTGAAGTAAGAAGAAGTAGAAATAGAAAGAAGCATGAAAAGAAAAGTACAAGTATCTCAAATGTGTACTTAAATACAGCGATCCAGTCGTTACATTCCACCATTGTTCTGATAGTATATATAAAAATGGAGGATTACAGATCGGTCTGTTGTCCCTGGGCGTCTTAAATGCTGCAGAGCAAACAAAGGGAGAGGACGACTGCTGCAGATGTTGAACATCGGGCCGTTTGGTGTCAGTCAGGACCAAAGTAGAGTGAAATCATCCTCCTGCTGCCCTGAAGGTGTCTGACAGAGAAGGATCTGATAAGCTCAGTGAGGAAATGAATGTTGGTCCACAGCAGAGTCTCATAACTGCAAACCCTCTAGGTGATGAAGAGGAGACATTCAGCTGAGGATGAGGAGCTCCTGGGTTTTTCTCTCATGAAAGTTTCATGTCACTGGAGGTGCTTTATGAGTGTATAGTGGACGGCGAGGCCTGTGGTGGACCGCAGGAGGCGAGATGAAATAGATGTGGAGCTCTGACTCACAGCAGCAAATATAATAGAGGCTGTTTGACCCCTCGCTCTTCCTCCTCTGATGAAAACACACACACACACACGCTGCAGAGAACACAACAACATACAAAACAATCAATTGTCATTTCAGGGTCATGTTGTTTTTCTCTGCTGCAGCACAAAGGGAGCGTGATGAACCTGTGATTGTCGGTCGGATGATTCTGTAACATCCTTTATCTGAGATATCTGGCTTCAGTTTCAGGGCTCGTCTCAAACTAAACAACAACTTACTCTGCTTTTAAAGGGACAGTTCACCCCAAAATAAAAAAGACATATCTTTGCTCTTACTTGTAGTGCTATTTATTTATCAGTCTAGACTGTTTTGGTGTGAGTCGTAGAGTGTTAGAGATGCTGCCTTCTCTCCTATATAATGGAACTACATGGCACTCGGTTAATGGTGCAAAAAAAATACATTTGAAAAACTCAACAGCAATGTCTCTTTCCAGAAATCATGACCTGGTTACTCAGATAATCCACCGACCTTGTTGTGAGCAGTTTCATAAAGGAACTATTTTCTCTCTACTGAACTACACCTGCAAACTGTATCACTGCTCAGAAGGAAGAGTGCATCTACTGCTAGCTCACCTAGCACTACTGAGCTAGCTAACGTTACAGCTCAGTCGTGGAGGACGCCGTTAATGTTAACGTTTCGTGCTGTCACAAGTAGACGCACGCTTCCTCTTGCACAGTGTTGAAACCTTTTTTTCAACCTAATCAACAGAAAAAATATTGGTATTGTACATTTCTGTAAACCACAGACACATTTTATTTCAGATTCAGATTCAGACAACTTTATTAATCCCACCACGGGGCAATAAACAGCTTGCCTTGAAGCTGTGCACGTTGTTATGTAGCAGATATGTTGAAACTTTTCCTTTCAACAACGCTGCGGTTAATGTGTGGTTAGGGTATGGTTTGGAAAAGATAGTGTTTGGGCTTAGAATATACCTGGTTTTGGGGGCAAAATGGTGACACGCTGTTCACTTTACCCTCCAGCACTGATATGATACATATGAAACTTATTCATGGTTTGCAGAAATGTTCAATACCAACATTTTCTCCTGGTGACTGGGCTGTTTTCTTCGACTTCCTGGGATTTTAAAGAGTTAATTTGACCTAAATTCTCCTGAGCAGAGGACAGGTCAGCTTTTCTCAACATGTACTATGTAATTATGTCTTGATCACAAAGCTCACAGATGCTGTCACTGTGCTCTGACCTCTGACCTCTGACCCTCAACCTTCTCCTCGTCTTATTTGTGTCTGAAACGGTTTGAATGTTTCTTATCGCTGCCTTCAGTTTTGTAGGTGAATAGAAGATGTTGACACAGTTTCCCTGTTTGTTTTCTCTCAGCGTCCTTGTGTTGATCAGTAAACAGAGCGTTTCCATCACGCTGACCCACATACTGAAGGACTTAATGGATGAAATGAAAGGCCAGCAAAGTGCTCACGATTTCACATTTACACGACACAATCTCCATTTCCACTCAGGAGATCAAGCAGGTTTTTCTTTCTGGAGAAATTAAGATTAAATCAGAAAAATAAAAGCAAACACAGATGACTTTTTTTCTGTCTTAAACTGCAACATGAGCTTGATTATTTAATTACAGTGATATTAGGAACAGCACTTATGAGAGTTTGAGAGCCAGTTTTGCGAGAATCTTCTTAAAGAAAACACTCATATCATTCTTATTTTATTATGTATACATGTAGAGCTCCTGCTATATGACGAAGTAGGAATTATTTATAATTAACAACCGTGTGATTTCTTAGTAGTTTATCTTTGACCTGCAGCAAAATGTCAGCACCATCACAGATGGTTGTTTTATCTGGCTGTTAGTGCCTGTTGGCGTCCATCGTGTTACATTTCTGAGGACGTAAATACCATATGAACGTCACATCATTGGTTAACTCTGGGAGGAAACCTTTACAGAAAATATACCAGGAAAGTTAAATGTAAAAGAATTAATTCTGTTATATTTTCTAAAATTTCAATCAGGTCAAAAGTATGAAAATACGCTGAAAACAGACTTGTTTCTCATTTTTGTTTTGAAAAATATTCAGCGTTCAGACAACGTTTAGATAACAATCCCCAT
Organism: Cephalopholis sonnerati; assembly: GCA_019142605.1. Taxonomy (NCBI): domain Eukaryota; kingdom Metazoa; phylum Chordata; class Actinopteri; order Perciformes; family Serranidae; genus Cephalopholis; species Cephalopholis sonnerati. Next base: position 8,441,483 of record JAGQAX010000018.1, on the reverse strand, counting down.
GTGCTGTGTATAAACAGGACCTGAAATTAAATTGAACTGAAAATTAGAAAATAAAATAAAAATAAAAACTACTGAAAAACACAAAACCGTGATAACTCCGTCCCACACTATACATGAAAGTTAATCAGAATTCATCACCTGTGGATCACAACCTCTGTTTCCTTTTTTCTTCCTGCAGGGCGAAGCGTCCCGTTATGATGCCACCACCTAGAATCGACACCAGTATTCCCTTGATCCCTCACCAACAGGTACCCATAATGCATTTCACTCCCTTCACACACACAGTCACACACTGGTGGCACAGTTTGGGGTTCCAAGGACACTTTCACAGGGACATCTACCGTCTGACTGTTGGACGACCACCTTAACTCGCGAACCAAAGCTGCCACATCATGTTTTAACTGTTTGTATTTTTCTCCTCAGAGTCTCTTAACTATTCAATTTTTGATGAGTCTGTATTTTGTGAGTTTTGTCGGCATATGTGCAGATTTATTTTTTCGTCCTGTAAGAATCAAAATCTGGACGGTTGAGATGGAGCACACATGGGAATGTAGACGTGTTCTGCTCTGACAAAATGCTGCATGTTTGAGGGCACACACACACACACCCACACACACACACGCACACACCCCCACACACACACACACACACACACACACACACTGTGGACTCCCTGCAGCCTCCATCCTCTCAGCTTCAGTCACGCTGGGTCAACATTATGACATGTCGCCTCCTGGTGGCCACTTATAGTAAGACAGATTCACCCATATGCTCAAGAGCCACTGGAGGAATCCAAAGACGTTCGGCCAAAATAAAATGATCTTAATCAATATACATATTACTACACATATATTGACATATTTAATTCTAATATAGTATCGACCAACACATTCGCACTCCCATCTCGTCAAATACCGACGCTTGGTCGGTGGCTTGTCACGTGAAACTGTGACACTCTCGTTACCCTCCTTCATCTGATTTAGATGATCAAGAACAGCATGTCAGTTTATGCTTGGTACATGCATCGCCTCCTTCGAAAATTAACTTCTACTTCAACAGGAAATGTAGAGTTTCAACTCATTAAATGTGTGCTGTCTATTTTCATAATATTTTTACGTTGGTTAAAAATGTTTTTATAGGTTTACTTTCTCAGGTTTAGGCAGCCTCAGGTAAGAAAAAGGTCAGAAAAGATAACCATGGTTTGGCTTAAAATAAGTTCATTTGTTACTGACCTATATCACGTGACATAAGTCAGCAGCATAGTATGCTACACATACCAGCGCTCTACATTGTTATTAAAACAGCTTTTGGTTTCACCTGGGGCACACACAGTGGGCTTCTGAGGGAAGTATGTTTGACCCATTCACCTCCTTCCCACCCAGTGCAGACTTTCTTGCTATTTTTACCACAGTAGTTACCAGGATCATACACAAATGCAACTACCGCCGCTAACGTGTGCCCCTGTGCGTCAGTGTCAGTGACCAAACATCTGTTTTGACGAGTTGGGAGTGAGACCGAGTTGTATCAACAGTTTCCAGCTTTACGAATCAACTGATAAGACTGTAAACCAGTGAAAGGTATTTATGAGATGCTGATAACAATACTCTAGTATTATTATTATGTTGATATTTAAAAATGACTCAAATTACAAAAATAAAACTCAAAGAAATAAATTTAGTTTTTAGATATTAAAATGAGAAGCAGATGTTATATAATTGATGTAAGTTAGTGTGGAGACAAAGGTAGCAGAGATAGTCAGTACGTTTACATGCACGCAGTAGTGGAGCTAAGCTCATAGCTCGGCTAATCAGTCAAGTTGGACTTCTCGTCTTGTCTGAGTATACATGCAGAAGAGAAAATCGAATTTCTGACCAAGTACGTCTGACTCTGCCTCGATAGGCGGCGCTGTGTTCTTTTTAATATAGTGTGTATTGAACTAGTTCCAGTTGACCCGAAGAGGAAGCTCACGACGAATGAATGATGTCGGAGCATGAATGTAGTTTCCTTGTCCGTCCAGAAGTGCGTCTTCTGCTTCTTGGTCGCCATGGTGTTTGTTTCTTTGTTTCTTTGTTTTTCCGGGAGTGAACTGCTGCTAGGTCATCTCCTTTTTCCTCCAGGTGAAAGCCTGCAAAAGAAAAAGTGATGCATGCATCTAGGTGTGTTAGTCAGGCTACGGATAGTCCAGCTGTTTACATGCATTTAGAAGTCCGGTTTCAGTCGGACTAAGTCAATAATTCGATTTTCTCAAGCTGCATGTAAATGTACTGACTGCTGATCACATTTTAAAATAACTTGATTTCATATGTGTCAGTGGTGTAGGTTTTGTTTCAACATGGGGGAGACACATTAAATTCAAGGTCTGGGGTCGTCCTCATAAAATTTTGAGCATCAAACACTTCATTTCCTACATTATGGTGAATCTTATGCTCCAATTTGTGCCTTTACTGCATCAATTTATATCGGAAATGTCTTTAATCTCGTCAAAATAAAAGTCCTCTTCTACTTTCATGTTTTAACTGGGGGTGGGCAAATGCACGTGTCCCCTGTCCCTCCTGAAATCTACGTCTATGGAATCTGTATATAAATAAATAGATAAATAAATAGGATGCAGAAATATTAACAGTTACTTGCAGGCTCTTATGTTATAAAAAAAGATACTGACAAACATTGTTCCAACGCCTCCAGTAGAGCTCGTCTTTAAAACATATTGATCAGATATTGATAGTTGTCACCCAACATTCTCTGCCCCCTCCCCTCCGTCTCCTCTCCCTCCCGCTCCACCTGAAGCCTCCGTCAGCGCAGGTGAACGGCCGCCTGTCAGCCTGCAGCGAGGCCGACTCTCCCGGGAGGAGGGCGGCGGCGGTCAGCCCCTCTCAGAGGAAGCAGTATAACTCACCGATCGGCCTGTACTCAGAGGAGACTCTGAGGGAGATGGCGGCCGTCCAGGCGGGTCGGCCTGCCGGGTACGTAGAGACGAAGAGGAGGGAACAGGAAACATGGCAGGAGTTTGTTTCTCAGAGGCAGAGGGAATGAAAGCCTGATGAGGAGGAGCTAAAGAACCACGTTTATCAGACTGGTGTTGAGTTTATATCAGATTGTGACGGAAGCTGCTGCAAACGCTTTTCTGATTTGGTTCATGTTCACTTTTTTCAAAGATAAGCAGGTGCATCACCGCACTAATACACTTCAGGGTTTACGTCAATATGTGAGCGCATCATGGCTCATACTGTCGCGACTTTCATTCAGAAGTTTGACAAACTGGTTCTTTGGCTTTTTCTGAACGTCCACAGCAGCTTCACGTCTGAGCTTCCTGCTGTCTTTGAGCGACACTATCCTGCCATGTTGACCAACACCTCAGCACAGACTGTCGTAGAAACGTTTAGTCTGATTTTAGATTAATAACTGGCTCCGCTCTGCTGACCTTTAACCTCGAGAAAAAGAAGAGTGGGCACATCAGAACATTCAGTCTCCCAAAAACAAATCATGGGCTGCGTCTGAGTCTAACTTACAAAAATAACGAGTCAGATTTATAAATGCTCATTTTGTGCTGTGAAGCTGAAGACGACGAAGAAGCTCATGGCAGCGATTAAAACAACACATGTCGTTCAGATGTTTCAGTGATGACTTAAATACAAATTTGAGGTATTTGGACTTAGTATTTTCATTTTACTTGAAACATCTATGAGGGATGAGGGGATGCGGGCCAAGGGACAAATACATGAAGGGTTAGGGATGACAGGATGAGGTTTAAAGGATGAAGAGTGAGGAATAAGGCGTAAGGAGCGAGGGATGAAGGGTACAGGATGAAAGGATAAAGATGAGGGGGTAAGGGGATGAAGGATAAGGGATGAATGGATGAGGGTCAAGGGTTGATTAAATGAGGGATGAAGGGAGGAGTGTCAAAGGTTTGAGGGATGAAGGGATGAGGGTCCAATAGATGAGGGATGAAAACATGAGGGGATGAGGGTTGCGGGACGAATGGATGAAGGGTTAGGGATGGAAGATTGAGGATCAAGGGATGAAGAGTAAGGAATGAAGGGATGATGGTTGAGGGATGAAGGGATGGAAGATTGAGGGTCGAGGGATGAAGAGTTAGGAATGAGGGGGTGAAGGATGAGGGGTGAATGGATGAGGCTCAAGGGTTGATTGAATGAGGGATGAAGGGAGGAGCGTCAAAGGTTTGAGGGATAAAGGGATGAGAGGATAAGGGTTGCGGGACGAATGGATGAAGGGTTAGGGATGGAAGATTGAGGGTCACGGGATGAAGAGTAGGGAATGAGGGGGTGAAGGGTGAGGGATGAATGGATGAGGGGTTAGGGATGAGGATCGAGGAATAAGGGGGTGAGAGTCGGAGATGAAGGACGAAAGGATAAGGTTTGAGGGATAAATGGGTGCAGGGTAAAGGGATGAAGATGGAGGGATGAGGGGGTGAAGGATGAATAAATAAGGATAGAGGGTTGAATGGATGTGGGATGAAGGGATGAGGGTTGGAGATGAAGGGTGTGGGATGAAAGAATGAAGATGGGGGTAAGGAGGTAAAGGATAAAGGATGAATGGATGAGGGTCAAGGGCTGATTAAATCAGGGATGAAGGTCCAAGGTATGAGGGGATGAGGGTTCAAGGTTCAAGGTGTCTTTATTGTCCCCAAGGGGCAATTTGTGTCACAGCCAGCAGTTAAAACTGTTGGAGATGAAGGACAAAGGGATGAGGGTCGAGGGATGAAGGGTGTGGGATGAAACAATGAAGATGGAGGGATGACGAGGCCAAGGGTGAGGGATGAGGGGATGAAGAAAGAGGGGTGGGGGGATGAAGGGTGAGGGATGAATGGATGAGGGTCGAATGGATGAAGAGATGAGGGTCGAAGGGTTGAGGGATGAAGGGATAAAGACTGAGGAATGACGGGATGAAGGTCGAGGGACGAATGGATGAAGGGTTAGGGATGACAGGATGAGGATCAAGGAATGAAGAATGAGGAATGAAGGGATGAGGGTTGAGGGGTAAAGGGATGGACAACCCTTCGAGCCCCCGCTGGTTCCTGTACGCACAGAAGAAGATGGAAAAGGGAGTGGACGAGTGGGATGTGAGAAACGTGTCGAAGAGAGAGAGAATGTATCAGGAGATTAAATACTTTTGGGCGAGATTAAATACTTTTGGTCTTCGTTCCCGAACGTAGTTTATAAAACTTATTTAATGTCGATGCATCATGAATTATGTTGAATGACTTCTTCTTAATTTATGGGCTGTTTGGGGTTTTAGAGCATTGGAATATTGATTTGGACATCAATCACCGTGGCAACGATTGAAGTTTTAAAGCATTTGTGTCAGCCCTAATTTTGATATGAATACTTTTACTTGAGTCAGGTTTTAAAAGTGGGGCTTTTATTTTTACTTGTAACGGAGTATATTCGTACGCTGTCGTATTAAGGAGCTGTGATACATTAAAGAGTTCTCCGTATGAAAAGTGTCCTCAGATAACTTTTGTCAGGATTTGGTGCTATATAAATAAAATTGACTTGACTTGAAGGGAGGGCAGTGTGTAACTGTTACCATAACTATTCATAATCTCACACACACACACACACACACACACACACACAGTTACCCAGCATGCCTGTGGTGTTTCCTCAGTTCACAGTGTGATTCGATTACTGTGTCACTGAAGAGGCCAAACACCTGTTGGTTCCTCTGGCTGCTGGTAAAGGTCAGGGAACCTTCTGGACACACACACACACACACACACACACACACACACTGGCTGCCCTTGTCTTACCTCTGAACATTATACTACAGTATTATACAGTCAGTATCATCCTAAACACCGAAACACACACACAGGACATGAGGACGGAGTCAAACTGTCCCTTTAGTACAATTAGCCTTTTTATCCATCTGATGTTAAACCTGCACCGAGTATCAAACTTGAATTATGATCTACTGGCAGCTGCTAATTACCTCAAATTTATTATAATGGACGACCTGATATTTATTGATTCACAAATATCATATCATCTGCCAGTCTTTCACACCACAAGTTGCCATGAAACAGAGGTTAGAGCGACTTTAGCTTCTGTGCTTTGACTGATTTCACAGCGGTGCACAGTTACAAGAGGGATTGAAATCAAGTCCTTCGCATTTTATTGGACTACAAAAAGTTGGCAGACTTAGAGTTTAGCGTGATACAAAGCACAGTCTGCTGTTGAGCACACTCTTGGTTCCACACACACCTCCCTCACACCTCCTCCGAACATACAGCAAGTGAACTGTGGTGGATGGAGCGCGAAAAAGAGTCCAGATATACTTTAAACGATTACAACATTCAGGGAGACTATGGCGCCCTGAGCGAGCCTCGGCTGGAGGTGCGTGAAGCTTCACCAAGTAAAGCCAGGGGGAGTATTTTATGAAACAAGTGACATGTTGTGTTGCCGGTAAGGTGGTGCACGGTGCATCACATCCAGTCCGGAAGACGGGTCACCGTTAGACCAGGAGGAGCACGAGGGAGATAACTGACTTCAGCCACATTGTTTTGGAAACAAAAACAAAGGTTTTGTCCACTGACATCTATAAACACGTCTCTTCCCATCTCTCTCCATATTGCTAGCTAGTTACCCAAAGGGCTGCCTCCAAACAGTCGATCAAACGTTAGTCGACCAGAAAGGTCATTAGTCAGCAAGATTTTATTGGTCGCTTAGTCACAGAAAAAAAAATTAAATAAAACTTCAAACTCTATTAGGAGCTGCGCCTTGTCAAAATAAATCCAAACCTATATGACTGGACCATGTGGGAATTTAATTTGAAAGGACAGGCACAGGAAGTGTCCACACTCAGCAGTCAGACAGGAGTCAGGTTAATTTCCAGGGCTGGTACCTGCGGTTATTCCACAGGCTAGTTAATAACATGTGGGGCAGGAAATCCAAAGTGTGGGATCATTTTGAGAAGGTGAAGGACCAACCCAAGGTGATATGTAAACTCATCTTCATTGGTCCACTACAAACATGACGTATCATGTGAAACATGGAAGTAGCTACATGCCCATTAGCCCACAGCGTCATTAACAGGCGGCTCGCTCAGTGTGTGACGTGCACTTGGAGATAAAATATAGGCCTATATTAATGAAGGTTCATTAGTACGGTTTGTATTTCTCTGTAATGTAGCACAGTGTTAACAATGTTACTGAGACTATTCTTTCTCACACCTTCAACTCAAACCACCAAAATATATCATTTAGTAATTAAATTAATATCATAAACATGCGGGCGACTAGTCGACTAATGGCCCTAAATGATGACTATTAGTTGACTGGGAAAATTCTTAGTCGGAGGCAGCCCTGGTTGCCCAAGTGTCATTTGATTAGATGAGTTTTTATTAAACGCACTAAGTGCAGGATGATTCGTGGAACATTTCAAACTGTTTCGCCTGGTTTTAATAGGAAGAGAACAAACAAGAGATACAGTTAATGATCAATTAACACAAGGACACAGGATTAAAACAGGAAAAATGTACTTTTCATTTCATTCTGACTTTAAAGCAGGACGTTTTATCACCTCTTTTTGTGAAAACAGCCTCAGCAGAGTACACAAATACATCACCTCTTATTAATATGGAAATGTGACATTAAAAAAGCTCACAGCCTGAAGTCAAAAATCCTGTTACTGTTATTTGAGAGTGAACAAAACTGCATTTCTGTTTTTATCAGTGGTACAGAAATATCGACATACTGAAGCAGGATGTGCAGCTGAAAACCTCAACTTCAAGCTTTGTCCGATGATGACGCTAGCCTCGTTATTTCTGAAGATGTTTCCTCTCCGTATCTCCTCATTAAGAGTCTCTCTTCACTCACAAATTTTACAGCTGACCTTTATTCACCTCTCTGTAGCAGAAGCCGTCCCGCTGACACAAAGCAAACTGTGAATGTATTTTCTAATGACCTCATCTTCTCTTTCTTTCCTCTGTCTCTGTGCCGTCGGTCACACAAGGTTTTCCCCCCCGCCGCTCCCAAGTTAGTATCCTGTCCTGCCGAGTGCATCTTGTGTTTGCTCTGTTGTTTGGACCTTTTAAGGCATGGCTTGGTTCTGTGGGTGTCGTCGTGCTCCCTGTTGGGAGGAAGTGCTGCCAGTGGCCTTTTTTAATCAGCAGCACATCATTGTCCAATAATAGATAACTGGGTAAAATTACCAGAAGCAAATTAAAGCATGGTGGAAGCACCTCAGCTGGCTGCTTCAGGGTTCCTCGCAAATTTCCCTGAACAGTAAAAGAGGTGCGACATGTTCAGGGTTCATGAGTCTTTATTAGCGATGGATTTCGTCAAGTAAACATCTTAACTTTCTCTCTAATTCCTGGGACTAGACGTTAAACTTTCTAGTGTTTCGTGGAGTTTATTTACCTTGTAGGGAGCACCAGGTGGGTGGAGTTTAGACACCGTCAGTCAAGGTGTCAGCGATCTCCCTGTTCGCCTCAAACCCACCTGGTGCTCCAAGCACGTTCAAACAAACACCAAGAGTTTCCTACCAAAGTCAGGCCTGTTTTTATTTTGGATATTTTGCCTGTTTTGCGTGTGTTCAGTGTGTGAATGTGCTGCGTTGATGTTTGCTGTGTGTTTCCAGCTGAAAAGTTGTGGTTGTTAATCACTGACTGAGAGACTGATGGCTTCTTTAAACTAAAGAGACAAATGAGTCTCGAGTTAATGAAGAAGCAGCGAGTTAATTAGCTGTCAGAATTCCCTCTGGGATTTTGTGAATGGTTTTTTGTTCCTCCGCTGTTTGTGGTGTGCTCATTTGCTCTGCATGCGTCCTCAGACACTTCATATATTATTAAAAAAAAGAGGGGAAAAAATGTAATCGATTAAACCCTGGCTGTGTTTCCGTTTCGTCTGTTTGGCATTTAAGCAAAGGTCACAGTTTGGCGAGGTTCCTGTTGAACAGTTTGAACATGCATGAGGTTTGATTAATGTTTGGACGCAACAGATAAGATCAAACTCATGGGCCCTGGTGTGTGTGTGTTTGGATGGTTTGCTGTTTCTTCCTGCTTGTTTCCGTCGCTGTAAACGACTTACGCTGTTTACCACAAAGCATGATTAATGACAGAGGGTTGTAGATGTGGAGGGCGAATCCATACATCAGATTATTAGTAGGGCTGTCAAAGTAACGTGTTAATTTTGATTAATTTATCACAGAAAAAAATAACACGTTTAAAAAAATTAATGCTGATTAATCACATTCTGCGCTGCCCTTTGACCCAGTGCGTCATTAAAAGGCCACAGCGGCTTTGTCACATGACGGAGGCAGACAAGATGACGCTGCTCGGCCCCATGACTGCAGCATTACATGTAAAAACAGCACAATTCTCAAGCCTGAAATATCACCTTAACACAAAGCATTGAGCAGCGAACCTGGTGGTCCGAGCTAGCACAACCTCTGATGCTAGCGCTAGCAGTCAGCCTCGTCAAGCTAAACTCTACCAGGCGTCCGGACACAAACTGAGTCAGTCTACTAACTCACTTACAAAATGGATTGCAATGGACTGCAGACCAGTTTGGGTGATAGAGAACGGGGGACAATTGTGTCCAAAATCCAGCAGCTTTAGTACGACACGTCTGCCAAAATTGATGATGTACATCATTAGTGTTATTCTTTTTGGTTGTTTTTATTAGAAATTTGCAGAAATTGAACCAGTCGTGAAAAAAACAAAAAAACAACCTGAACTGAAAAATACAAGAGTTTCTGATTCGCTGTGGTAAGATAGACGGAGTTGAATATTTTAATCTGTGTGAGGTTAATTGGCACAAATTACTTGGATTTGGTCTGAAATGACCTTTATGCCTCTGTTTCCACAGTTTCATTTTGTATCCGTAATTTAACATAGCATAGGAGGTATGCCCTCTAGTGTTCAGTGCAAGTAAATGCAACTCTTTGTTAGGATGGAAATGCTGCAGCAGAAATGGGAAAAAAACGTTTGTCTCGTGCAGTAAAATCCAGGTCTCATTTCACCAGTCAAATGCTCAGTACTTCCCAAACACATGTATGTTTGCTAAAACAAACAAACATACGTTACAATAAAATACTTCCACCCGTGAGTAGCACATGTTTATGTTGTAATGTTGTGGCAAATATGTGTTTTGGAAGTCCTGAGCATATGATTGGATAAATGAGACTCATGCTGTGTCTCAAATCACATACTTCAGTTAGTACACTTCCATGTATGCTATGTGCACTGTGTACTTATTGGCGTAGTGCGCGGGTTTCGACAGGGTAGAGTTGTCTGAAACCAAACACGGCTGTCCTGCACTTAGCGGAAATGACGACCAGAAATGTGCAGCTGTTAGCTAGTTAGCAAACTAGCATTAGCATTCGCGTTATAGTTTGCCGTACCAAATCATTACAGACTGCTAAATTAACCCAACAAACATACTGCTGGCTTATATCTGACAACAGTATAGTGGTGCTTAGTGCAAAAAACACATGTATAACTTACATTTGTACAATGCAGCGACGTTCATGGTCGCACAGTCCTTGGCCCTTCCACTACGTAGCCAAGATGGCGACCATTGAGGGCGAGAAGTGTCCATAGTTCCACACTCAACTTCCTGACCGTTTTGAGTGCATCATCTGGGTACTCATAGTGCACTGCATTTTTCCATACTTCTCAGTGTGAACACACTTAAGCACTCAAAATATTAAGTGTAAGTACAGAAGTACGCGATTTGAGACACAGCGTTAGATTATACTGCACGAGTTGTGTGAGAGTTTGTAAACAGATGTTGTGATTTAGTTTTGCTGTTGATAAACGGGCTCCCCAGTGACTATGATTCATTAAGAATGTTGGCGTTTTTTGGATTCTCCGTTCACCGTGGAGGCATTTGAGAAAAACAAAGTGTTCTTTACAAATTCATCGTAACACAGGGTGAATAACTGATATACAAATTGTAATTCTGTGAGTGCACTATTCCTTTACCTGTCAACATGGTCAGCCAACTGAATTGACTTTAATAGCCTGTTAGCTAATTTGTTTTTAGGCTAACTTCCTGCTGCAGATAGCGCATACGGTCTGTTTGAAATCAGTTGCAAAAGTTCAAATTTTTCAACGTACGACCAGACAGAAAGACAGAGGCAGTTTTGCAAACACACTGAAGATCATGGATGTTTCTATCGGCATTAGTTGACTTGCATACGTACACAGAGCTGCGTGGAAACAAGGCGTCAGTCTGGTTGTCAGAGAAGAGTTCAGTGATGTTCTACGAGCTGTTTCCACGACAACAAACCTCCGCTGGAAATATTAAAATGTTGCACGACAATGAAATGTGCAGTCTGTTGAATATCGGATGTTCTTTTTGTTGGTGTTGCTTTTGCTGTGAGCATGACGCGCCTGCATGTCTCTTCTACGTCACCCAACTTCTTGTTTCTCTTCCTCACAAACGTCCCTCTACCTTTTCCTCCGCCTGTCTGTCCTCCTTCGTCCTCTCTTCCCTCTCTGTCACCTCGTTGCCCCTCCTGCTAACTACAGCCCCGGCTTCAACCCCGCCGCCCTCCCCTCCCATAAGCCCATCGAGGTGAAGGGCCCCGGCGGCAAGGCCACCATCATCCACGCCCAGTACAACACCCCCATTAGCATGTACTCGCAGGACTCCATCATGGACGCCATCGCCGGGCAGACGCAGGGGAAGGGGCATGACGTCGGGTAAGAACACCTCCTCTTCCCCATCATCCTCTCCCTCAGTTGTCCACCTTCTTATCCCCTTCTGTTGTGTTACTCCTCTTGTTCTTCCTCCTCCTCACCATCTCTCCATGGACTCCTCTCCCTCCTCTTCATCACCACTGTACCATCTTTCTTCCTACACTTCAGTCTACTCCTCCTTCTCTTCTCATCTTTCTCTTTAAGATTACATTTATATACAACCAATTTTCTAAGAAGTAATCACCAAATACTGAGGTTTTGCAAAACACAACATTTGAATTCAAAGTATTTTGTCAAGGGGTCCGTCGTATATTTGTGTTTCATCTTCCCCCTCTCTGAATCCTCTCTTATATCATCCTAATGTACAAACACATGACACTTCTTCCACCTTAAAGGTCCAGTGTGTAGGATTTAGAGGGACATATTGGCAGAAATAGAGTCTAATATTTTCTTTAGTGTTTAATCAACTGAAAATAAGAATCATGGTGCTTTCATGACTTTAGAATACACCGTTTATGTTAACATCGCGAATGTCCTTGTCTATGGAGTCTGCCATGTTCCACTGCCATGTTTCTACAGTAGCCTAGAACAAAAAAAGTCAAATACTGGCTCTAGATAGGGACATTCACATTATCATGTCACCCACCATAGTCAGAAAAACACAAACGTTTTTACTGTGAAACTGTTTTATTCAGTGTTTTTACCCGTTTTAATCACCAGAGGTCTCATTTACAAACATTGCGTATGCACAAAACGAGGCCTCATTAGCTCCTTTTCCACCACAGGAACTTTTATCATTTACCCGGGATTTTGAAAAACCTCGGCACGTATACACTGAAATTACCCAGGGAATAAACTTTCCCTCAACCCCAAACTTTCCCTGAAAACAGTACCTAGTAGGGGGGTAGGACTTTTCAGATTCCCCTGAATTCTTGAGGGGCGGGGCTGTGTGCTGAAGAACGCTGATTGGTGGAACACACACTTGCAGCGTTCCACACTTCCGTGCCAGTGTGGCTGCAAACTTTATTTCATTTCTACAAGCTTCACTTGGTTTGTGTTTTGATCATTTGGAAAATGGAGCAAAAGAAGAGAAGCTACGAGAAGTGGACGGACGACGAGGTCCAGGCTCTTTGGAGCGTATTTGCTGAGGAAGAAATTCAGCAGGACTTCGAGTCGGTGACTCGAAATAACCGAGTCTATGGAAGAATAGCTGACAAGCTGGTGGAGCTAAATATAGGGCACACACTGAAACACATTCAGGAAAAGTTGAAGAAACTTAAGCAAGATTATCATCATTGTCATCAGCCTGATTTGAATACATTTTCTGTAACTTTGAGGTGCTGTGGAAACACACACCACACTGATTACCAGGAGTTCTTTTACCCAGGTAAATAAATTCCTGGTAATAAAAGTTCCTGGAAATGTTGGTGGGAAAGGGGCTCATGAGTCAGATCCACCCCTCGCTCCTCCACAGCTCCAGCCTCTCATCCAAATATGGTCACTTCTAGCTCCAAAAAAACAAGATGGCAGCAGCCGAAATGCCAAACTCGAGGCTTCACAACAGGAGTTCAGGAGTTTCACTATTTATACAGTCTATTGATGACCCTAAATCCCTCTAAATCCTACACACTGTCCCTTTAAAAGTTAAGGAATCCAACAAAAAGTTATTTGGCAAAATGAATTAGTTGTATATAAACGTATTGTTATATTTTCCACCTCTTTCTTTTGTTCTTTTCTCAGTCTGTCTTTTTATTTCTTCTTCCTTCTGAGCACTGATGACAGTACTTGATCCCAAACAGTCTCCTGTCTGTGCACCGTCCTCTCTTCCTCTTCCTCCCGATCAGTCTGCATCTTATCAGCCCACATTCGTTTTAAAAGCTTGTCTGGATGTTTTCAGTCAGACGTGTGTGATTTCTGAAGGTTAGAGCGAAGACTGAACAAATGTTGCCTCAGTGTTCTCGGTTATTTGATGGCTGGAGGTTTTGAAGCAGTTTGTTTGTGGTGGATTTATTGTTGCTGCTGCTGCTGCTGCTGCTGTGTTTGTTTGTTTGTTGTGGCGAATGTTTGATTTTCAAGTATGTGATGCATTCAGTGTCTTACAGAGTCTCTGGGCAGATACACATTCACATATTCATCTTATGTACAGGTTTACAATGACAATGTTCCTGACCTCAGACATCACCTCAGACAGTGCAGTAAATTACAGGGACATTTTCTCGATGTATATTTCCATATGATGATAGGTACATAACAGCAGCACATAAACATGGTCTGCATGATAATGACAGCTCATTGTGTGCAGTGTGGTCTGCGTTACATTAACTGTCACATCACGTATCGACATTAGCTTCATAACTGAAGAGTATGAACTGCTGAGACTCAAATTTAAAATGCACAAACACTGAGACAAACATGTTTTGTACACTCGCCTGTCATCCATGTTTCAGCTGTTTTACTGTGACTGTTTCTCTGTGCCAACCTTTACATCACGATCAGCAGATGGGACCTTTAAAAACATTAATTTTAGTCAGTTAAAAGATCAATTAAAGGGGCACAGAGTTGCTCACCTGCTAGAGTAAGCATCCGATGTGTCAAAGGTCATGTCTTCGTTGCAGCGGCCGCAGGCTCAGTTCTGAGTAAAGAGTAAAAGAGTAAATAAAGAGTAATCCAGAATTTATTTTGCAGAACAACATTATCACTCTTTGTCCTCAAAAGTGACACCAACTGAATGAATGAGCAAAAACAGCACATAATCATAGTTAAAAGTGAGCAAGAGTCTCGCTCGACTTCCCGACGGGTCCTAGCGTCTCGTGGAGCAGGCGCAGCTGACCATTCAGCCAAACGTGCTCGTTTTTTGAGACAAACATCACCGGTATCTCACACTAAGCAAAGCGCGATTAGCTGGAAACATGTCACATGGGAACAGATGCCTTAGTATTTAACAAGTTTTAAATTGTGGGAAATGAGTGAGTGCCTCATCCTCATCACACAAATTAAATTCTGATGTTCTTCATAACAGACAAAGTTGTGTTAATTAAAAGTAAAATTTAATTCAAATTGGATTCTCATCATTTGGTAAATAGTAATTTGTGGGGAGTAGACTCTGTGTATAAATTTCACAAAACCTATTTGAAGTCGACCAAATACTGATTTTTGATGTAAAACACATGAATTTGTATCTTTTCTAAAGCAAATTGCATCACCAAAAAAATGTTGGCATCATATGTTTAAAACCATGGATAGTTTAGTTTAGTTTAGTTTAGTTTAGTTTCACGTACATGTATAGAAAATACAGTTAAAAAAATTCAAGTTAAAACATTGCACAGGAGAGGTTAGAGGCCAAAAATGGCTTACGAATATACCTCTCCTATTAAATATCCAACAAAGGATGGCAGAACGCAGTTTTTGTCTCATAATAATAATCAACAATTTAATCAATATTCTTATTTACAGTGTGAAAGAAATACTTCACCCCAAGTGACTATTAGATTATCAAATACTCGCCCTGTGTTATGTTGAATTTGTGAACAAACTTTTACAGCATCTAATCAAGTTGCAGGAGAAAAACATGAAGAACTAATGTTACGTTACTGAGCAGCAGTTGGAAAAAAATGATACCAAATATAATTTCATACGTGCACAAAAACTACAAGTGGTCAACAAAAAACAAACTGCAGTGTGCAAGACATGTACGTCGAAAATTACAGACAGAGACGCAACAACTCTTAACTTCTTTCGACATCTGAAGTTGGACAAAGAAGTCGAGGCTAATAATCACATAGTTAGTGAGCTAATGCTTTGCTAACATTATTGATCTTATTACTCTCTCTCTGACCTTTTTTCTATGATGAAAATGAGACGATGACGAGCTAAAAAAAAGACCATAATAATAAATACTGAGATGAAATCTATGCTTTGCTTTTGCTGACAAGACGAGAGGTGATGAAAATGTTTTAGTGGTGGACTATCAGACACTGAAAGCCGAGAACAGCCGTGCTTGTAATTTTCTTCATATGCCACATGAGCAACAGGCTGGTAAACTCCAGGAAATAGTCTGCACCCGGATGTTTCACTAGCCAGCATAAACACAAACACCTGAGCAGTGTCAGCTGTTGGTGGAGTCGTGAGCTGGAATTCAGCAGTAAATAATCCGCCATGTGTGTCTGACTGTTGATGGTGGAGCTGCTGAATGGATTTGTGGAGTCTGTTAGTTACAGCGGTGGCTGTTAGCCGTTAGCTCCACTCATTAGCTGCTGAACGGCAGCAGAGCAAGCAGCCACCTGCCACCAGACTTCTTAGCTGATTCAAGCAGGACTCCACTCAGTCCGGACTGAAGAAGGTTTCTGGGTTCAGTTATCTGTGAGTGTAGCTGTGCTCAGCGGAGTTTTCTCTGTCAGAGATAAAGGTTTAGTTTGAATCACCAGCTCTGTGAGAGGACCCGAGTTTAAACCTCCAGACTAACACGCTGCAGATGAAGAAAGAATTCAGGCTTTGATGGTTCTTCTTAACAGTCAGAATGAACCTGGGGACAAATCCTAGTTGTCTCAGATTATTTATTTGTGCTGTCAAAGTTTTTTTGAGCGCATAAATAGAGATTTTGAGCTTTTCAAATGATGATCAGTAAGTGTGTGCTTGTAAATCAGCCCTTAAACCTGTCAAACACTGCTGGAGACATGACAGTTTGGGAGTGTGTAGAAATGTTTTATTGAAAAAAATTGTCTAAATGAAATTTTTATTCACTTTGATTCTAATTTCTGATACATGAATTAGCTTCAATGGATTAGTTTAAAGATAAAATACATACATATAAAAACACAATGACTAAAAGTAATGTCATGAATTTTTCATCAATTAAAACTAGACTCAAATTATGGGGGATAAAAATGACTAAAATGTGACTAAAACCAACGAGCAAATTAAAAACCGTTAAGATGTCATTACCTATGGTGAGGCGTGCACTATGACTTGTTTAGAACTCGAAACTTAAAGTTTGGGACATGGGACTTTACTTTGGAGTTTTCAGTCTTGACTTGGGACTTCAGTGCAAAGACTTGAGACTAACTTGGGACTTGCAAAACAGTGACTTGGTCCACCTCTGCAGTGATCGTTTTGGGAGTGAAGTATTCCTTTAATATTCTCCTAAAAAGACACCAGAACTAAAGACCAGCTGAAAATAAGACTGTAAACGTGCACATACATTATGTCTCAGAAACCATCAGGTATCAATAGAGAAAACCAGATAATTATTATAAGTAGGGTTATTTACACATTAAAGGCAGTTTTTCTCTGAAGCCATTCATCTGTTGTTGTCGGATTGTTGTGATGTTTTGTTGCAATCATGTAGAAATTACTGCTGTGTGTTCCTCTTCCTCCTCGTCTTACACTAACAATCAATTTTCCATCCCGACGGAAAATTGCAGCGGGAGACGTGCCGCGGTGTGTGCATGACAAACAATCGCTCTGTTTTCTCCCCTCAGAGGAAAAATTAAATTGCTCCAGACATCTACACACACTCTTCATTCTCCACGCTCCACTTTTACACCCTGATAAACCGGCTTTAATTGAAATGTTAGCCTGGACCGAATCATCCAGCTGGAAAACAAATTACAATCTTGTTGTGTCGCTCCTCCTCCTCATTGTCTCTGCGGTCAACAAACTGTCGTTCACTGAGAGAGACAGAGTCCGAATATGAAACAATAAAACAATAGGTAGGAGAAGAGATTAAAAAACTGCAAACAGACTGAAGGAAACTGAATGTTCTGAGCCCTCTGCTTCTTCTTCGTTGGTGTATATGTGTTCATGCTGTGTCAAACATCTAACCTCAAACATGTACAGTGTTGTATTTCTCCTGTTTTGCTCTTTCTTGGTGAACTCTAACTTCCTCTCATTTCCACTGTCTCCATCTTTATTTTTATTTTCACATCATGTAAAACCAAATCAGTACCAGCTCAATATTGCTACCATTTCATTTTGTTTTTTCATCTAATGCCAAATCAACCCAGCGCTCTGCTTGTGTGTCTGTTTTGGAAATCATAAAACATTTTAGTGCTTCAGGTTTCAGTGAAAAAAAAAAAGGGCAGCAGGGCACCCAAAACTTTACCAGCACAAAATAAACCCTCTCCTAAGAGTCCGCTCACTGAACACTTGTGGTGTTGACTTGGTTTGGTGTCGGGGGGTTTGCAGTCTTCTCCCAGTTAAAGATGGTCTCGTAGACAGCAGCTCCCCGGTCTATCAGGCCGTCCAGAGCGCAGAGAAGGACCAGGACCTGGGCGAGTGGGGCCGACGCAACCCTGCTGTCGACATGCAGTCCAAGTCCTTCCGGGTCCTGGCTCACATGACCGGCACCGATCCCTGTAAGTTTCCTGCTTCATTTTATTTTATTTTTTAACTCTATTAATTTGTATGCAGTAAATTCTCTTTTTGAAAAAGGTGTTCTTTTAGTATAATGTTAATTTCTACAGCACTATTTGCTTCAGACAGTGTTCAGCAAATCAATCATTTTATATTTGACAGTTAAAGCTGGGGTAGGCGGTTTCGTTTTGGCAAAGATCACGTAATAAACTTTGAGCACATCGTGATTCAAGTGATCTCAGAGAAAACTAGACTTCTGCACCTCCTCCTGGATCTGTTTTCAGGCTTTAGAAAATCTAGCTTGTGACGAGAGACTCTGGCAAATCACAGATCATTTCAGAGAGAGGGTGTTCAGCAATGAAGAGAAAAAGTTGCTAATAGTTTAGCCTTCTGCTAAACAGGGCTAAAGGCTCACAGCTGCAGCTTCATGTTTCTGTAGCTAACGTTAGCCACAGCCTTGAATCACAGTGTGTCCTCCGCCTCACTCTCTGCCACAACAGACCACCTCACCACCTCCCTACCACTAATATGTCTTAATTATTCATATTTATGTTATATTTTATCCATTTTTTTAACTTCTGCACTATTTTTTGTCTCAAATCTTTGATATCAATAAAGAAACAACTTGATGACTTGAGGCAGAAAAAAATCCCAATGAGGTGGGCCATTTTTAAACTTGTTCAGAGCTCCTCTCCCAAAGCACATGACAGGATAAAATGTCTCCAGGTGTGTGGAGGCAGCTCATAAAGACCTGATCTTTTTAATTTCAATTTCAGTTTCAATTTAATAAGCTTTATTGGCATGACTGTAGATTAACAGTATTGCCAAAGCCATTACAATTTTACAAATAAGATACAATAATAAAAGTATGGAAAGAAAAAAAAAAATATATATATATATTTGTGTTTCTGTTAAACTTCACACCGATGAATTAAAACATTAAACCGAGGATGTTCACTGACGTCTGCTCTCTGCTGTGTTCTGTCTGTTACAGTGCCAGGAGAGGGAGAGGAGGAGGCTGTGAAGAGGAGGAGCAGGTAGGCAGCAGAGCTCCATCAGACAGCTGCTGACCCCCCTGGGCTCCTCACCTGTACACTCTGCCCCGCCCCCGAACACCTTGCCCCGCCCCCTCACCTCTTCTCACTGCCCCCAAAGGTCACCTCTGTACTCTGTGAGATAACACGGTGCTCGAGTTAGACCTTTAAAATGATCCTGAACTCTCAGGTAAACTCACCTCAGCCTTCTGTGAGACTCTTATTTTGAAATACAGCAGCGGTGGAAAGTAACTAAGTACATTTACTCAAGTTTTATTTTAATTTTAAGCTACTTTATACTTCTACTTCATCACAGAGAGTATTGTACTGTTTACTGCACTACATTTATCTGGAAGGTTAAATGACATCGCAACAACTACAGCCGATGGTCAACTACCATGTACGTTCTGAGCCTGCGTGAGAGGAAGTAGGTAGTCTGTATTTGTCATTAAAAAAAGGGAAGTTGGACAGACAGGACGGAGTCAAGACGCCAGTTAGCCTGTTAGCACGTTAACAACACAACCTGATATTGAAAGAATAAATGATATATAATGTGCACTAGCATCGCGCTAACATTTCCGCTAAAGAGCTCCCTGGCTAAAAAAATAATCTTGCCTCATATATAAAGTTTGTTTGATCTCACGCCGTCTTGACTTAAGTTGTTTGTTTGCTTTTCTTTTCTCAGAGTGATTTCATTCATCGACGAGCTCCGCTGTTTTTTAACTCATAACAGACTATTGCTACAGTGTGGTATCTGTGCTTTTACCAAAATATTACATCTGAATTTTTCTCCCACCGCTGAAACGAAGGCAGCCTGATCACTGTTATGATCTTATGGTGCACTATGGTAACCATGGTTACACACAGACACTTTTATGGCACTAAATCGTCTTCCAGTAAACTGAATTAAGTCATTTGTGTTGACTTTATATACGTGATGCTCAAAATATGTTCTCTGATTCATTTGGTCTCATGACAGCAACACATTTAAACATTTTTTTAAAAATATATTCAGCGTTTAATTTAATTTAATGTCATTTAATTCAATTTAATTAATTTATATTTATATTGTTTATTATCATTATAATTTGTATTTATTTATTTTATATTATTTATTATCATTATTATTTTTATTTATTTATTTTATATTATTTATTATCTTTATTATTATTTATTTATCTATTTTTATATTATTTATTAGCATTATTATTTTTAATTATTTTATATTATTTATTATCGTTGTTATTTTTATTTATTTATTTTTATATTATTTATTAGCATTATTAGTTAGTTAACATTATAGTTTTTTATTTATTTTATTTTATCCAATTGTGATTCATTTAATGAAATCTTAAAGTGTCAGTAGAACAACTTTGCTGTGCTGGAGCCTCAGAGGAAACCAGCAGTTATTCATCACTGAAAATAAGCTGAAGTTCACATCAACAAATCCTGTAATGATTCAGCTGACTGCAGGTTTGAGATTTGTAATAACAGCAGATTTATTCATTAAAGCCCCATGTAACGAGCTGCTCTCAGCAGCAGAGGGAGCTGTCGGACTGATGATTCACCTCTTTCTGGTTTCACTTTTCCTTTTAATTAAACACCTCAGGTACGTCCTGAAGAAAACTGCTGAGATTTACATTGTTAATTCACACAAGTTATTATTTTCAAAGTAAGATTATTTTCTAAATATTGAGTAAAATGTTAAGACATGAGTTAACTTCACAAGAAAATCCACAAGACAGTAACTAAGTACACTGACTCAAGTACTGTGCTACTACAGTGTTGACGTTCCTGTACTTTAGGAGGGAAATATTGTACTTTTTACTGCACTACATTTGTCAGATATTTAAGTTACGTTACAGATTCAGGTTATTAACACAAAATATAATCCACTAACAAATTATTATGATATAATTGTAGAGTAACAGACACATTAATGTTTCAGTAATTATAATCCAGTATGAATCTTAAAGGGGCCGTTTAATGAGTACTTTTGGTACTTTTAATGCTAATACTTTCACTGGAGTAATATTTGAATGCAGGACTTTTACGATGAACAGTATTTTTACACTGTGAAATAGCCTTTGTTTGCCACTAAATCCCCTTAAATCTGACACAGTGTTCCTTTAAGGTGTGTAAAAACTCAGCAGATATTTACAAATACTAACCCAGAGTTTATATAAAACTGATTTACTGCAGAAGATGAAGTCTGTCTTCACATTTGACGTAAATAACTTAAGTTTTGGCTAACTGATAATTGACGATTCTCATTTCCTGTCTCCTGTTGCTCCCTCAGTTTGTTTTTTAGCTGCTGTTGTTGTCCGAGTGTTTGTGAAACACGAGCTGAGCTAACTGAGTGTGAGACGCTGTGTATCAGAGTGTGGAGCTCTGCTCAGTCTCTGAGAGGACGGACAAACCTTTTAACCCTCCTCCTCCTCCTCCTCCTCCATCCTGAGCACTGATGGATGGAGCTCTCTCTGCTCCGCACACTTATTTAATCATCCCTCCATTACGCACAATCGATCCCCCCCCGCCTCCCCCCCGCCTGTTTGGACTGAAATACAACCAGATACCTCCCCCCCAACTCCACCCCCACTTTCTCCGTCAGTCTGTATGCGCCGCGCAATGACTCAACATGAATCAATAGGAGCAGAGGTCAAGCTTTTATCCGCCAATAAAGAGACTGAGGTTTTTCCTCTTTGTCTCTAAGTCATCCTGAAGGAAACAACGAGTCACCGAGAGATAAAACACAAAGACATGTGTATCTGAACACCTGTAGACGGATCATTTGGAGAATTAAAAACATAAGAAAGCAAGTTTTCTGTTTTTATTTGGAGCCAAAAGAAGAAAATAAAGCATCAAATTTATAACCTGAGCAATATCAAGCATTTTGATTTGTGCATGAGACGATAACACGCTTGATCTTTTTCTTCTCAGTGCTCTGACTAATCTGATCTGAGCAGTATATACACAGCACACACATATATATATGCATGCAGCGTGGTGAGGTCTGCATGTGTAGATATATAAGCGTATATACTGTGATTATATGATGATTTCAGCTTCCTCTCTCTGTTGCTCCTAACGCTTCCTGTGCTTTAGCCCTACTGAGCATGTTCCAGCTTCTGCCGACTCAACCCCTGCCGCTCTGCAGCCTCTGGAGCCCGCCCCCGCTTCACCTGACCACGCCCCTTACAGGTAACCGGTCACATCTCATTCGCCTGCTTGGTTTTGATCCAGGTGACAGTTTCTCCTTCTGCAGGATTTTGAGGTTGTGGTCAGGCAGGTGTGTTGCGTTCAGGTGCTGGTGGGACATCTGGGAGTCACAGGATGTCCGCTGGAAGTGTTTTTAGTGGTTGTTTGAAGGTGCTGATGGTTGTAGGGTGTTTTGAGGCGGCAGATAAATCTGAAATCACTTTACTGAGACATTGAGAAACAAACGAAACACAAAAAGGCAGCTGTGCTTAGAAAACATCCCACTGAAGCATCACCAGCAGCGGGTGTGACCCCGGTGACCTTCAGGATGCAGATCGTCATGGTGACCTCTGCTGTTGTTGTCTCTACACCTGCAGCCTGAAGCGACAGCCTGCCGCTGGCTACGGCTTCCAGCACAAAGCTGCAGTCTCCAGGTACCGACACCTGCAGGGATCCAGCGCTCCAGCCCAGCGTTGTTATTCGCTTCATGCTGCCTCTTCTTCTCCGCTATATAACACCACATCTGCCATCAAATGGAGGCTTCTTTGTCTAAACCTCTAAACCTTCTTTATCTAAAGCTCCTCGCAGAACCAAGAGTGGATTCAAGGCCTCAATATGCTTCAAGATAACCAGTGTGTGTGATGTCGTTTGATCTCGTATCAAGTGGAAAGTTAAGTCCACACTGGAAGGCGAGGTGAAAAGCCCGCTGTCGTAGCTCGTTCTTCTGCCTTTTCTGTTAAATAAACTCTCCACATACTGGCAGGAAAATGCATCGTCACAAAGCTAAAAACAGGCTGTTTTTCTGACACCATGAAGAGTTGAATTTGTAGGGATACGTGTTAGCAGATTAAACTTAAAGGATTTAAAATTGCCACAACCTTAAACATCTTCAGCAGTAAAATGCCACACACACATTAAAGGTCCAGTGTGTATGATTTAGGGGGATTTAGTGGCATCTAGTGGTGAGGATTGCAGGTCGCAACAAGCTGAAACTTCCAGGTTAGAGTTCCTTTAAGCCCCGTCTCCACCAAACAATTTCAGTATGGTACCTTTGGAACCAACAGTAACCCTTCAGACATGGTACCTAGACCCTAGTGTTTCCACCACAAACAGTCCTCTTAACTGTGGGCGGGGTTGTTGTCACTCACTGCTCCATCCAGCACTCACTGTATTTCCTCCTTTATCAGTCTGCACCTGGTTTATCGTCCACAGCACGAGGCTGCACGCCGACATTTTCAGAACAAAATAAAACAGGCTGCAGTGAGAGTCTCTCTCCATGGGATATTTAAAAATAGCAGCTTTGTGCATTTAGTCCTTCTCAGGCAAGCTCAGGGGTTTAGAGTTGCTGTAGCCCACAGGAACTACGCTCCACGATGCTTTTTATTTTCTCTGAGTGAGGATTAGAATATATGCAGTTCATATAATCCTGTCGAAATCAATATATATAAACTCTTGAAGATCCACTCATTACTAAAAGTGTCTGTCATATAAAAACTAAAGTGATGGTCAAAGTTGTCACAGTGAAATTTAAGGTGTGTTGATGGATTCACGTCATCAACTCATGCATTGAGTAACATTACAAGTTAACGTTCCACCTTAAAAGTTGCCAGCAGTCGGCCCAGTGAATGAAGTGATTTTTTTCTCCGACTCCAGCTGCTGTGAGAGGCAGCAAAACATCCTTTCATTTTATAGTTCCAGTTTACTAATCAAACTCTCCACAGTATGAACAGTGGTTACATGAGCCTCAAAACCAGACACAACTCAGCCCTGAGCAGAGTGACCGTCCTCTACTGACCAATCAGACTGCAGTGTTCACAGCTCCACCTTTTAGTACCAGATCTGTGTGCTAGGTACCCCAACAGAGGGGGGACCAAACATGGGGACGGTAAGGAACGGTTCCATTGGTACCATCCACAACTTTTCATAGTGGAAACAGAAAAATAGCATACTGAACTGAACTGAACTGAACTGCTCGGTGGAAACAGGACTTTAGTGTTCCTTGTTCAGGAAGTTTTTAAAGGGAGCCGAATTATCCGTAGAGGTCTCTTCCCCTCCAAAACAAATGAACCAGGTGATTTAGAACAGTAAAAACACTGAATAAAGCAGTTTCACGTTAAAAAATCAGTTTTTCCGACACTCTTCTCGCAGAGGAACTGCTAACTACGGTGGCCGATGCGAAAACAGGAAATGCAAGTGGTTGTATCTAGAGCCAGTGTTCTGTTTGTCCATTCTAGGGTACTGTAGAAACATGGCAGTACAACATGGCAACATTCGTATACAAGGAACTGCTCCCTATATAGATATAAACGGATCATTCTAGGGTAACGAAAACATGACAGTTCTTATTTTCAGGTGATTGTACACTAAAGAAAACATACTTATTATATTGTATTCCATTTCTGCCAGTATAATCCCTTCATCCCACACACTGGACCTTTAATGCTGCTGTAAGATTAATCCAAAAACATCAGGGAAGATTTTAATGCACAAACAATATTCTTACTTTTTGTACCTTAGGTAAATTTTCAGATGTTTCAGATGCTGTTAGACGATGACATAAACAGTTTGTTTGAAGCATATTGAGGCCTTCATTTTAAAATGGGTGACCCTGATGGGAATTGAACGTCTAACCCTGACAGTGTTGGCGCATCGCTCAGCTCAGGACCATCTAACTGCTGAGTAACACCTTCATCTGTTGATCAGCTGAATAACATGCTGAATCTCTTCTAACGGACTCTGAAGGATCACAGTCCAGCTGTCACACTTATATCTTTATTTTAAACGTCGAGATACTGACACTCATTTCTTACAAGCTGTTTTCTGCGGCTTCTTTATTCACTAACTTTTAAATATCCTGTGTTTGTTCTTGGTGTATTTTAAAGTCAGATACAGACAGCCCAGTAAACACTGATTTGGTGATTTGCAGGCCAGATGGTGAAGGTAAAAAGTTTGTTGTCATCTAGGTCGCATATATTTTAGTTCTACAGAAACCATGGTTATATGTAACCTTAACAACTTTAAGCCTGCAAATCCAGCCCGCCCTCATCCCCAGGTTGTTTAATACTGACGCTTTGTCATGTCCCTTGGTGTGTGATACTCTCTCTATGAGACGCAGAGGGCTTGTAAACACATCCACGGCAATATCTGACGCTGATAGCATCAGAGGTAGCATTAAGACTGAGAATATTTTTTTTATTTTATTTGATAGAGATGTTGCAATTTAACATAGTTTCAATACAGAGCATTAGACTGATGTGTTGCACAGACAGTTTATAGGTACTGCTAATTTTGAGCTCTTGTCCCTAGTTGGGTTTTAAAGTAACATTATGACAGTGACGTCCATCTGTCCGTCCGTCTCGTACTGACGTCACTCATGTATGTGCTTAGTTTAGTTTAGTTTAGTTTAGTTTAGTTTAGAAGGGACAGTGCAAATTAATAAATACACATGGTATAAAAATGCTAGAATTAGCCAAAAGGCCCAAAAAAATTTAACCCTAACCCTAACCTCCAAATCTGAGGACATGGTTCTCTACCGGAAACTCGTGGATTGCCCTCTCTGGGTTGGGGAAGACTTACTGCTTCAAGCGAGGGAGTTCAAGTATCTCGGGGTCTTGTTCACGAGTGAGGGTAGAATGGAGCGTCAGATGGATCAGCGGTTTGGTGGGACGTCTGGCATGGTGCAGAGGGAGCTGAGCCTGACAGACAGATGTTGAAGGGTGCGTCTCATAGAGGTGACAAAGGGTGCCTTTGGCGTCAGTATCACACCAAACAAACAATAATGCGTCAGTATTTGACGACCTGGGGTGAGAACGAGTTGGCAGTATTTGTGCAAATTTAAACCGACAGTAAATATTTAAACTAATAATGTTACTCGGTCTCTGTTCGTAAGGCTCGTAAAAAAATCACAAAATCATAATGATGAATCAACAATTCTTCCCCCCTCTGTAGCCAGTACGGTCAGCCTCCTGCTATGCATCAGGCTCCACAAGCCCCGCCTCCTCAGCACTATCAGCAGCCAATCCCGCAGCACTATCAGCAGCCAATCCCGCAGCAGTATCAGCATCCAGTCCCTCAGCCATACCAGCAGCCAGTCCCACAGCAGTACCATCAGCCTCCCACACAACAGGCCCCGCCCACTCAGCAGAGCTCCATTCAGATCCCTCTTGGCTCCGCCCCTTCCAAGGTGGTCAGCACCGCCTGCATCTACCCCTCCCACCCAGGTGAGAACACCTGCAAACACAGATTCACTGTTGTCAGAGATGTGATTTCACCTGTCAGAAGCTTCACACAGTTTGTCTCTCCTCCAGCCTCAGCTCCTGCTCCTGCTCCTCAGCCCCGCCCTCCAGCGGCTGCCCCGGCCCCAGCTCCCGCCGCTCCCGGCTCCTCTAACCGACCCCCCTGGGTGTCTGACACCAACTTCGCCGACAAGTACGACCCCGGTAAGATGACCACCACCACCATCAAGGTGCAGCCGCTGCCCCAGGCCGCCCCTCCTCCACCAGCGTACATCCCCAACCCCTCCTCCGCCGCCCCGGCAGCTCCCAGCCCCGCCCCCATCACACCAAGCCCTGCCCCA
Organism: Cephalopholis sonnerati; assembly: GCA_019142605.1. NCBI lineage: Eukaryota > Metazoa > Chordata > Actinopteri > Perciformes > Serranidae > Cephalopholis > Cephalopholis sonnerati. Next base: position 8,414,657 of record JAGQAX010000018.1, on the reverse strand, counting down.
TTCTCACCTGTGGCGAGGGGCGTAGCTCAAAGGGCGGAGAGGTTCGCCGCCAGCAGCCGTACACCTCTGTGTGCATCCTGCAACAGCGTCATCAGGTAAGTTACTCCTGCTTCCCATAATAATATTAATAATAATAATAATAATAATAATAATGATGATGTTGTTAATTAAAATGGCGTCTGGCGTTGTTGTCTGCAGGGGCCCCTTCCTGGTGGCCCTGGGCCGGTCCTGGCACCCCGAGGAGTTTAACTGTCACTACTGCCACATGTCTCTGGCTGACGTCAGCTTCGTGGAGGAGCAGAACAACGTCTACTGTGAGAACTGCTACGAGGAGTTCTTCGCTCCCACCTGCGCCCGCTGCAACACCAAGATCATGGGGGTGAGATGCTCCACCTGTCCACCTTCATACCTGTCCACCTGTCTACCTGTGCACCAGTCCACCTGCATACCTTTTTCACTAGTATACCTGTCCAACTGTATACCTATTCAACTGTACAGCTTTCTACTTTTTCACCTGTCTACTTGTCCATCTGTATCTCTTTTTTACCTGTATACCTTTCCAACTGTCTACCTGTTTTCAACTCTATACCAGTTCAATTGTCTACCTGTATACCTGTCTACCTGTCCCACTGTATACCTGTCTACCTGGTCACCAGTCTACCTCTCTACCATATACCTTTCTACCTGTCAACCTGTATACCTAACTGTTTACGTGTCCATCTGTCTACCTGTCTATCTATCTGTCCAACTGTTTACCTGTATACCTATCTTACTGTTCCACTGTATACCCGTCTACCTGCCCGTCTGTCAACCTGTCCACCTACCTACTTCTCCACCTGTCTACCTGTCTACTTGTACCTGTGTAAGTTTCCACCTGTCTGCCTGTCTACCTTTTCAACTGCTTATCTTTCTACCTGTCTACCTGTATGTTTCCACCTGTCCACCTCTCAACTTGTCTACCTGCATAACTGCATAACTGTCTACCTGTACCTTAATACCTGTACACTCTTCCACTTGTATACCTGTCCACTGATATACCTGCCTACCTGTCCACCTATGTACCTGCCTACCTGTCCACCTGTACTTGTATACCTGCACCTGTATACATTTCCATCTGTCTACCTGTCCACTCGTCTACCTGTATATCTGTCCACCTTTCTATCTGTATACCTTTCTACCTTTCTACCTGCATACCTGTATACCTGTCTACTTGTACCTGTATGTTTCCACCTGTCCACCCATCCACCTGTCTACTTGCATACCTGTCTACCTGTACCTTAATACCTGTCTACCATTCTACCTGTAACATGTCCACCTGCCTACCTGTGCAGCTGAGTGAAGTTTAAAGGATCCATGACATGTTGTGTCATGTTGTGTGTTACAGGAAGTGATGCACGCCCTGCGGCAGACGTGGCACACCACCTGCTTCGTGTGCGCGGCCTGTGGCAAAGCCTTCGGAAACAGCCTCTTCCACATGGAGGATGGAGAGCCATACTGCGAGAAAGGTACGTGGATCAGAGGTCAGAGGTCAGAGGTCGGGCTGTAACCTGTTCAGGTATGTCTAACTGTTTCTGTCTGTCTCTGTCAGATTACATCGCACTCTTCAGCACTAAGTGTCATGGCTGCGACTTCCCCGTTGAAGCTGGTGATAAGTTCATTGAGGCTCTGGGTCACACCTGGCACGACACCTGCTTCGTCTGTGCGGTAAGAACCGGGATCAAACACTGGATATGACGTCACTCCAGACTGTTTTTATTCAGAACTACTTTTGACCAAAGAAATAGTCCCTCTGAAAGCTGTTGTGTTAGGTATTTTGGTCTTTACAATATGTTTTGTACCTGCAGGTTTGCCATGTGAACCTTGAGGGCCAGCCTTTCTACTCAAAGAAAGACAAACCTCTGTGCAAGAAGCACGCTCACGCCATCAACGTGTAGACCAACCAGCCGTCACCGAGGGCAACACTGCCGGCCACGACGAGCGAGCACAAGCCGATGACTTTTACAAGATGTGTGTAAATGCTCTTTATGCAAAATACACTTTGGTTTTTTCTTTTTGTGCATTAATATTAACGATAAAAACAACGCTGCCTGATGATCCCGCTTCACTACAGAAACAAAAACTAAGTTATGATGTTTTCTGTTGTCAATTCAACCCACTTTATTATGAATTTTTATTTTTCTTGCGTTTTCTACCAGGAACTACCTGTGTGTTCGATGTGACCGCTGTGCTGTTCAGCCTAGAGACATAGGAGCTTTGTATGGAGTCTGGAGTGTGCCAAATTTAATAACTATTTATATTCTTATCAGCTAATAAAATAATAATATAATATAAATATATGTTACTAATTACATTCAATGATAATAATTTTAATTCAATTTAATAATAATAATGATGATAATGATGATAATAATAATAATTTAATGGTTTTAATTTAATCTAAATTATTTGTAGCTTGTATTGCACCTCAGTTATACGTCGCTTTGATAAAAGTGCCAAATTAATAAATTTTAATTTTAATATTCACTTTAAATGATGAAATAAAGTGATTTTAAAATGCAGAATTTAAAAGCTCTTTCAAGATTAATTTTTAAATTCCATTTTCAAATTAAGTTACTTTTTCATTTTTATGGTGAAATAAAAATTGAATTATTATTAGCCATGTTGATTTATTTATTTATTTATTTACATTGAGTTTTGTTTTGTTTCCTATTTTATTTTATTTTGTTTTACTTCATTGTGTTTTATTTTATTTTGTTTTATTTTTTATGTAAAATAATCCAGTGGCATACTCCAGACTCCGTTAGTTTGAACTGCTGCACAGGTGTAGTTTGTCTCCAGAATATTGTTCTCATCATATCTCAGACTTGTCTTGGTAATGTGCCTATTTTGATCTCAACTTATTTAGGTTTTTTGAATGCTTTTTTTCCACTTAATTAAACTAACAATTATATTTTATTAATGTTTGGTTCAGCACTACTATGTAAAATAGAAACCACAGACTGTAGAGAAACAAAATGTCCTCAAACTTCAGCTCATTGTTGTTCATTGAGCTGCAGCAGCGTCACTTTTATATTTTAAAAACTGTTTATTTCCTGGTTTCATTAAGAACATGACTGTCTCGCAGTGCCAGTTCAGTCTTGAAACTAGTCTTGGACCCGGTCTGTGCTCAGACTCAGGCAGACGTCACACTGCAGCTGTGAGACAGTGAACTGAAGCCCATGAAGAAGCCTTATCTGATCTGTGTCTGACACGTTGTTAGAGGTGAGACAGTGAATGTAACACGACCAGGTGACACTTTCCACCAGCCTCCTGTTAGCAGGTTCATCTGTGTGTTTGAATACGAGTAAACAAAAAAAAGATGCGAAAGAACAACAAAGACACAGAACAACCACAAAGAGTTGCAAAATGATCATAAGGAGATGTACAACTATAAAGAGACACAAAATTATTACATGGAAACAAAACGACCTCACAGAGACACAAAGCGACTACAAAGATGTGCAAAACAACTACAAAGTGACATAAAACAACTACAAAGAGACACAAAATGACTACAAAGATGTGCAAAATGACTACGAAGAGACACAAAACAACTACAAAGAGACAGAAAACGAGCATAAAGAGACCCAAATTTCTACTTGGAAACAAAATGACCACAAAGAGACACAAATTGACTACAAAGAGACATACAAAACAACTATGAAGAAACACAAAACAACTACAAAGAGACACAAAACGACTACAGAGAGACATACAACAACTATAAAGAGACAAAAAATTACTACTTCGAGACAAATGATCACTAAGAGATGCAAAACGACTGCAAAGAGACATACAACAACTATAAAGAGACAAAAAATTACTACTTGGAAACAAAACGACCACAAAGAAACACAAAATGACTACGAAGAGACACAAAACAACTACAAAGAGACACAAAAGGACTACAAAGAGACATACAACAACTATAAAGAGACAAAAAATTACTACTTGGAGACAAATGATCACTAAGAGACACAAAACAACTGCAAAGAGACACAAAATGACTACAAAGAGACATACAACAACTGCAAAGAGACACAAAAGGACTATAAAGAGACACAAGATTACTAAACAAATGACCACTAAGAGATGCAAAACGACTATAAAGAGACATACAACTACAAAGAGACAGAAAACGACTACAAAGAGACACAAAACAGCTGTAAAGAGATATGCTTCAACTATTAAGAGCTATTACTACTTCCTGCTCTCACCCAGTATTTCAGAGTTTGTTTTTCCAGGTGAACCTGCAGATGAGGCTGCTGCAGAGTGTTGATGGTTTCTGATGATATGATGTGGAGTGTAACTACTAACCGCTCTCTGACTTCACATGCAGTAGGTGTTACTGTGCAACAATTAACCTTGAATTTCATATTTATTGACTCCTCTGACTGTGTGATATTTATTGAAAGGCTAATATATATCATCACTGCTGCGTTCAGTGCTCGTCAGATTATTAGCTGTTTAATTTGGATGTTTGGCATCACGAGGTATATTCTGAGTGTTAATGGGTTCTTTTTTTGTTTGTAATTATTCTGTTAATGTTTGTTGTCCTGAACTTTTAGAGCTTGAATGTTTATTACCGTGGCGTTTTACCAGTAGAAGGCCACTTCATGGCTCCGTTCACACTGCTGACCTTTAGACCATTTTCTTCAATGACTACTGCAGATATTATGAAGCCCCTGAAGTCCCTGAAGATAGTTTTTTTTTTTTTTTTTGTGCCCACAAGATCTAAAACAATATAATTTCTGAGGCATCAGCAGCTCCATAATAAAGTTTGTGTTCACCTGATGAGTGTAAGTCCAATATTCACTCTTTTAGCTCTGTTTTTAGACTGGAGAGGCATGATGCCGCCATTTTTGGTTTGGTGTAAAAATGCAAAGCCGGCATAAAGAAGGGACTCTGTAGCAGCCCCGTTGCGCCGTCTCTGTGTAAAAAGGGCTTAAGTGGAACAACGATGTTGTTTCCTAGCAACTGAAAGATGCCTTAAACTGTCTAAAGCTGTGTTCACACCGAACGCAATGTGAATTTTCACGCAAGTTTGAACGCTAGAATATTTTGTGTTGACTTGCTTCATACACACGAATAACTCGCTGAATGATGATTGAACTTCCACCAGCATGTCCTCGCCATCATATGTCCCTGGAGGATCTCAGTGCCGATTGGCTATTACGGCGCAATTTGGTCACTGAAGTTTAGATTTTTCAACTCTCGCAAATAAGTGTTTGACGCAAAACTGTGCTACTTGCTTCATTCGCGCCACTTAATTTGCGTTATTCGTGTCGTGTCCATCACGCCGCCAAGTGGGTATTCCTATCTAATGGCGTCTTTACATTGACTTTACATGTAATTCACTTGTGCGAAGTTTTTTATTCACGCCTGGTGTGAACACAACATAATCGTTCTAGTGGCCATTAGAGGAACTGCAGCTCAACCAACTGCAAAATAAAACCTGATCCATCTCAGATCCTTTCTTTGTTTGCTCCAGGTGTGTTCAATGACGCTCCGTTAACGATATACACATAAATAAAAGCATCTGGTTCAGTCCTATCTCACAGTGTGATTTCAAAGCGTCAGGTCTGATGTTTCCGCAGTGTGAACGGAGCTCAGATACTCTGAATACATGATTTAGAGCAGAAGACTTTTGGTTTGTGTTTTTCAGATGAACTTAAAAAAGACTTTGACACAAGTTTCTGCGGGGGAACGTTCAATGCCGAGACTCCCTGCAGCGTATTGTGCCTTGATCCGTCTGTCTGACTGGCACACACACACTCGGCCAGTTGTGATGAGTCTGTGTGCTGGTGTACAGTTTTTACTTTGAATATTTTATACAGTTTGCGTGTTTTCCAGAGGGTGAATGTGTGCATGCAGAACGTTTGTCACAGTTTGTTACAGCATGTGGAACGAGGCAGCGTCAGTATTAGCTAGCGTCACTGTTTAACATTATTCAGAGTGTTTGAACTGGTTTTGGTGTCAATGAGCTGTGAGTGAAACATAATTAATGTCACGTTATGGAGGATGGAAAGAAGCTGAAGTCACGTGAAGACTCTCCTGGTTCTCCTGGAGGTTCAGCTGCTTTACATTTGTCTAACAGGTTTTAATATTTGACGAATATATGTGTTGCAAGTTGAATAAATTGAGCACTTCAAACACGTGGAAACATGCTGTAAGAGTTTTATTTGTTGTCTGTTTAAGATGCGACTGTTTCCTGCTCGATCTTTGAGTCAAGTCACATGAGGAGAAACACTCCAAACTTTACATTTGGCCTCGCGTACCAATAACCTCTTGTATCTTCCCTTAGTTTTCTGTAGTAATATACACTCACCAACCTGGTGCACCTAGTGCACCAGGCTAGTATTAGGTTGGACACCCTTTCTAATTCTTGATGTCACAGATTCAACAAGGTGCTGGAAACATTCCTCAGAGATTTTGGTCCATATTGACATGATGACATCACACAGTTGCTGCAGATTTGTGGGCTGCACATCCATGATGAGGATCTCCTGTTCCACCACATCCCAAAGGTGCTCTATTGGACTGAGATCTGGTGACTGTGGAGGCCATTGGAGTACAGTGAACTCATCGTCATGTTTGAGATGATCTGAGCTTTGTGACATGGTGCGTTATCCTGCAGGAAGTAGCCATCAGAAGATGGGTACACTGTGGTCATAAAGGGATGGACACGGTCAGCAACAATACTCAGGTAGGCTGTGGTGTTTAAACCATGCTCAGTTGGTACTAAGAAAATCTCCCCCACACCATGACACCAGCAGCAGCAGCCTGAAGCGTTGATACAAGGCAGGATGGATCCATGCTTCCAAACTCTGAGCCTACCATCTGAATGTGGTTTTTCCAATCTTCTATTGTCCAGTTTTGGTGAGCCTGTGTGAACTGTAGCCTCAGTTTCCTGTTGTTAGCTGACAGGAGTGGCACCTGGTGTGGTCTTCTGCTGCTGTAGCTGTAGGTGATCAGTGACCTACGATTTGTCCCAGTTAAAATACGAGCCACAGCATTCTGTACAAGCTGAAGCTGAGCTACTGAAGATTTACTGAGGCATGTAAACTGTGTATTACAGTAGTCAAGGCATGAGAATACATTTAATATTTCTGTTACAAATCTGCTCTTACTCAGGTTTGCTGAATAATGAATCCTACTTGATCATAAATATCCTATTAGTATAGGTATCACCTCCTAAACTCGGTGTAGTGTGATTTTTCCACAGTGTCAGAGCTGGCGTTAAAGGAAAATCGGACATCCGACCACGGCAAAACATTTGTGATGCTGCTGATGTCGTGTCAGCAGAGGGAAGCACAGTCACTGAAGTTAAAAGAAAAATGGTCTGACATGAAAATGGAAGCAAAAAACATGTCTTATTAGTGTGGAAATGAAGGGGAAAAAATGGAAAGACGAAAAGAAGACAGTAAACACAAGGCGCTGTGGCTTAGTTGGTCAAAGCGCCTGTCTAGTAAACAGGAGATCCTGGGTTCAAATCCCAGCAGTGCCTCAAAGAGATCATCTCTCTCTTTAGACTAAGTGCTTGTCATCAGCATGTGAACTATCCAGCTCAAGTTTGTTTCACCTCTGACCTCAGTCAGCATCACGTACACCAAACGGCACCCAACAGAAGCTATGTTTACATGCACAGTATATTCTACGTGTGCAGACATTGTTTATTATGTCAAAATATAGAAAAGTGGAGCTGCTTGTGCCGTTTTGCTTCTTTGCAGGAGTGAACACAGCCCCCCTCTGTCATTCCTCCAACCACCTTCTTGAAACAGTCACTGACGCGGCGTCCAAAGAACACTCCTTAAACCAGAATATTACCAGTGTCTTACAGAACAGAATATGCTGTTTGCATGTCCCACGTCATATTCAGAATAATAGTGGAATATTAGCGTGCATGTAAATGCAGTGGCTGATGTCACAGGGTCATGGAGTGCACCTGTATGTCACAGCAGCGTGGTGAGGAGTTAAAGGAGCCCTGCAGAGTTTTCTTGTAAACAAACAAAAGGTATGTTTACATTCAGGGTTTCTCACCACAACTCATTATGAGGATCTTTGAAGTTTAACGAACAGGTTGAATTCATTTCCTCTCTCCAAAAACATCTGAAAAGTCAAGTGTTTAAGTGTTTTAAAACCAGTATGGTTTACATATACGTTTACAAGCTCACTGTCTGTTTGCAACAGGGAACAACATCTGTCAGAGGTGCTGTGACTCACGTGGTTGAAGTGCCTGTCTAACACTCTTTTCCCAGGAGACATAAAAAACATGAACGTCTGATTTTTGTCTGTAATAGTGAGGGTTATAATCGACATTCATTCTTGGGACAAATTATTTATTAGGAGTATAAATCAAAAGTTTGATCATGATACTTTATTCTATAGATTCTTTAGAAAAGTGTACGATATTTCTGATATCACAAAGTCTTTTACTACGATTTTGATTTGATCAATTTAATATGAGACGATATCAGTAAATACCCTCCTTACCATTATCTACCTGGCGCGTGGCACCGGACTCCATGCTGCTTCCTACTGTTTACTAACCCTGACATTAACCACCATGGTCAGAAGAGTCTGCTGCCAATTTTAGTGGGTTTTCCTGCATTTAAAATACCTGCCTATACGTCCTAATTTGGGGGGAAAGGGTGTAACATACAGGAGATTGTAGGTTCAAATCCCAGCCTTGCCTCTGACAGATCACTTCCAAATAATAGCCCACTCAGTACGATGGATCTTGTACAGTTATTTTGCGTCATCCATCGGTTTGAAACATTTACAGGAAGTTCCTCTTTCACTTCTTATTTCTGTAACTCTGACACACGGGTCATGACTGCAGAGAAATGTCATGAGTTTAATTCAGGTGTCGCAACATGTTCTGTGTTTGAGTTTCAACACCGACTTACTGTCATTCCCAAAACTGTTGTTCTTGTTTTATCAGATCTGATGGATTACAACCTAATTTATGCTTCTTATTCTTATTATTAATTGTAGTAGCAGTAGTTGTAGTGGTGGATGTTCCATTCATGAACACCAGAGGGCGCCTGGGTCACTTTGAGACTTCAAAATAAAAGCCTGCAGGTCTGTGCAGGAGTGAACAGAGCAGCAGTGATTGAAGCACAGAGGAGGAAAAACAGTAGGAGCTCTCACTCTGCCTCTGAGTCTGGGGACCAACACGTACCAGACAACTGTAAATACAACACAACTGCCTGGAAAATACTGGAAATACACAACAGTTACACTGGACTACAGTGGAATTATTATTCCACAACAATTCCTTAATTCCTTAAATCCTTAATTCTACTTCATCACTATACTGGCAGTACAGCCTACACATGTTGTTAAATACCTGTCAGAGGTGACACATCAAGGCCTGGTAATCTTAATTTCAATAATGTAAAACTCTAATTTATTAAAAGAAATAACACTTAATTACAGTGTTGTTCATCAACTGTTCAAGACAATATTAATATTTAATTATGATAACAAAGAATTAAAGCTTTTACAACTGGGTTTGTTAACAGTGTTTTTATGGTGGTTTGCAATGTTAAAGTAAATATCAATTTGTAAATAACTGATCGACAATAGAAAGAGTGGAAATTCCATCATGAAAAACATTTTTTTTTTAGATTTTATTGTAATTATTCTTATTTTTAGCTTAACCCTTTGACATACCAAAAATGTAATAATAATAATAATAATAATGATAATAATAATAATAATTAAAAAACCTTTTCAAGACCAAACGTGTCTTTTTAAATGTTTTGAGAAAAGTATCTTAGACCAAATAAATTTAAAAAATGAAATAAAACAAAACAAAATAAAAATAAAACTACATAAAAAGCTTATCCAGTTGTCAAGCATGAGATACAGACTCAGATTTGTTTGACAACTCCCACCTTTTGACCAGGCACTAAATAAAACCCCATGATTTTTCATACATTATTATGTCATTACTTGTATATATTTTCTGTATAATTTATTTTCCAACATGAAACTTTCTCCACAATTCCAGGGATAAAGCTCTGGTTAGAAAATACTTCAAATTTTTTACTTATTTTGGTATTCAGTTAATCAAATCTTCAAGTTTTGTGTCTAAAAATTACAATGACATCATGTTAGTTTTTTAATTGTACAATGCAACTTCCCGTAATTTGCTAAAGCCCCAAATTTCCCAGAAAAAAATAGGCTGCAACAAACATGACCTCATTGTCCTCAGTGGTGGCTGCAGCCCTGCAAGGAACACTAAAATAGTGTATGTTAGTGCATGTCAGTGCATTTGTAATGCTGCGTTGTTGTTAATCAGTCCCTCCAGGATCTTGCAGCAAAAAAACTTGAATTTGTGGCCAATCTGTCAAAAAGTGCGATAAAAATTGCAGCATTTTTTTGTAATTTTTTTTTGGGAAATTGTGGCTAATGACAAACATTGCAAGTCAGGAGAAAAAAAATGTGATTTTTTAAAACTACTGGCTCCAAAAAATAAGTGATGTAATGACTTGCTATAATAATCATAGTGAATTTAACAAAAACAGCTGCAAATGTTTCAGTTCTCTTCTTTAGTTTTATTGAATTAGTTTCAAAACATGGACTCCAATAATGATTTAAAAAATCCTGAGTGAATATTGTAGCTCTCAAAGCAGACAATGTGACTGTAAAACAACATGTAAGCTACATCTGCTGTAAACAAAAGCACAGATTCTCATGTTTCTCCATACTGCAATACATTAGCGCGATTTGATGACGTTTCAAATGACGTTACATGCGCGACGACTTCCGGTCAGCTGGAAAATGAGGAAAAATTGCGTTGAATTCGCGTTAATTATTATTTTTTTTTTTTCTGGAAGGAGTGATTATTTTTTTTACGAATTTTTACAGTCCTAAATTGTAAATGTGCTTTGTCATGTCAATAAAGTTCACTGAGTTGAATTGAATTGAACAGTAGAAAACTAAATGTGCTTAAACTAAAGTCCATTAGAAAATGTCCACTTTTAAACTCAACACCCATTTAAAGATACCTGAAAGGTGAAAACGCCTGCGCATGCGTGTTTGATCAAACCCTCTCCTGCCGACCGGAAGTTCGGCCATTTGCTCTGCAGCTCAGAGTGATGCACCGCTGCAGCCGCAGAGGATCTTTGTCAGGCTGGTATTTGCTCTCCTCCACCATCAAACAGGCTGAACCGCAGACCGACCGAGCGGGCAGCAGCGGAGGAGAGCGACGCCGAAAATATTACTACAGAAACGCTGGGAAATTACGCTTTTCTACCGTGTTACTCTGGAGGGAATCTGGACTGGAGCTACTACGATGAAACAGCGTCAAAAGGAGCGTCACGTTCACGGGAGAAACTAAAGAAAGAAGAGGAAAGGTAAAACTTAATTCCCAGCCTGCGGGTCTGAGCCCGACTTTTGGGCTCCGTCTACACACTGGAGTGAAGGCAGCCTGTGGGGTTGGAGTGCTTAGTGTTTACGATTTGTCGAGTTTCAAAAAGCCGGACTTCTATATTCGAATTTGTGGATATTTTTAAAGCTTGTGTGTGCTTTATCACACAAACAAGTTTATATGTCGGTTGTGGAAATAAGTTTTTAAAAACATTTGGGAGTTCAGCGAACAGATTTTTTTTCTCTTGTGAGTGCGTTGGCGCCAGGACATAGACGGATCCTTCTGTCTGCTGTCGTGGAAAAAAAAGTTTGCTCCACTTCTGCTGCAGCACAAAGTTAATCATTTTAAGCTCTATAACAACAGATAAATAATTAAATTAACATTATTTATTAAGATAATGTCTGCATCAAGTAAAGTTTGTGTGTAAAAGGATAACTTGTTAGCCACATTCTTCGGTTAGCTAACTTCGCTGCATAGTTTACATAGCTCGTCTATAATTATAGTAAAGCTTGAACGTGTGCTACAGAGTGCACACACCAGTGAAAACAGTTTAAATACATGTTAATTTTAATCAGTTTTAAGACCAGTAATAATGCTTTTCTTTGTAAAGTGATAAAGTGATGCGAGCTAACGTTTAAGTTTTGGTTAACTTTAGTGAAGCTAACGTTAGCGGTGCTAACTTTGCCTCTCAGTTAGCTCTGTAGGTGAGACAGTTTGTTGTTGTTAAAGATCGATGTTTGGTTAAAGCTGGTTAAAATAATCTGTTTATAATTCTGGTGTTTTATTACGTTAAATAAGCTGTTTCTTTCATTTAAGCATGGCTAGATGTTTGTGTTGTTAGCATCGCCTGCTAACTTTGCTTGCAAACTAACGCAGGGCTGTTTACCAGCATTAATCTGCACATGTTTATCACAGGTAAACAAACTTTTAAAGCTGTGTATGATCACATTTTTAGTTTGGTAATTAGAGTTTTTAGGAGCCTTTCTCGGTCACTTCTCTGTGTTGTTTATGCCGCCATGGCTTCGTTATATTCTGGGTCTGTTGTTGGAGTCTGTTGGTGTCCTGCTGCTCAGAGATAAATCAGTTTATTTACTGAAACAACACAAACAGACTTGTTTTGATTGTGTTTGACTCTCTAGATTTATTAAGTTTATTTGTGTCTTTCATACCATTTCTATATGAGCCTTATTTTAAGCACAATGCTTTATTTACACATCCTAGCTCTTTAAACACACAAATAATGCTGCAGTTTGGGATTATTTTCATTATCAGATAATCTGTGTGTTACTCTTTTCATCTTAATAGTCTATAAAACATCAGAAAATACCAACAGTGTTCATCTCAGTTTCCCAGAGTCCCAGGTGATGTTTTCAGGTGTCCAAAACCCCACACATATGTTCAGTCAAAATATAACAGTGAAGGGCAGCAAATTCTCACATTGGATCAGCTGCAACCAGAGGATGAGTTAGAGAAAGATTTGAACTATTACTCAGTTATTAAAGTTGTGTTAGATTAGTTTTAAGTAAACTAAGTATTCGATTAATTGAATAAGCATTTCAGTGTCCAGTCCCTCCAGGATCTGACGGCAAAAAAACCCTTTAATTTGCAGAGAATTTTGTCAAAATTGCAGCATTTTTATGAATTTTATTGGCGGGAAATTGTGGCTAATGACAAAAATTGCAAGTCAGGAAAAAGAAAATCTGATTTTTTAAAACTACTGGCTCCAAAAAATAAGTCATGTAATGACTTGCTATAATAATCATAGTGAATATTACAAAAACAGCTGCAAATGTTTCAGTTCTCGTCTTTAGTTTTATTGAATTAGTTTCAAAACATGGACTCCAATAATGTTTCAAAAAATCCTGAGTGAGTATTGTAGCTCTCAAAGCAGACAATGTGACTGTAAAACAACATGTAAGCTACATCTTCTGTAAACATAACATTTGAATCAATTCAACACATACTGTATGCATTTAAACAAAGTGGCAATTCTTATGTCAATACAGAGCCTTTCTCCATACTGCAATGACATTAGTGCCATTTGATGACGCGTCTGATGACGTTTCAAATGACGTCGCATGTGTGACGACTTCTGATCAGCTGGCAAATGCGGAAAAAGGGGCAAAAGGACTGATATGTTTAAAAATAAAGACAAGAAATAGCCAACACTACATCATACAAGTTCATTAAACTGGACAAAATTCAATAAACTGCACCCACAAACAAGCTGAGATGAAAATCTGACTGAGCTCAGCTCAGGGTCGGCCAAGGCCTGGATGATACTATTCTCTGAGACAGACAGACTGCACATATATCTATAAATAAGATTATGTATTAAAGCAGGACAGGTAGGCACATCAACATTTACAAACATTTGGCTGGCACTGCACCATTGTGGAAGTTAAAGAAGAAGTCTCATTACATCATTTCAGGCCACATGTCCTCAGGTGTCCTGTTTTGTCCAGCCCTCACATATAGACTCAGTGTACTATGATGTGAAACAGAGAGAGGCAGCACATTCTTACACAGGATCAGCTGGACAAGAGGATGATTTAGAGAAAGATAAGAACTGTTACTCAACTATTAAAGTCGTTTTAGATTAATTTTCTGTCCTAATAATTAATCACATAAGCATTTCAGTGTCCAGATGGGCTCAGAGAAGCAAAGGTTTCAACTCCAGGGCTGCAAATAGCAATTATTTTGATTGTTTATTATTATTTTATCATTAATCAATTAGCTGTTTGGTCTATTAAATGTCTGAAAATAATGAAAAATTACAACCAGTGTTTCCCACAGCCCGAGATGATGTCCTCAAATGTCTTGTTTTGCTCTCAAAGGAGTAAATAAACAGAAAATATTCACGTTTAAGAAGCTGGACTCAGAGAATTTTGAGGGTGTTATTGTAGAAAATTTCTCACACTGATGAATCAGTGATCATGAGTTTGCGATAAATTTCAACGTTGACAGCTAGGCCTAATTGATTAATCTTTGCAGCTCTATCCAGCATGTTCTCTAAACCTTTTTAATTTGGTTTATTATTACTTATCACGTACAGAAGACACAAACATTTGCTGGTGTCTGTTTCAGAAATGTGAAGAGTTGCCTCTCTTCTCTGTTTCAAGTCGTCATGATAGCATCATGTAATCTTGTGTTTTGATATTAGGCTCTGTGATTAACATGAAGGCCACAGACACTGCCCTTTAATGTCAGCTGTACAATGCACATATGTTTCAGTGTTTCTATTTTTGAGTTTTGAATGTTTTTAAAAGTATAAATAAGCAGCTGAACCAGTGTGACCTCAGAGTGTGTGTCGTCCAGCTGGGATGACTGAAGCTGCTTTTTAACATAAACCAGGAGTTTTGTCATTAATCCGCGTCTCTTAAGTCTATCTGGGGACCAAAATCAGCTGGTTTAGTTTCCAGGATTTGCTGGGTGACATGTGGAAGGTTTGGTTTTTGTTGTTATCATCGTTAAAGGTGGCGAGGATGGATTTCTGTCCTTAGGTTCAGTCCAAACAGGAAGCTGGTGTATTGGTCTGCTGATAGTGAACGAGGTACTTAAACTGCTTGTTGTTTTGGTGGAGGTCTGAATTAATGCTTCACCTGATGCTGGAAGGGTTAGTCAAGTAATCACTCTGCAGATCAGTTTATCAGCTATCATTGTCATAACTGGCTCTTTTGAGGCGTCCATGAGCAGCGTCAGGTCTGCTGTGACCTCAAACTTTCCCCAATACTGGATAACCAGTGTTTCCCCTACCATTATATTGGGGGGGGGACGCCCTTTGAAGGTCAAGTTAATTTTATTTAATTTTATTTTCTGTATAGCTCCAGATCACAACAGAAGTCATTTACGGTTACCTTTCCTATAGAACAGGTCTATACCTTGTCCTTTTATTAAACCAACTAAACAGCCTTATGTTATTTATCGTATTTACACCACGGCGTGTCATTTCTGTCTCTACATGTTCGCACGTTCTGCTCCGATGCGTGCGCACACACAGGTGAGCACACTAGAGTGGGGGTCAGGCAACAATTTCCTCACCGGACCCGAGTCCGAGACAATTATAACCAAGCCCGGCCCGAACCTGACTGACTTTCTGATTTTTGAGTCCAAACCCGACCCGATGCAGTTTTTAATGCAGTTTGTTACCTGACATAGGTATCGTTATGGACAGTGTGTAAATGACCATCAAAAGGCTGCTGTTACGCACAGTCAAACATGCCGCTCGCACAGCAGCGCAGCACGGCACTGTGCGCACACTCAGTTGGAGTGGAACCCATGTTGCGTTCAGGCATTATCACGTAAATGACAAATTCCAGCACTTGAATAGGCCATAACACAACACAGCAGCAGGTCAAGTGGGCCGAACCCGAGCAAAATTTTTGATTGTTATCCACACTATGGAGCACACTCCCACCAGCGGAGAGAGCGTGCGTCGGAAAATATGTCGCGTCAGCAGACAAAAATACCTGCGTTTTTTAAAACGCTCCCACGGTGGTGACGATGGTAAAGAAGAAATGTTCCCGTATTTAGTTCGGTGTACACTTCAAATAAGTGTTCAGTCGTTATATTGGCTTTTGTCACTAAAAGAAACACGTGAACATCATGATTCCTTTAAGTGTTGGTGTCTGATGGTTGTTGGTCAGGATTTTTCTGACTTTCTATAAACCAAATATTAATCGATTAATCAAGAAAATGACTGCAACACTTTGTCAACTCCCAACAACAACAGAAATTATATGAAAGGGAAGAAAGAGGTGATGAAGACTCATCTGCTGAACAAATCCGCTCTAAGCTTTTGCTTTAATTTCGTCTTTCTCTCAAACAATACTTCCTAAAAACCTCCTTCTTTCTGCCTCTCTCTCTTGTTGTGGCCTCGCTGGCTCGCCCACCGTCAGTCAGTCACTCTGTTATTTCTGTAACAGAGATCCTGGGCTTGGCTGTGGAATGTACAGCTGTCTGGCATATGGATAATACTAGATTTTAATTTCTAACAACACCCCCCCCCCCCCCAATATGCTCAGTCCTCGTAAACGGGGAGGAGGCAAACGCCTGCGAAGATACAGAAGTGCACGCTGTCTTTATGGTGGAGCTGAAGGCACAAGACTTTCAGTCAAAAATAAGAATTTTTTCAAAACGTATTAATATTCTATGGCTGAAAAAAGCACATCCTTGTAGATATATAAAGAACGCCTCTTTACAGACCTGTTTGTGATGACCTGTTTATCTCTGATTGGACTGTTAAGCTGTTGTTTTCCTTCACATGTCCATTTCTACAAGCAGTACATGTCAAGCATGATTGTTTCACCTACAGTCACGCGCCGACGCACCATAGGGTGATTGCATTAATGTAAACAGACGTCTGGAAACAGCAACAGGTTTATCATATGAGCATTGAAACTGGTTTTACTTGCTGTAATCATTCCTCCTCCATAGTGAGCATAAAACGGTCTTTTCCTGATGTGACGGGGGACACAAGGGGCATTTTAAAGTTTATCTGAAGCTAATGGGAGGTCTGTGTTTATTAAAATTTCCTCTTTGTGCGACTCAAACGAAGCTCAACAGGTAAACACATTACTGGGAAACAAAGAAGGAATTTCATGGTGAGAAGAGTTTCAGTTTGGACGATATGCAACTG
This sequence comes from Cephalopholis sonnerati, assembly GCA_019142605.1. Lineage (NCBI taxonomy): Eukaryota > Metazoa > Chordata > Actinopteri > Perciformes > Serranidae > Cephalopholis > Cephalopholis sonnerati. The sequence continues at coordinate 8,397,600 of JAGQAX010000018.1, read as the reverse complement.
CTGAAGCCTCGTGTTAACTTCAGATAAACTTTGGAACACAATTTCATATAAAATGAACTAAAGATTTGCGTTTACTGTCTTTAGGGACGATCACAGTGAGCTCAACCTGTTTCAACACTCACACAAGCACCTAAATATCGCTTTAAGACACGCTTTATCAACTGTGAACGTCTCCTTTAATGTGACAGACATTTACATGTGCAGGCGGCTGCTAAAGCTAACAAGCTAAGTGCACACGTTCATTCAACACACATGTTCTGTGTCCATGATTGTAGGTAAAATGTTTGTTTGTGTTTGTGCTGCTGCAGAGGCATCACCTCACTGGAAACTCACTGGTGTCAGGCGCTGTTACATGTAAATACGGTGTAAACTATAATGCTCTGTTTGTCTGTGTGTAAAGAAACTGTCTGTTTACTTATGATAAATACAATAGTACGTTAAAAGGTACATAAACAGACTTGTCTTTAAAAATATAGAGAGCACGAGATGTCGGACTGACAGAGCAGGTCTATACGATGTCACAAAAGGAAAAACATGCATTTTATTTTTAGCTGGACTTGAAATAAGAACCAGTTTAGCACGCCGCCCCGTGACGTAAACCATGACGTTTGAGCTGTAACAGAAACAGGAACATCACATAAGAAAATCTTTTTCCTGAACTGCAGTCATTTCATACAGGAAGTCAACTTGCTGCGGTGGATTTTTAAGACAGTTTCCCCCTTTTCAAACAAGTTAAACTCCACAGTGAAGGACTCTAAATAAAGGTTTGTTACCTGAAGAATAAACACAACAAATAATAAACACCTGGAGTGACTTTATTCTGTCTGAACTTCCTGGTTTTGGCTAAAATGACTATCACCAGTACTGACATGGATTCATTTTTTTATCATTATTTTACTTTTTTTGGGTAGAAAACAATAAGATAAAAGGTTATAAATACAACTGGACTAAATAAAAAATGATTCACAGTCATGAACATCTGCAACCAAGTTACTGTGTTTTTTCTGACGTTAGCATGTAGCTTCATGTAGCAATGTAGGCTATATACTGTAAAGACCTGAAGTAGCGTGACTGGAGCAGATTATGATAACTGGAAATCCAGCGGACGGTGATGTCATATGTGACAACAACACAGAAGCGGTAGTTAATGCTGAAAAAAAAACACTTTTAAATTGTCATTTATTTTCACATTTTAATTTTTATCCAGCCCATAAACGCCTCAGATACATGACTGTAGTTGGACTTGTATTCTACAGGCAGGTTGACACAGCAGTGGTTTAAAGACGTCTCAGCACCTGTCTGTTCTCTGTCCGTCCTCCATCTTTCAGTCTCACCGAGGACACAGACGCCATGCTATCTCCCTCCCTCTGATTGTGTATCATGCAGTGATTCGTCTGTGTTGTCACTCGGTGTGTCACTGTGTGTTGCGTTTGTAGCTGCAGATCTATTCTTACAGAATGACACCACCACCACCTCTGCACTGGGACCAGACCAGTCTCCAGTAAAAGACCAGTTAATGCTGGTGGAGTCTGGCTCGGCTGTTATTGGGTAAATCAGATATCAGCCGGTAAAACTGTTCAGACTGACAGACGGACAGCTACAGAGAGCTGCAACAACACAAGTCCAGTGTCACCTAGTAACGCACGCCAGTCTGCTGTGGAAACACGCTCTAAAATACTGTGTGGTGTGTAGCATGTACCATGTATGTTGTAGCTTGTAGCTGTTCCTGTTAGCTTTTAGCTTGTAGTGTTTGCTGTGAAGCTTGTATCGTCTAGTGTTGTGGTAACGATATTTACGACAATATGATTGTGTCCTGAAAAACACTTAATTATGAATTGCAGCCATCGACAAAATCTGCTCAGTTGTTGTGATTTCTGCCTCTTTTTGTCCTCAGCGTGGTGAAACATGGTGTTGTGATATCCACGTTTGCGGTTTCCTTCTTCCCACAATGCTTACATATTATCATGGTTTGTTATAGACCAACTTTTATATACATACTCCGTCCACACATTCAAATTCACTCCCTTTTTTCGGCTGGCGTCCATGTTACTTTTAATTTCAGCCTCACTTAAGCAGGTGTATGTTGTCCTGAAGTAAAAACACACCAGCACATTGCATCATGGTTGATATCATGATATGATAAATGTGTATCCATATCTATGGGACATTTTTGCCGTGGAAATTGAATCATTGTCCTTTGTGAATTTGTGGAACAGCGTGGTTTGTCATGTGGCCACCATGGTTGTCGTTGATGTCGAGTGTCTTGTAAGCCTGCATGGTGCAGGACACAATCAAAATATTATGGTCAATACAGTCGATATATTACGTACTAATTACAATATCAGCAGTTAAGAGGTCTGGAAATACACAGAATTTTACCAGAGAATTTTACCAGAGCTCCCAGTTTTGCCAACTGATAACATAGTGACATGGTAATTTAAATTTGCCATATTGTGATTAAAGCACTCAGTATGTCCTAGATAAAAGGAATAGTCCTGCAATAAATCCTCCTTCAGTTAGGCTTTAATGTGTAGTTATTTCTTGAAACTATTGTCAAGAGGTATTTATTCACCTGTATGATGATTTTGGATGTATACCAGCGAGGGCAGGATAACTAACCAGGTGTTAGGTGTACCTAATAAATTGGCAGCTAATAGGGATGTCTCGAGAACCAATACTTCGGCTCCAAGTTGATGCTAAAATTCAGAAAATGTTGTTAAATTCTTTGGCGCTAAGGTTGGGTGCTGAACTCTGTGACCGAATTTCGTCTGCACGACCTCATACCCATTCACGTTAACGTAACGGTGCCAAATTTTAGTAGCTAAGAGCACACCTGGGTGAGACCACCGGGTTCAGACTGGAAGCAGAAGCAGCACAGATAGTTTCGGTCTATCTGGTCTGTTTTCTACTTTATTTTAAAATAGCTTAACATCACCACTGTTTGTGATTGTGTTTTTTAAATTAGGTACCTATTCCACATATTTGTCGGATAGGATTTATGCACATAGGATTTATTGTTTTGGATTTGTTTGATACTGTGGTATCGAATTGGCAGTCCATCCAGAAAATTGGAATCTTGCCATTGCAATGATTAACGCAAATTCAACGAAAGTCCACAATATTTGCGGGGGCTTGCAATTTTTCAAAAGTGACGCGACTTTTCCTGCATTTTTTTATTGGAGTCCATGTTTTGAAGCTAATTCAATAAAACTAAAGAAGAGAACTGAAACATTTGCAGCTGTTTTTGTAATATTCACTATGGTTATTATAGCAAGTCATTACATCACTTATTTTTTGGAGGCAGTAGTTTAAAAAAATCACTTTTTTTCTCTCTTGACTTGCAATTTTTGTTATTTGCTGTAATTTCCCGCAAAAAAATCACATAAAAATGCTGCAATTTTTTGACAAGATTGGGCGCAAATTCAAGTTTTTTTTGCCACGAGATCCTGGGGGGACTGAATTTGGTATCGAAGACCGTGGAATTTCACCGGTATTGTTATGAACTACTAAATTTCTGGTATGGGAACATGCCTACATCATAACACTGAAGAAATCCTCAACTTGTAAAGAGATTTTAATCTTATTTTAAATCCTTGCTTCTGTTTCGCCCAGATTTTCATGCTTTTCAATAGTTCCACCTCTTCCTCCTCTCTCCTGTTTCTATTAACACTTCTCTTTTCTGTTGCCTCTCATCTTGACATTTCTCTACTCCAGTGCAACAGGCTCTATTGTCTTCACCCATTGTGTCCTCACACTGCTGCTAAAAGCAAACTTAAAAGTGGGAAAGAAACTGAACAGAATAAATCGAAGAAAATCCAACACGGTGCAAGCTATCAACATGTATATCTCCTGCAGATCTCCACATTTTGTTTTGTTCCCCTCTCTTTGTTTTCTACATCTGTTTCTCCCTTTTTCATCCTTTTTATTGGCTCTTTATTAGAAACAGCAGATATCTCTTACAAAAGAATCAGCTCGTGTTTTGCACGTTCAAACTATGACTAACCATAACTTACAATGACTATCTGGATTTGGAAATTGGCAGATAATGCGGTTACGTTGCTCGGTGTCTCAAGCTCACAAACGCAGATCTGTCTTTTTTAAGTGTAGTCGGCAGTCTTGACCTACAAGATCTCTCATTTCTTCTCTTCTCCTCATTCCTGTTTTCAGTCTCTCCCTCCTTCCCGGTCTGCTTCGTCTCAGTTTTCTCTCTCCTGGGAGTGTTTCTCAGCTCGGGGATCTCTCTCTTTCCCTCTGCTCTATTTCTATCCCCCTTTTTTTCCTCCTCTGTTTCTCCTTTTCTTCCCTCCTCCACCTCTCCCTCTCTCCGAGTGTGTTTCCAGTCTTGGAGGCTGAGGATCAGATTACTCAGGGAGTCTCGGAGGCTCTCTGGCGAGGTGGCAGTGGAGGTGGAGGAGGGATGGAGGGAGGAGGTAGGGAAGGAGATCAAGTTTCACATCTCCAGCGCTCTCCTCTGTCTGCCTCGCCTCCCTCCTCCTCCTCCTCTTCCCCCCGGCGGCCTGGAGACAGAGTGGCTGAGCCGGGGAGGAAAACATGCAATCCACCCCTCTCCTCCTCCTCCTCCTCCTCGTCCTCCTCCTCCTCCTCCTCCTCCATACGTCCAGCCTCTTTGCTGCAGCACAGCAGATAAATAAAGGCAGTAAATGGGGAGCCCAGCACATAGAGGGACGATTCTTCACCTCCTTCACCTCCCCCCTCCATCCCTGCAGAGATATTTTATATCCTGCGCCGTGTGTTTTCATTCTCCTGGATGTGTGGCAAAGGTGAAACTGCTTCAGGGAGACTTTAGTTTCTTGAGACGACCAAAGCAGAGGATCAAACCTGGATTCAGGAATCAGGAAAATGTGTCTGTGGAAGGAAACCCAGAGGGGCGGCTCCAGCAGTGGTTGAAGTGTAGTTGTAAGACACTTGTGGCTTTAGCAGGAGCAGTAGTACTCTCTGTTTAATGGGGTTGTGTCTTGTTTGTTTTTGTCCTTGCACTCTTTGCTTTTCAAGGCTTTGGAAGAAAGATTTTTAGGATTTTATGTCCACTGGATCAATAAAATAAGAAGAAATCAGTTAGAAAAGTATACAGTTAAAGAAGTTATTGTTTCCAAAGTGCTGGAATATGAATGAATCTGCTTTGGTGTGTTAATAAAGTGCTGCAACTCTTTTTATTAGATCCTAATCCGCAAATTACTTTATTTATTATTCGTTTTAATCATCTGACATCGATTAACAAAACATTATTTTTCAGGTGGCCTCTAAGATATATTAATGGCTGTGAAAGTATATTTCGCAACCCATTTTAGCATTTTTTAATTTCAGTTTTCTTCATCTGTCCGAGAGAACGACAACATCTGTGATTGATAAAGTAGCGGAAATTCTCCCCTCGCGTTACCCCTTATTTACCCGTTCACCTGTTCATTCTGGTCAATAATTATTTCTATCGCTAGGAAATGTGCTTGGTAGAGCTCAGACCTTCGCCAAGAAAGTGTACTGAGTCTTATTAAACACTTTTTAATTAATGATAGATTGGTTGCTATCAAATAACCCCACATAAACTAAAGTATAGGCGGTGCCTTCAGGATCTTGTGGCAAAAAAGCCTGGAATTTGCGTCCAATTTTGTCAAAAATTACTATAAAAATTGCGCCATTTTTATGTGATTTATTTACTTCTTTTTTTTTGGCGGGAAATTGCGGCTAATGACAAATATTGCAAGTCAGGAGAAAAAAATAAAATAAATAATCACTTGCTAATAATCATACTGAATACAGTCCCTCCAGAATCTCGCAGCTAAAAAACTTGAATTAGCAGCCCAAAACCCTTGAGTTTGTGGCCAATTTGGTCAACCGTTTTGATTAAAAATTGCTGCATTTTTATGGGATTTTTTTAACGAGAAATTATGGCTAATTTTTTTAACTACTGCCTCCAAAAATAAGTCATATAATCACTTGTTATAATAAGTAGAATGAATACAGTTCCCCCAGGATCTCGTGGCAAAAAAACCTTTGCAATTTGCAGCCAATTTTGTCAAAAATAGCGATTAAAAAAAATTGTGGCATTTCTATGTGATTTTTTTTATTTTTTTTTTCCCCGGGGGAAATTGCGGCAAAGTATATTGAGATATAGTTTTATCGCCCAGCCCTATTATGTACTAATTTATTGTCAAAACCACACCCACATGTATGAAAAAACTAACGTGCAATAAAGCACCTAACAGCACAGAAACTGCAGGTGTACTGAGTATTAAAATAATAATCATAAATGACATTATCTGTAAATCTAGCACGTCCAGGATTATTAGCCTGCACGCTACAGCAGTGCACCAAAGTAGAGTGAACGAAAGTGACTCAATACACCTCCTTAGTCGAGGTCTACGGTCTACTGAGCACTTTTTATAGTTCTCTACTTAGTCCAATTATAGTATTAGTATTATAAGTATTTATATTGAGATTTGTGATCTCAGTTTGTCAGATAAACACTTGAAATTTTCTTTTCCTTTGTATCTCAGTGTCCAGTACATAGTTGTGTTTGTTGGTCAGATAGGAAGCACAGTAAAAGTATTTAGATGCTTTTTGTGTTCTCATAGTTTAATTACACCTGTATGCTGGGAATATTTGCCAATGGATCCCTCATAAGAACCTGTTTTCTTTATTTCACAGTCTTTGAAATGCCCATAAGCAAACATTCACACCATTGTTTACTTAAATTTAAATATTTCAGGTCATGAAACTATCCCCCAGCTAAGTGTTAATCTGTAGATTTACCCACTAAACTAAATCAGTAGTCCTCTGCTCATGTACTGTGTTTTGAAGACACAGCCTGGTTTACATGCCATGCAGTTATTACAGTTTCAGTTCAGTCGGTCAGGACAGAGTAGTTTAATTTCTGCAGCCAAACAGACAGTGATGCTTCCGTCTCTGACTTCAGTTGAAGGTCGAAGCAGCCTCCATGTTCACCGTCTCCAGCGGCAGCCTCCAGCTGTCCTTTAATGGTATTGATCTCTGCTTTAAATACACCCAGCCCATCCCAGTGAATAATTCAGATCCACCTCACCACACTGGCTCCATGTGTAGGAGAAAACATCCCCCTTATTCTAATGGAGGGCGTTGGGGGCTGGACCTTTTTTTTCTCTTTACATCCGCTGTGAAAATCTGATTATTTGTGGCCATGTGTGATTTTGTATGGTCATGTGACGGCAGTGAAGGGCTGCAAACAGGACGGCATTCCTCAAGAGTGTCTCTGTAATGCTTTCTCTTAGTGTTTTGAGTGTAGTAAATAATCTGAGCTTGTTTGGGCTGTTGTTGTGTCCAGTGTGTGTCCGTTTGGTCTCAGTGAAACATGTCATATGTCACTGTTGTCTCTTCAGGACAGCTGATCATTTCCTTTTCTGCTACGCAGCATTTTTTGGGAGTAAATTTTGTACACATGATCCAGAGAAATAGCTAAATCCTTTAAAGATGCTCTTAATTTAAGTTGAGTTAACTGCTAGTTATTTGCAACAAACATTGCCAGTGTTGAAACAGTCGGTCGATTAGTCAGTTAGTCAGTCGATAGAAAATAATCAGCAATTATTTAGATAATTAATGAATCATTTTAGAGTTCGCCTATAACATTTTCAGACTCATGGGGACAGTTTTAAACAAACAAACAACCAAAAAATCAGTAGATGCAGCAGAACAAGCGATATCGTTTTTTAATTCCTTGAATTGTAATGTCTACATTACCCACAATGCAGCTTGGAGACACTTAGGCTGCGTTCACGCTACGAGCGACACAACAACAGCGTGGCCGGCCACATTATTGCTGTGTAGCCGTTAAAGTGCTGCTCAGACGCTTGTGATAGTCGTTATGTCGTCACTGGGCTTTAACTTTGAACTTTAATTTCCAGGAATTTATTTACCTGGGTAAAAGAATTCCTGGTAGTCTGTGTGGGCTGCGTTTTCACTTCCAGAAAGTTTATTGAAATCAGCTGAAGCTGAAGGCCAAACAAGCACAATGACGCCATAAATGGTGACCAACGAGCCTGCATCATCATTTGTGCGACACAATACAATACACCAGGATGGAGGACGCTCAAGTTGTTCTGTTGTTCCTCATGTTTTACTACATCACATATAAAACCCTGTGATCCGCACGGACAAGATGACAGGCGTTATTAGCAAAGACAATTGTGAACACCCGAATCTTCTTATCTTGCTTAAGTTTCTTCAACTTTTCACGAAGGTGTTTTGGTGTGTGTCCTGTATTTAGCTCCACCAGCTTGTCAGCTATTCTTCTATAGACTCAAAGTTCCACTGAATTTCTTCCTCGGCAAATACGCTCAAAAGATCCTGGACCTCCTGGAGGTTTTTCAAAATCCCGGGTAAATGATAAAAGTTCCTGCGGTGGAAAAGGAACTGATACCTGATTGATACCTAATCGGCTTTTTTTTGGGTTTGTTTTACAGATTTAGTGTTTTCTTCTTCTTGACGTTGGCCATCGTTCCTCTCACTCTTTGGTTGTTTTAACTGCGCACTTTGTGAACGTAGGAGGAGGCTGTCTAGTAGATAGTGAAGGCTCTGTGATTGTAACTCATGTCCAGGTCTTCACAGAACCCTTATCTTGTTAGCTGTTTTTTTTTCTTTTAAGTTCCTATTTCGAATGATAACCTGTGCAACAAAAAAACATCAGTTTAATTTAGTTTTCTTCAGCGATGAATGAAATGCTGAGATAAATGCCCACTGTATATGTAAACATACATGAACCTTTTGTACAAAAAAGATTTCTTCCACCCCTAAATAATCAAGAAGGTCCTGCACCTCCCCGTGAAGCTATGGCCCCCAGGCTGGAACCAGTGTTATGTACAACAATCAGAGCGTTACTATAGCAACAAACCACTATTTGCTATGTAAAGTTACAATGATGTAATGGCCTTCTAAACAGATAATTAAGTCACGCTTCTTCCCTGTGTGTTATAATCTGAGCTCCGTTGTTTATTTAAGTGGGAAGCCGCTCCAGCCACGGTTGCATGTTAGTGCAAGTGTGTATCCCACTGCACTGCTTTCATACAGCAGTTACCGCTGGTATTGAGACGGCATTGTTGCAGAAGTGTAATGACCACCCTCCGCCCTGGTTAATACTGTTAGCGCTGTCAGCACTGTTGCTGATGTTTAGCGCTGTTTATGGAGTTAGCTCCTTTAGCTGCCAGCTGCAGACTCAGCCGCCTCCATGTTGAGAACTGTGTGCAGACAATGCACTTTGAATTTCTACCCTTAAATACCCTGGACTTTGGGGAATGTTGATGTTTATTTCGAGCATGTTATCTGGAGATTTATCTGTATTGATAACATAATTGTTAGTTTCAGCACCATGTCTTTTGCTGCTGCACAAAAAATAGCATTTCCTGTCTTGGCTGCTACTTTAAATATGACAGACTTAATTTTAAGGTGACTTTAACTTCTGACTTTAACGACCCTGATGTCATTGTCTAGTGTTGATGCACCAAACTGTCTTAATCTATTGAATTAGACATTTCTAAGTGAGCACATTGCTCAACTTATTAAACAACTTAATGTTAAAGAAGAAAATTAAATTATCAGTTACATGTCGTTGGATCATATAAGGACAGACAAACATGAGTTGGTGAAAGTGAGTCAAACTCTTCGTTAAACAATAAAAAACATGTATCAAAGTGAAACAAAGAGCTTGATAAAAAGGAAATTGTTTTAAACCAGAGCACAACCTGGAGGTCTTAAAACGTCTCGAGTTCCTCCTTCATTCTTGAGGGGGATTTGCTTTTCCTTTTTCAGTAATCCTCCGGCCTGATAGGTGCAGTGATCCTTCTGAAGTGACAGTGGCCCCTGACCTCCATCCTGACCCCCGACCCCTGAACCCCCTGTCAGCTCTCCACTAACAGAGCTGTCTCCTCCCCACCTGGATTAGACCGTCTGACCAACTTTTTGGTGTCTTTCTTTATTGATATGAGTAAATACTGTCGGCTGTGGAGTTGGAAAGTTTTCAGGACATTTCTTAATGGTGCGGTGAGGCTGGACGATGCGTTCAGGGTCAAAACCTGCTCCCGTTGCTAAAGGAATTGTGTGTTTTACAGGGAGTTTGTGGAAATATAGTAGCTCATGACAGGGAATTCATGTTGGGAATACAAAATAAGCCAGATATATGTTTTTAAAGCTGAAATGCTTTGTTGTGGTTATTGTTTGTCTGATGTTTTAGTTGTACACAGGACTGCAACGTACGATTATCGTCATTAACCTTTAACCTGTTCGTTTCCAAAAGGGAGGGATAGATCCACTGGCAAGTATATTTTTCACTGGTCAAAATAATAAATTGCCATTTTTGTGTTACATGTACATTCTTTTCAGTGTATTTTATTTTATACTTTATTTTTGTATTAACATTATGTTGATATATTGTTGAATGCAAACACGTTTGGTGTCACAGTTAAGACGTGAAAATAACATCTGTGTGTTTGAGGTGACTGGGTAATATTCACTATGATTGTTATAGCAAGTGATTACATGATTTATTTTTGGAAGCAGTAGTTTAAAAAAATAAAATTTTTTCCATCCTAATTTGGAATTCATTAGCCGCAATTTCCTGCAAAAAATTGCATAAAAATAGTGCAATTTTTATTGCAATTTTTGACAAAATTGGTAGAAAAGTGTTTTTTTTCCCGCGAGATCCTGGAGGGACTGATTAATTCATTAATCTCTTTGTCTATAAATGCAAAATGGTGAAACATGCCCTGCTGTGTAATTTCCTTAAAATGGTTTATTTTATCCAACCAACAGTCCAAAAATCCAGAGCTATTCAGTTTATCATGTATGACAAAGAAAAGCACCAAATTCTCACCTTTAACAAGAGTGAAACCAGCAAATGTTTGGCTTATTTGTTTGAAAATTACTGAAGCAATTATTCAGTTGTCAAAACAGTTGCCAGTTAATTTTCTGTTGACTGACTGATCGTTGCAGCTCTAGTTGCTCATTAGTAAGATGTCAAACCTGTGGAGGCCAACAGTCACACAGCCGTCTCAGTGCTGGTGTTTAAAGGTGAACCTGTTCATTGTTAATATGTTTATGATGACCTGCTGCGCTCTGTGCAGTCACTAATCTGCTGCTTATAGACGTTAAACTGAGAGACGTTCAGATCGGCTTATAACTGGTTTACATGGTGGTGCTTGAGTATTTGAGTTTGTGTACGGTCAGATTTTCTTCTGGAGACAAAACATCTTTATTCATATTTTGCTTCTAGGAGATGCACTGATTTCAGGTGGAGAAGAAGAACCTTATTTTAAGCCTTAGTTTGATGCAAAGATTTGTTGATTAGCAGGAATGCAGCACAAGGTGAAACTTAAAGCTGTTGGTTTAATTTTCAGTAACAAGGTTTGGTACAATTTTATTTATATTTTGCCTCTAAGAGGCGCACTGTAAATAAGGACCAGTTTTATTTTGATGCAAAGATTTGCACATTAGCGGAAATGTAGTACAACATGGAAGTGAAAGCAGTGTTGTTTATTTACCTGTGTATGTGCAATGAAAGTATTTGTCCCTAAATGCAATGAATAATCATGATTAGCATTTTTGCCATAATCATGCAGCCCTGCTTTAGACACCCCATCACTTAGAGCCCTATTCTGAATATTTTGCTAATTTTTCAGTATAAAAATCAACTGTCAGTCCTGGTTGAAAGTGCGTCAGAAGTCTGATTATAAGGAAAAACTGGCAACTAAACTCTCAAAGCTTTCTGTCAGAAGAAATCAAGATGGTGTGCTTTATAGGGACAGTAACTGGTCTTAATGATAACTCTGAATCTTCACTGTGTTTCTGTCTGTTAGCAGCCGTCACCAGGCTGACACACTGCAGGACGCTTTTCAGGCCAAACTGTTTTATATTCTTGGCCGCTCTGCAGGCTGCAGCTATGAGGAAATATCTGTCCTCCTCGCTGAGTTTTCCCACTCCGCTTGTGCTCCTGTGAAAGCAGCACCATCCCCTCCCTCCCTCCCTCCCTCCCCGCCTCCTCCTCCTCTCTGGTCTTTAATTTCAATTAGCTCTGGCTGCTGGTTGACTTTGATGGCATTAGTCTCTCCTCCCAGCCTCCACACTCGTCCCTCTGCTCTCGTCTTCCTCTGTTGGTTTTGCGAAAGCCGGCGGCTTTAACTGCTGCGATCAGAATCTGAACGCTTCGCTTCCACTTCCTGCCAGAGTCCAGCCCGCCGTGCAACCCAACAGCCACACACACACACACACACACACACCACACCACACCACACCACACTCTGAAGACTCTGCATGGCCCGCAGTGGCTGTTTATGGGAAATCGTAGGTGGGCCTTCCTGCTCGCAACACACAATTAAGTGATTGACAGGATACAGAACATCTAATGATGTTTCCCAGCAACAGGATGCTCTTACTGGACTAAAACAGAAACACTGAGGAGGAAACACACTGATGTGTTTGATCCTTTTACTGCAGGTGAGGTGATTCGACCATTGAGTTTTAGACTTCATGTCCAAGCAAAGTGAAAGCAAATGAAGTTATCTGAAACTGTTAATGACACGAGCAGTGTGCGTTTCATCTAAAAAGGCACATTTAAGGACAAATACAGGCGGTAATATATGTTGCTGTTAAGTAATTACTTTCACTGATAACAGGCTTGAGCAGAAAGTTTGCTTTCAGGGTTTTAAGATAAACATGTTGGAGTAGAGAGTTATCGTCAGGTGACAGAGGTGCTGCAGTGAAAGCAAATAAACAAAAATATAAAAGTTGAAGTAAGTGTACATTTTCTGTTGATGGTCTAGTTGAATAATTGATGTGAATATTTTAGCCTGTTATTATGTTTCATATATAAGACTGTGGAAAGAATAGGAGACGTCGATGGGGACAGATGCACCTGCAGTGACAGCAGAAAAACATTTTCCAGAAACTGCAGAGTACGAGTCTGTGTTTGTTCTCCTGTGCTCTGCGTGTAGTTGTGTGTTTATGCACCATCACGGCCTGCATACCTCCGCCTGCCTGCCCTCCCTATGTGAGGAGGACTGGTTTCACAGCTTTCCTGTCAGACTGTGGTTTCACACCTTCATCTGACACGTCTCTCCGACGCATTTAGGAATTTACATGCAGCCATCAGCTGCCTCTGAGCAGTTCACGCTTCACAACAGACGAGAAATCTGGAACCGTCTCCAGTCGCTTATCTGCTAAAATTACTGGGTTTCACACAGACAGAAACGTAGGGGGAAGATTTTATGTGGAAATAACCAAACTTGGCTTTTGTAAGAAAAGTTTGTGGGCCTGTGAAGCAAAGCAGTTACAGCAAAATGTCTCTCATAGCAAACAGTATAAATACCTGGTTTGTCTTGTACTTTATGTCATATCAGTTGCTCTTATATGGTTATTTTTACACCTGAATTATGTTGAACGTGACATAAATCTAGTGGACGATCTCATTTTAAAGCCATCAGATTGTACAAGATTGAGATCACAGTGTGGAGGATAAAGTGTAAATGTTGATAAAATGAAAGTGAGTCTGTCAAAGCAGGAGAAATGTCCAGTAAAGACGAGGTCATCGTGCACCTTCCTGTGTTTCTCTCACACTGCTGGGCCTCCTTTAAATAGCTGGTTGTTGTGTTTCAGAGTGTAAACAGTCCAGAGTGATGCTACTGCAGCTTTTACAGAGGCTGAACTCTGTTAGTGCAGAAAACACTCACCATCATCTGACTGGATGACAGGCTGGTTTTCGTTTAGTTTTATATTTATACATGCACCTTAATTGAAAAGTGAGGTGCACCAGTGCAGCCAATGTCAAAAGTCTGTAGCCCTGAGTAAAGAAACCCAGTCAGTCCCTCCAGAAAATAGTGATCTTGCGATCACAATAATGAACGCAAATTCAAGGACTGTCTGCAATATTTACAGAGGCTTGCAATTTTTTAAAAGTCCTGCGATTTTTCAGCATTTTCCAGCTGACCGGAAGTCATTTGAAATGTCATCAGACGCGTCGTCAAATGGCGCTAATGTCATTGCAGTATGGAGAAACACTCTGTATTGACATAAGAATTGTCCCTTTGTTTAAATGCATACAATATGTGTTGAATTGATTCAAATGTTATGTTTACAGAAGATGTAGCTTACATGTTGTTTTACAGTCACATTGTCTGCTTTGAGAGCTACAATATTCACTCAGGATTTTTTAAAACATTTTTGGAGTCCATGTTTTGAAACTAATTCAATAAAACTAAAGTAGAGAACTGAAACGTTTGCAGCTGTTTTTGTAATATTCACTATGATTATTATAGCAAGTCATTACATCACTTATTTTTTGGAGGCAGTAGTTTAAAAAAATCTGAAAATCCTGACTTGCAATTTTTGTCGTTTGCAGCAATTTCCTGCAAAAAATCTCATAAAAATGCCACAATTTTTAGCACTTTTTTTTTTTAAATGGCTGCAGATTGAAAGTTTTTTTTGCTGCAAGATCCTGGAGGGACTGAGTAGAGTACAGCAGAGAAAAGTAATAGAGTACAGTAAAGAAATGCAGTAGAGTACAGTAAAGAAAAGTAGTAAAGGATACCAAAGAAACACAGTAAAGTAAATTAAAGAAACTCATTAGAGTACAGTAGTGAAACACATTAGAGGATACCAAGACAATGCAGTAGAGTACAGAAAGGAAACTCTGTAGAGGACAGTAGAGCTTGCTTTTATCTAAGCTGATAGTGATCCTTTAAAAAAATCAGGTATCAGGGATATCTCTATTTTTTTCCTTACATTAGGATTCATACAGTTATTATGAACGATATGTTACAGCACACCTTAACTTGTCAATAGATTAAGCAATAAGTCGATCACTTGTCAACTATTAAATAGCCAACTAGTTAGATAACTGATAAGTTGTAGTGATTTTTAAGGAAAAAAGTCATAATTCTTTGGATTGTGGACAAAACAAGACGTTTAAGGATGTCATCTTGGCATGTTCAGACATATTTTAGACCACACAAGTAATCGACTAATTGAGAAAATCATCAACTCACAGATTAATTGACAATAAAAATAATGGTTAATCACAGCCTTAGTTGTCATAAGGCTTGTGTGTTCATTTATTCTATTTTGCCTTACAGACCGTTGTAAACAGCAGGATGTGCTTCATACATGTGTGCTCAGTGCTGCTCTTTCCTGTTTTAAATTTCAACCCAAACATTTCCCTACACATTTGGGGGGAAACCTCTTTTTTTTTAACTGCGTTTTTCTGTTTCCACTCAGCTGTTAGAATTCATCATCGTTCACATAAAAATAGTTGGATGAAGAGCAGAGCTTCACTTCACCCTCGTGTGTGGGAGATCTGTTTTTCCCTCCGTCTGTCTCTTTTTCTTGGCACTGCTTCTCCATCCATAAACGAACTGTGTGTGTGTGTGTGTGTGTGTGTGTGTGTGTGTGTGTGTGTGTGTGTGTGTGTGTGTGTTGGACAGAGAAGGCAACAGCTGTTTTTTTCGCCAACCTCGTGACCGCTCTCAGCCCCCGTCTTCGGACATCTATTTTCTCCTCGTCTGTTCTATAATAACTCAGCGGCTGAATCCCCACCGCTGCCGTTTTTCCTCCCCTGAGGTGGAGCTGAACACACACATGCACACACACACGCACACACACACATACACACACATGCACACACACACGCTGAAGCTGCTGGTCAACTCATCAACACAGTTTTCCACACTGTTCTCGAGTACATTTTCCAGCTGAGTGTGTTGGTTTTGGCGGCAGCAGGGTGGTGTTAGTGTGAAGCTGGCGGAGGAGCTGCTGTTTAATGCTGACCTTTGACTTTAAGTGAGCAGTTTTATCCTTCTTTGACCCACGATGTCGGTCAGTTATTCCCTTGATCTGTACGTCCACAACCTCAGTCCAGAGTTGGATATTTCCTCAGTATCTGATCAGATCTACATGAAGCTGACTCTGGATGTTCCTGTTCTCCAGGGGATGAACCCTTTAGATTTCAGTGACGCCATGACCTTTCCTCTAAGTGCCACCCTCAGAACAAACTTTAAATTTTTAACTCCAATTTATGATGTGTCTTCTTAATAGTATATATCTATATTTACGGTTGCAACTAATGAACCAGCTTTGTCTGACCTCTACAGTCTAGATTTGTGAGTGCTGTGTGGTTAACCCTTATCTTGCCAGCTCTTAAATCGTCAAACTATCAAAGATTAAATTCTTTCATTATGTTTCTGCAGTTCAGTAAAAATTTGAAATGCGTAAAGATTTGAACAAGTGGTGTTTTGGTTTGGAAACATACAGAAAGTGGGCCTCTGGTGATTTGCAGGTGAAAATTATTATTATTATTCTCTGATATGGTTTTTGAGAACATAATCCTAATTTAAGTGGTTTGAATATATTTTTTACATGCATCAGGTGCAACAGGATCTTCCAGACATAATTCTTATCAAAGCATTAAAAAGCAAAGTCCTTTACCTACGTTGCAGTGTTATGCTCAAGTAAGGTACCACTGTAGTGATGGTGGCTTGTTATCTCTTGTCTAATACCTGGTAGTAGGGGTGTGCCATATCATCTAGTTCACGATAATAGAGGTGTAATTTTGAGTATCATATGAAAACTTGATATCGTGATACTTGCATTATTTGGACTTGTTGACATATTGACATCATACTGTGACCCACGGCAACAACAAGCATGGCTGAAAGCAAAATTATTATAGACTCTGTGGTGGTTCCAAAAAGAGGAGCAGCTTCAGCAGTGTGGAATGAACTGTGGAGTCCTGAATGTTTTATGAACAGCCCCGGACTTCTCAGACTCTTTTACTGCTCAGAGGGAACTCATTCAGCGGCTCCTCTGGCAGCAGCACAGCATCTCTCCCTCTCCTCTCTCACCGTACACACATGGGAGTCGGCATTGCCTTGTCATTTTGTCATAAACCTTTGGTAATGTAAACCTACGTGATGCTCACAGCTCAACAAAAAAAACTCCATACATGTGAGTGTTTGATAGTTGTGGTACCATAACAGCCTGTCACAGGTTACAGCGTGATGATTAGAGGAGAAATGGCAGAGCATAAAGGTCCAGGTGGAAAAAAAGAGAAGGAAATCACCTGTTGATTTATATATATAGATCCCAGGGGACATTTTTTGTATTTGGGAGCTGTTTAAATGTGTAATTTGTGGTAGATTTTATTTAGTTGAACTATTAATATTGAATAGAAAATCTGAATCTCACTCTGAGTTACTGTTGTTGTTCACAAACTAAAGAAATTAGGGATTATTTTAGTTTTTACTGAATATTTGAAGGTAAATTGTGAAAACTAGATCACTTATTTTGCTGCAATTCTATTTTCTTATCAATAATAAAATGTATTTTTTATTTTAAGAATTTGTAATATCGTTAATATCGTCATCCCAAAAATACCTTGAAATATTGTGACATTATTTTAGGGCCATATTGCCCACCCCTACCTGGTAGTACAATGTTTGTTTTAGAATATGACCATATGGATCTTTTCTTGCTGTCAAAAAGCAGTATATGACTACATACGTTACACATCGCTTCTGAACATGTCAAAGGTTTTCTGCAAACTGCTCACCCAGACTGTGAACAGTATGTTGCCTCCACATGTGTAGCAGCTTCTAACTCTAACATCAGGAGTTTTATTTTGTTGGTTCGGTGCTGAGTGAGGAGCTTCCTGTTCTGTCTGCAGTATCTGCTCAGACTCTATAAACGGCTGGTCAGTGTTTGACTCTCCTCTCCGCTCTCTGGGTGTGAATATTAACTCACTCTCCTGACGTCTGCCTCCTTGACTGAATAAAGCCTCCTTTGAGGAGCTCTGTGCTGTCAGATAAAGAGGCTTGTGTGTCGGAGGGACGAGCAGGAGAAGGAGGCTCAGACTGTCGGCCACACTGCTCCACTTATCTCTTTACAAACATCAACAAGCCGCAAACACACTGACATCAACACTGATCTAATGATGGAGCACATTCATGTCCAGGAGTCCCTGTGGAGGCTCTGTTGGTCCATGTGGGGGCTGTAACGGACATCGGAGGATGCAAGGTGTCTTAAAGGATGCTCACTGGTCCTTGAGGGTGTTTTATGGTTTTAAAGTATCCTGTGTTCATCATTAGATTTAAGGAGTCATTAAAAGAATCACTGAGAGGACGCAAGAGGTCAATGAGAGGATGCAAGGAGTCATTTACAGGATGCAAAAAGTCACTGAGATACACGGCATCCTCAAGGGTGTAGGTTGTCCTTGAAGGGATTTAGTGGACTTTAAAGGTTCCTGTGGTCCTTAAGCATGTTCAAGGCGCCTTTGAGAAAGTTCTGTTGGAGTCTTTGAGGTTCTTTTGAGGGGGGCTCAATGGTGCTTTAGTCGGGCTGGTACCGGTACTCGATACCTTTTAAAGCATCGACCAGAATAAGGCGGGATTTATACTCCTGTGTCAAATTGACACCGTACCTCGCTAGAGATGTAACTACACGTCGTGGCGAAGCTTTTATTTACTTTTATTTCACTGATAAGAAACAATAAATTGTGAAGACAATAAACCCTCCACAAAAATAGCATTTCAAGTCTTGTGTGTGATTTATCCTGGGCAGAGGAAATCTCCGCTATTCGCTAGGCTAATTTATACAATGTAAAATGCCATAGGCTTGTGCTAATAACATTAGCATGTTGTATTTGTTTGGAAAACGTGTTTAGTATAAGACAGTTGTTTTGTCAGTGAACCTTGTGAGCTGTAATGGAGCCAGATTGTGTGCCCTTACCTTTGTTAAATGTTGCTGTTGTCCTTGGCTTCACATGAGAAGAGGAAAAGATCGCTAGCTGCTAGGCTAATTTATATAATATAAAATGCTGTAGGCTTGTGCTAATAATGTTAGCATGTTGCATTTGTGGGGAAAACGTGTCCAGATAAAGACAAGTGTTTGTCTGTGAATGCTGCGAGTTATAGTGAAGCTGATTTGTGTACTTGTGTTTGAAATGGTCTTTATTAAGCCATGTTTAATGTGTGTTTAATGTGTGTTTTGAATCAACTACACTTCACAGCACTTCACAGAAACCCCTGGGTAACTGCAGAGTGACACAGACACACCACTGCTCAAGTAAAAATGCTCGCAACGGCGTAGGCAACGTGCGTAGGGTCTGCCGCACAATTATACATCCCATAAATAGTGACATTTAATGCAAGTGAATGCTTCCATTCACATGATGGGTATTGATAGAAGTGGGTAAATAAATAAATGAAGTACTTTATTGGTATTAGTATCACTTTAAGGATACTGCTGTAATTTTTTCTTACATTTTTATCTCATGTGACACCTGTGAAAGGTCACTTCCCTGGAAAATATCAAAACTCCTACTCCTGTCTTCTGAACTGGAAACTGTTTGATGTTCCAGGTGGAGTAGAAACCACGCAGATAAACAACGCAGTGATTCAGTCGTGCAGAGTCATGACTAAGTGTTTGATAGTCACTGAAATATGAAAACATGTTTGTTTGATCGTCCTCGTTTGTCTCTCTGTCAGGTCCATGGCTGTGATGTTGGTCTGAATCTGACCCGCTTCCTCTGCTTCAAGGACGTTTCCCATGGAGCCGTGCACCGACACGCACACTGTTCTACCATGGAGCCACCAGTCAGGTACGGATATGCACACACACACACACACACACACACACACACACACACACACACACACACACACACACACACACACACACACACACACACACACAGTGAGGACGCTGTTCCAGCTCAGCTCCCTGCAGTCAGTGTGTAACGTCTGCAGGATGTTTATTGTGGTCACATGAAAAACATTACTGGTTGGCTTTCTGTCTCACCAGCACGCACACACACACACACACGCACACACACACACACACACAAGGGGAAAACGTAAACAAACATTATTTTTTCGTGGTACGGGCACCAGTGATTACTCCTTTTTAAAACTTGATTAGCCGATCCCCCTCCGTCTCCCTCCCTCCTGCTCTTTGAGGAGATTAACCCTTGACCCCTGATGCTGAAGGCAGAGCCGGCCAATCAGGAGGCTTCCTGGCTTTTAATTACAGGCTGTGATTGGGTCATTTGAGCTGTCATCTGGTTTGATTAATAACTGTAGAGCAGGAGAGCAGGAAGAGCGGTGATTACGCCGAGCCTGAAGGCTGCGTCTGGATCCGTGTGTGCGTGTGTGTGTGTTTATAGGTGAAGTTTTGCCTTGCAAAGAGAAGGAAAGTGTGTGTGTGTGGATATCTGTACGTGTGTGTAAAAGGTGAAGTCATGCCTTGATGAGAGGAAAGATTTTGTGTGTGTGCTTCTGGTTTCTGGCTCACTGAGTCTGTCGATCCTGGAAAGTCTTGGAATTTTGTTCTCTATTAAAAAGACAAGCTTGGAAAAGGGATGTGCCGATTGTGAAATTCTGAGCTGATACTGATACCGGCGTTTGACAATAATAATAACAGTTTGGTTGATAGCCTGTACAGGTACATGTTTTGTTATTGTTGTTTATTTCATTTTTGTTTAGTTTTTTCCCCCTTTGGTACGAGGAAAACAATTCTCATTATAAAAAATGTTTTACTATCTTAGGATGATCACAGATTCAATTTCAGTTTATTAAGTAACCTTTAAAATAGTCCTCTATCACATGAAAAACATTTTAAAAACAATGCTTCAAAACCTTTTTCACAATCTATAATAAATCACGATTCCCTCTTTAATATCTATTTTAAATTGCTGTGAAAACATCAACAAATTTTTCCGTCAAACAACTGTAGTTATTGAAGTTTTTCACTGAGAATTACATTGAACACATCGTGAGGACCTTATAATTTACCTTCGCTTAATACTCCTTATTACTGAATAGAGCTCGAATGCATCATAACTTAATGCAACCTCCATCAGCAATCAATTCTGGCCCCTGGCTCAGGGTGTGGATACCCGACCCAAGCTTGACGGGACCCCTTCAGGTTCCAACGGGTCGGGCCAGGGTCGGATAGCGAATCACAAATTTTGCTCAGGTTCGGCCCACTTGACATGCTGCTGTGTTGTGCTACGGCCTATTCAGGTGCTGGAATTTGTCATTTACGCGACAATGCCTGAACGCAACACAGGCTCCGCTCCAAGTGAGTGTGTGTACAGTGCCGTGCTGCGCTACTGTGCGTGCGGCGTGTTTGACTGTGTGTAACAGCAGCCTTGTGATGGTCATTTACACACTGTCCATAACAGTAACTATGTCAGGTAACAAACTGCGTCGGGCTTGGGTCGGGTTCAGATTTAAAAAACAGAAAGGCTAATGGACTCAGGTCGGGTTTGGTAAGGAAAATGCGGCCTGAGCTGCGCTCTACACCGGCTGCTAACAGCTTAAGTCAACTAGCTCTCCTCCTGCCGATGTCAACATGGCACGCTATGACATCATCACATTATCAGGAGAAAATAGGGTGTGTCCTGTGACACGTCAGTAGTGAGTTTTCTGGGTTGTTTTGTCCTGACGGCGACCCAGGGAAAATCTCTGTTTGATGTGACGACAGAAGTCTTGAGCCCTGCACAAAATTGGTATATGTACCTTCACTTGTATAGGGCGTTTCTAGTACTCCTACCAGACAGCACTCAACATTCGGTCACATTCACCCATTCACACACCTTCACACACTGGCGGCCAAGGCTGCCATACAAGGTGCCACCTGCTACAGCCATCAGGAGCGATTTGCAGTTCAGTATCATGCTCAAGGATAAAATAAAACATAATTACAAAATATACAGAGAAGAAATAAAAAATCTATATTTTTTCCTCTAAATTATAGATCTGTACAATCAAGGCAAAAACTATATGTACGGATATTTCATGTAGCCAGGAAATGTTGCTTTAAAAATGGACAAAATTTTGAATTGATTAATAAAATGCTGTTTTTTTTGTCAATTAGATAGTTGTTTGAGACCTAAAACTTTAAGGGTCAAGGAAACAAAAAGTAGAAACCCTGCTGTAAATGATCTCCAGCAATAAAATGTAATGTTTTGTTTTAGATAAGATAAAACTTTATTCATCCTGAGGGAAATTACTGCGCAGCAGCTGCAGTACAAAGTAAGAGTGCAGCAAATTCAGAACATACTGTGCAAACTCAGGTCAACAGTGTGGAAGAATTGTGTACTACCTTTTAAAGTCTTACAAATGTTAATGATACAAACTCTCATTGATTAGCCAACAGCTTCAGATGTTTTACTTTCCATTGTCAAAGTCTTTTGTTTAAAAGGTAAAACGTGAGTGAAGCTGAGATGAAGTCCGTTTCCCTCCCTGCTGATGAGTTTTCTACATGTACGTGACTGTGTGTTGAGACAAGGCAGATTGCTGCCTTTTGTTTCAGAGCTCGACGTGACTCAAGTGTCTGCGTCTCCGAGCTCACAGACCTTCAAACAGAGCCGGCCAGTCTGCAGCACAAAATCACTCCCATATGTCCCTCAGCAGCCCCGCCCCCCCGCCCACCGCCCTCCCTCCCGCCCACCGCCCTCCCTGCACGCTTCACTCACACACACTGCAGCTCGGCTTGGATCAGATCGGCCCGGCTCAGCTTACAGTACAGCCTGGCACGCTGACAGGACGCGACTGCAGTGAGTTTTAAGTACAGATGATTTCAGGCTGAAGTCCTGACAGTGTGTCTGTGGAAGATTAGAAACTACAGCTGCAGATTTTAATGCATCTGTACACAATAAACACAGAGAGCCTGTTTATACCTGGTGTTTAGGGGGTCGCAGTGTACCGGTGTTGACGATTACCTTTATATTTAAGATATTAAGCACTGATACCATGTTAAAAATACACGTATGATGATGTCTTGTATAAAACCCAGTGATCTGATTACAAGTGGACAGTGCTAAATACAAGTTAAAATGACCACCAGGACAAGTTGATCCAAGATCTGATCACTGAAACCCCTTGCCAAGGTGGTCTGGGACACATTCGACCACATATCGTAACACTAATGTGTCCTGACATGTCCTCAACAAGGATGTTAACGTCAGCGCAGGATGTGGTGATTGTTTTGGTACAGCACGCCAACCTAACTATAACTTGCCCATTTTCTGACAAGTTGGATGAAGAGCTGCGTGACTGTCCACTGTTTGCCCTGGAGACGTATTGAATTCTGCTGACAGTGATATCTCCAGCTGTACTGACACAGTCGCTCATGTGACCAGTGATAGTGTGGGTGTAATAACTGTGCGAGGGGCATTTTGACTTTCCAGTAAAGGTGACGTAGGCAGTAAGAAATTCTGAACACGGATAGTCAGCTGGAGGCGTATGATAGACACAGGTGTAAAGGGTGATGTGTCTCGGCTGTCCACTGAAACAAATGCTAATACCAGGTGTGAACAGGCTCACAGTGTCCACTTTATTAGGTACACCTGTACAATCTTAAGAGGGATGTTAATTTTGCTTTCAAATCCAGACAACCGTTAACTAACTGGTTAATTTCACCAACAAAAGCCAAATGAGGTCTTTCTTTTTTTAGTGCGGCACCCCATTGGCTCAGTGAGCATTAGCATCACATTTCAAAATGCTATCCATTGAGAAATGGGGAAATTTAATGTTTTGTGAAGCAGGTGTCTTGCCTTCTACTTTAATTTTCTGGTGGCTTTGCTGACACACAGCCGGCTAGCTGTGTTAACCTGCGGAAACATAGTGCCCACTGCCCACCTCTGGTCTTCACTGGTTAGCTAACATTAGCCTTTGCTGCTCTGCACTGCACACCGCCCAGATTAGGTGGGAGCTTGCTAGTAGTGCAGCTCATTTGGCGATTACCACTGCTAACGCTATCTAGGTGGCAGGCCCGAGTTGCTGCGGACACATGGTGGCCACCCTCTGGTCTCTCCCCAGGCGTACAAGTGGCTTCATTTTGAGCTGCAAAACGCCTAACAACTGTTAACTGTTGTTACCACTAGCGGTGCTAACACTGCTAACAGCACTAACAGTAGTTTACAATGCCAAATGGGGGTTGGTAGTCCCAAATTGAGCAGCCTACTCCCTGGGGCGTCCTAGGGGGAGACCGGAGGGTGGGCACAATGTTTCCACAGCAGTGTTTTCGGGTCAGGATGGCCTTACAAGCGGTAATTGCCTAATTGCAGCAAGCTAACGTCAGCTCCTACCAGATCCAGGTGGTACACGGTGCAGTAACTGAAGAGTGGCAGGGGTAACCTATAGAAAGATGTAACCAGTCAATATATTCTCAGTGGTTAAACAATTGTCTCTGCTTCATGATGCCTGTAATGTACAGTCTTTGTTGACACTGTCAGAGAGGAGTTCGTTCATTAACATGTTTCAGCGCTGAGCTCATCGTTAGCTGTGGTGTTTTTCTCATATTCTGGCAGATCAAACATTGGAAACATCTGAATATGTAAATATAATCCGCGATGTATTTGAGAGTTTACTCATGTCCGACGATGTCAACATAAACTGAACATTATACAGTTTGTAGAGACAGATGCTGGTGCAGTGAACTCATGGGAAACACTGAGCGAGGACACTGAGTTTGTGATCTACGAGGTTAGACCGAAACCATCAAAGGGCAGACTTATGTAAACACACACACACTGCTTATGACCTGGCCTGTACAGCACACACACAATAAAACACACCCTCTTTCTTGTGGTCTCACGTTAGATGCCATCATTCCTCCTGAGCTCGTCACTGCGTCTCTGTCCAACTCCTCGACTGTTTTCAGTGGATATTTGGAGGTTAAACTCAGAAAATAAACTGATTTCAGAGCCAGTGTGTCCACAGGAAGTGTGTTTGTCTTTCCCTCTGCATTTATGTATTTCTGTCTCTGACTTTATTCTGTTTTTGTGCGTCTTGTACTCCGAAACTTTCTATTTCTGATGATACATCTCTATTTATTACTTGTTCTGTGTTTTTAGTATTTCTGTTTCTTCTTTACACACAAGCTCACACAGACACACACACACGCGCTGACACAGAGGACCACCTATATCGCCGTGTTGACCGTGCACGGCTCTGTGGCCTGGCTGCAGTTTCCAAGGCGACACGCTGGATGAAACCATCCCGCCTCCCTTCACGGAGTCCAGTCTCTGACCAGACCACCCACCCACACACACACTCACACACAGTGCCAACTCTCCGTCTGCTACAATTACAGCTATATTTTAGTTTTATGTTTTCACGTCTCGGGGGAAAGTTGTCCGAGCTCCAGTCGTCTCTCCAGTTTCCACTCCTTCATACTGGGATCAAACCAGTGCGGCCTGCTGGCAGCAGCTGAGGCAGAAAATTACTTTTTTTTTTTTAAGAAATCCACCAAAAACACCAGAAAAGAAACCTCAGGGTCAGAGTGTGATTGGCTCGGGACGCTGGTGACCTCAGACAGCTGGTTTGAAAATGACTGACAGCAGGCGAGGGCGGGGCTTGACAGTAAACTTCCTGTCTCTGAGAGAGAGAGGTGTCAGATTGTAGTGGTTGTTCTCACAGTCGGTCCACAGCGAGGAGGCTATCAGAGCGGTGACCTCCTTAAAGAATGTGTGTGTGTGTATGCTGGGTGTATTTTCCATTACCTGGTTCCCACATCACAGCAACAGATATAGGAGGAAGGAGGAAAAGGAGGAGGAAGAGGAGGAGGAAGGGGCTGGTGTTGATAAGCAGCAACAATCAGCTGACAGTTGCTTCAGCTTTAAGGCAGACTGAGGTAAACATAGGGCTAAAACACTCAGTTAGTTAGTTATTTAACAGATAATTAACCAGCAACTAGTTGTTTATCATGAGTTTGTTATTAATCAAGCACTATTGCTTAACGTTCTTTTGTTCCAGCTTCTCCAGTGGAAAGATTTGCAGTTATCGATCAGTTGAAAAATTAATTGGCTAACCTTTTGACAGTAAATTTTTGTTTCATGTCATTATTCAAGCAAAGATGTTGCATTTATCGTTTCCAGCTTCTTAATGTGAATATTTGTTGCTTTTCTTTGTCACATATGACAGAAATCTAAACATGTGTAGAGTTTTGGGATTGTTGGTCACATAAAACAGGGTGTTTGAATACTTCTCCTTGAGCTGCTGGAAGTCATAACAGGCATTTTTCTTTATTTTCTGACATCTTATAGATTGAATAATGAATTATTTAATTGAGGAAACTCTTAATCATCAGCTGCAATTCCTTTTAAATCACATTAGATTGAATATCTACAAAAAAATCGTTTCTGGAGAGATGACTCCTTTGGGTCCGGGAACTTATGATTTGCTATTTTTCAACTCCTGTTTTCACTGTTAACTCACTTGGCTTTAGCAGTCAGAGACACTCAGTATGTTTACATGCAGCTTAAGAAAATCAAATTATTGGCGTAGTCCAACTGAAACCGGACTTTTAAATGCATGTAAACAGCTTAGTCTGACTGAAATTTGACTTTTAAATGCGTGTAAACAGCTTAGTCTGACTGAAACCGGACTTTTAAATGCATGTTAACAGCAGTCTGACTGAAATTGGACTTTTAAATGCATGTGAACAGCTTAGTCCGACTGAAATTGGACTTTTAAGTGCACGTTAACAGCTTAGTCCGACTGAAATTGGACTTTTAAATGCATGTAAACAGCTTAGTCCGACTGAAATTGGACTATCCGTAGCTTGACTAACACACCTTGATAATTCGATTGAAAATTGAACTATTGCTGCATGTATTCACTTAGTTCAACTGGAGTCGGACTTAGCGTTCTGCGCATGCACCACTTTTTCTTTTGCGGGCTTTCACCCTGAAGAAGAAGGAGATGACGTAGCAGCAGTTCACTCCCAGAAAAACAAACAAACAAACAAACAAACAAATACCATGGCAAATGAGAAACAGAAGATGCACGTCTGGACGGACGAGGAAACTATAGTCATGCTCCGACAGCTAAAGGAGCTAAACATTTTGAAGTTTACGGATGGTAGGAAAATGCAAAACGCGGATTTATTTAATTTAATTTATTATTTCTCTTCAGGTCAGCTGGAACTAGTTCAATATGCACCATATTAAAAAGGACACAGTGCCACCTATCGAGGCGGAGTCAGACGTACGTGGTCAGAAATGAAATTTTCTCTTCTGCATGTATACTCAGACAAGACGAGAAGTCCGACTTGTCTGTTAAGCCGAGCTATGAGCTTAGCTAGACTACTGGGTGCATGTAAACGTACTGAGTGGTGAGAACTTGAGATTTATCTGCAGGTTTGTCCATTTGTCTTTTTTGTCTGTCAGATTCCACTTATTAAATTTTGATCCTCGCCATGAACTAAGAGTTGTCCCACTTGGCTACAGTGGATACAACACTAGTTTTCTGGTTGGACTGTGCGTCTGACCTCTGTGTTAAAGTGCTCAAAGCCACGTAGAGGAGACACTGATGACCCAGAGGGGAAATATGTCATGTTCAGGGGGATGACGTGTTTTGTTTTCCTCCTCTGAAACAGTTTCAGCAGCGTTATTTTTAAGCCAGCGACCAGGAGTTTGACTCTGTTTTAGATGTTCTGAACAACAGCAGGAGTTAAATGGTTTAACTGGGCTGGCTGTTTTGCGTTGGGAATTTTCCAGTCCTCTCGTGTCCGCTCGGGTCATCAGTGTGATTTACGATCATCATGGTGTATTTATGGTCCTGAGTGTGTTTGTTTTATGACTCAGCTGTAGGACAAAGACATCACTGTGCTGGTGATGGATGGACCTGTTTCCATGGCGATTAGAGTGATTAAAATTACCTCCAGGGAACCACATCATACTGGTTTATTACTTAATGACTTTGTGACCAGGCTCAGTGTCTGTCTGTCTCTGCGTGTCCACAGGGCGGCCGAGCAGCATCAGTACCAACACTGATACTCATCTTAATGAGGGGCGGGAATCACCTTTTACCCCCACCCCCACTCTTCATCAGTTATTGGTTGATATTGATACAAACTTAATGGCTGCAAGCGTTCACTTCACATACACGTTGAACCTGTGTTGCCCCTGTGGATGCTGGGTAATGTGTGTTGCTGTAACATGAGAAATGAAGAGGTGGAAAGTGATGAAGTGAATGTTTGTAGCTGTGGCTGCTCAGCAGATCTTCTGTTGGCCTCTAATGAAGTTAGTGTGTGTGTGTTTCTGTGTGTCTGTGTGAAACCAACGAGGCTCAAACACTGACAAGTTCAATTCTCTCTGATATCATAAAGACTAAAGGCCAATATCTGTTTCGTGTTACTTACTCATGCATGTCCTGATACCAATACCAGTGAAATTCCATGTTTCTTGATACCCAATTCAAAACACACATTAAACATGGCTTAATAGAGACCATTTCAAACACAAGTACACAAATCAGCTTCACTATAACTCGTAGCATTCACAAACAAACACTTGTCTTTATCTGGACACATTTTCCCCACAAATACAACATGCTAACGTTATTAGCACAAGCCTATGGCATTTTACATTGTATAATTAGCCTAGCAGATGGCAAACTTTTCCTCTACTCATATAAAACCAGGGACAACATCAACATTTAACAAAGGTAATGTTGCATAATTCAGCTCCATTACAGCTCACAAGGTTCACTGACAAAACAACTGTCTTACACTAAACACATTTTCCAAACAAATATAACATGCTAACATTATTAGCAAAAGCCTATGGTATTTTACATTGTATATATTAGCAACAAGCAGAGATTCCCTCTGCTCATATGAAGCCAGGATAAATCACACACAAGACTTAAAATGCTATTTTTGTGGAGGCTTTATTGTCTTCACAATTTATTGTTTCTTATCTGTGAAATTAATGCAAATAAAAGCTTTGTTTCCACTGAGGGAAATGGTTTCAGCTTACAAAGATAGACAGGACGTCTGCATCGCTGCGACGTGTCGTTACGTTTCTGGGGAACAGAACGTCAGGCTATGGCGTAGGCTCCATGTCGACACAGAGCCTACGCCGTAGCTATGGTTTTGATTTAACGCAGAAGTACAAATTCAGCATAACATGAGCGTTGGTCTTTGTGGGAGGCTATTTGTCCTCACATTGCAAAGAATTATTAAGATACACTGGTCTCAGGAGCTTTTTATTTCAGTGGGTTGAGGTGGGACTTTTACCGAAGCTGTGCTTGTTGGCGTTTTTCACACGTTGTTGTTCTCCAGTGCTGGTAGTCATTCTCCTTCTTTTAGCATTTAACAGCAGACAAGAACACTTGAAGACGATATATGCTGCGCCAGGATTTCTTGATATCTATGAAACCACTTAAAATATTTTTTCAATATACACATCTATGGCACTGAATATTCAACATTCCCTGTAAAATATAAAGCCTATCACAAGTTATGAAATCCCAAAATTAAGTAGTGATAAATGGGTTTAATTCCTGCTGTGGCCACCGTCTCAAGAAGTTCCCTCTTCTCTGTTAAGACTGTGTAAAAACCATCCTGTAAATGTCGTGTCATTACCAAACGTCGGTGCAGAGGAGGAGCATTCAAGATGATTTTCTAGCATTGATTAAAGGATGATGATGAAGAAGAGGAGGCAGAAGATGCAGGGAGGAAGAGGCCCGCAGCGCCGCTCACCGTGGCTCGGGGTATTCTGGGTATTCTTATGCTAATCCATCGCCGGGGATGAGGCGCAGAGCAGCCAAGCAAACAATGGCAGTGGAGCCAGAAAGTCTGGCCTGCAGTCTCCCAGGCCCTGAAAGGCATGTCGGGCAGGGCGCCGACACCAACGGGGAGGCTGCTGCTGCAGCACCCAGAGGCCCGCCTGCAAGGAGGGGCCCCTGGAGGGGACGGGGAACGGGGCCAAGATGAAGGGAGAGAGGGGGAAAGAGAGGAAAGGAGAAATGAGAAGCAGCAGGGAGAGAAGAGGAGGAGGAGGAGGAGGAGGGAGGGCAACAAATGGAAATGGAGAATGGGGGTAAGAAAGAGGAGGTAAGATGAGGAAAAAAGAGAAGGAAAGAGGGAGGGAGGACGCAAGAGAAATGAAGGGGGGAAAGAACAAAATAATGAGAGAGGAGAAAGGGAAATAAGATTCTAGAAAGGAAAGGTGATGTGAAGAGAAAGTAATGTCAGTTAAGAGGAAGCATAAAAACGTGCTGCCTGGTTTAAGGCAATCAGGCTACCATGATGATCTCTTGTGAGCTGATCTTCTTCTGTGGTTTTGTAGCTGTCACGGCGGACAAGAAGAAACGTTATGAGTCAGAAAAACAGCCTGCTACAAGAACAGTCCGAACATTATAAGGATGAGACTCTAAACACATTCCCCCTCTTCTGATGACTGGTTTACCTTACTGGTGTCTAAAAACACATTAATATGAGTGTGATCTGGTGGATGTCACTTCAGAAACATTTTCAAACTGTCCCTATATCTCTGCAGTGTGTCAAAAAACCAGTACACTCTCTGAATTGTGACTGACAGACATGAAACACATAACAAAAGTTTATAGAAATCAGAGGAATAAAAGATGCCACTCATAACTGCAGAACTTATATTAACTTATATTAATTTATTTAACTTAATCTTTACGTTTCAAATTAATCCAGTGACAGCTGTCTGTACATCCATGTGTACGCCATAAACAGGAACCACCAAGAGCTAATTCGGCAAACTTTAAATGGTGCTAATTAGGAGGAGGCAGTTAATCCAGTTAGTTGAGCAGTCATCATCATCCCTCCCACATTTGCTGCTTTCTGGGAAGTGAATCGCAGAAACCACATTGCACATAAAAGTAGTGTACAAAAATGCAACAGAAAGTTGATACCCCCTGAGGCAGGGGTGTCAAACATACGGCCCATGGGCCAGAACCGGCCCTCCAAAGGGTCCAATCTGGCCCCGTTTCCACCAAACACTTTCGGTATGGTACCTTTTGGAACCAAAAGTAACTCTTCAGACATGAGCTCCTTTTCCAGGAACTTTTATTTCCAGGAGTTTATTTACCTGGGTAAAAGAATTCCTGGAAATCTGTGGGGTTTGCGTTTCCACCTCACCTCAAAGTTGCGGAAAATTTATTCAAACCAGCTGAAGCTGAAGGCCAAACAAGTACGATGACGCCACAAATGGTGACTGACAATCACGCATTGTCATATGTGCGACACAATACGCCAGGATGGAGGACGCTCAAGTTTTTCTGTTGTTCCTCGTGTTTTACTACATCACATATAAAACCATGTGATCTGCACGGAAAAGACAACAGGCGTTATTAGCAAAGACAACTGTGAACGCCCGAAGCTTCTTATAATCTTGCTTAAGTTTCTTCAGCTTTACCAGAATGTGTTTCGGCGTGTGCCCTATATTTAGCTCCACCAGCTTGTCGGCTATTCTTCCATAGACTCGGTTGTTTCAAGTCGCCAACTCGAAGTCCTGCTGGATTTCTTCCTCTGTAAATTCGCTCCAAAGAGCCTGGACCTCGTCGTCCGTCCACTTCTCGTAGCTTCTCTTCTTTTGCTCCATTTTCCAAATGATCAAAACACAAACCAAGTGAAGCTTGTAGAAATGAAATAAAGTTTGCAGCCACACTGACACGGAAGTGTGGAACGCTGCAAGTGTGTGTTCCACCAATCAGCGTTCTTCAGCACACAGCCCCGCCCCTCAAGAATTCAGGGGAATCTGAAAAGTCCTACCCCCCTACTAGGTACTTTTTTCAGGAAAGGTTTTTTCCTTGGGTAATTTCGGTGGAAACGTGCCGAGGTTTTTCAAAATCACGGGTAAATGATAAAAGTTCCTGAGGTGGAAAAGGGGCTTAACTCATTTACCAAGCAAAATAAACAAATATCTTTGTGTTTTGGACTGTTTATCGGACAAAATCAGATATTTAAAGACGGATTTCAGAGCTCTGAGAAACTGTGAGGACAATTCTCATTATTTTCTGACACTTTTCAGACTGATCCATTAATCAGTATGTTAAAATCCTTATAATTAGACCGATAAGAAGCTGGGGATGAAACTAGTACACAGAAACAAACAGTCTCAGTCCGTCCCTCCACCTCGCTGTGCTCCGTCCCAGCTGTCCTGTTAATATTCTCCACCAGCTCAGATCCCAATCTCCCTCATTACTGCATTTATTTGTAGAGCTCAAGAGCTGTCGGTCTCCGCTGCTCCTCCAATCAGGCCTCCGTGTCGTTTATTTAGTCTGCCGCCATTCTTCCAGAGCAGGAAGTGGAGACGCATTAAGGCTTGATTATTGATGTCTGGCCCCTCACGCTGCAGTCCGTCCAGAGGAGGAGGAGGAGGAGGAGGAGAAGGGGGATATTAGAGATGTATTATTAATGCCTGTAACCCCCATTACCAAGGTCCAGTGTCATTTTTCAGTATTTTAACAGCTCTGTGAGGAGCTGTAAAGTTTTGTAAATCATGTGGACACGACGAGCTGGAGCCGCTTTAGAGCCGCAGCACCTTCCAAAACAAGCTGTCCAACATTTTAATATCGTAAAACCGTTCTCCCAACGAACACACAACCTCTCCAAAAGTTAGCACGTGTTGAAACATTTGTGAACCATCAGGTTGTAGGTTTGAGTAAAACTGTGTTCTGTGAAGCTCTGGGAGTCGGTCGCGGTCTGAGCAGGATTTACACAAGGTGCTTGAGGGGCTTGAATTTTAAGGGGAAAAAATGAAGTACTAGAATACCTTAGAAATAGTCTTCTTTTTTTAAGTGCTTAAAAAGTCCTTGAATTTCATTTCATAATGTCTGAACCTCTGTCTAAGGCTCAGATAGGTGAGTTTAGATACTGTCAGGTGTTGGCTCTGTTTTGTTAATTAAAAGAAATACTTCGCAAAAATAAACACACAAACAGTGTCGAGATGTTGATATAAGTGTTGTTTTTTTAAGCAGAATCACAATCAGGTAATCGGCAAGTTGGTTTTATGTACAAGGAATTTGTTTTGGTCCATAACAATAAGCACCGTGACAAAAAATACAAACATAAGCAAGTACTGCAAAAGTCAGGAAACATAAATATAGAATGGAAAAAATTACAATAAAATATCTTTAAAAAAAATTCTCTACTTTCAAGGAGCAGCCCTAACTTTCCAGGTCCACATTTAAGTTCATTTTCGACCTGGAAAAAAGTAGATTCACTAAAAAGTCTTGAGGTCTGATCTCAATGAAAACTGATTAAACTCTATCTGCTAATGACACTGAGATGGTTGAAAGCTTTGAAAAAATCTTAATTTAATTTTTTAAAATCTAATTTAAAATCTAGAATTTAAAATCTTAATTTAATTTTTTAAAGTCAGCCATTGTTGTGTTTTCTTTACCAAACCAGTATTGGAAAACGTCTAAAGATAGCCCTTGTGGGAGTTGAACCTCTAACCCTGACAGTATGAGTGCCTTGCTGTGGCCAAAACAAGACTAATCCTGGTAATAATAACAGTGTAACTCACACAGACGGCAGCAGCAGCCACCGGTCATGGCAGCGTCATATCATTTTACATAATAGTTTTTATTGCCTGCTCCCTCTGCAGCCAGATGAAAAGTTATTTTACCCAGAAGCCTTTTAAGAGCTCTCTTTCTTCTACAAGTCTTAACCCACTGCTTGGGTTTCTATCCCACCAAATTTCCCAGCATCCCCAGAGCGGTGTGACCTCAAATTCCTTCCCCTGAGGGGGGCCGGCCATGGCTCAGTGGTTCCCTATAAGGGCGGTTTATTCTGTACAGGTGGGACCGCCAACAATACCTCCTTTCATTCCCGTCCTCCAAGACTCTGATGTCACGTCCAGGTAGCCAGAGCAGCTACGCTACATTAACCTCGTGTTAGCTGAGGAGGCGACCAGAGGAGGAGGGAGACGGGACAGGCCGGGACAGGACAGAACAGAGTGCACATGATCTGTCTCTGAGGGGTGAGGACGCAGGTTTGAATCCCGTTGAAGCCAGTACACATCAGACTGGCAGGAGGGACAGTCTGTGAAGAGCAGATTTATATCACACCTTTTTAATTAGTAATGTTACTTTGCTGGTTTACAGCTGCCTCGACCAGTTAGTGTATAAGGTAAAACTAAGAAAATATTCTAAATACAACGTTTATTTAAACTTATGTTGATTTTTTTTTAAGATGGGCCTTTTTAACACTTTACCAGCCAGAGTAATATTTTTAAGTTTCCAGCCACCGCCAGCATTTTGGATCATATTCACTAATCTTTCAGGACCCACAGAATATTTTATTCTATTAATATATCAATAATATATACATCAAACTAAAGAAGAGACCTTCTGTTTTAAAACACAAAAAACATTTTATTCTATCTTATTCTATTTCTTTTTTATCAACACTTGAATTTGTGCATTTTCATTAAAAAAAACAACAGCATTTTGGACAAAAAGAAAAATGAGAAAAATGCATTATAAGTATAAAATCAATTTCACACTTACATTTTTTTTGTTTTTTCTCATTTTGTTATGTCAGTTTGAATTGTGTAAATGAAAATAATAATAATAATAATAATAATAATAATGATGATAACAACAATAATAATAATAATAATAATAACGGTCACCATCATGGACTTCCCGTTTCATCCCACCAAACTCGTTTGCTTCTTCGTCCAAATCGGATTCATAATGTAGATCAAAACAGGAATTATCAGAGTCTGAGACCATCAACATCTCTACGCTTGTGCAACCACAAACTTTTCCGTCGGTGCCCTGTCCACACTCCATATTTTGGTCTAGCCCGGGACTTGAACTGGCGACCCTCCAATTCCCAAGCCAAGTCCCTATGGACTGAGCTACTGCCACCCACAAGATGTGTAACAGCGCCCCCTATTTTATAACAGTGACAACAGGGATTGACAGAATATCTCATCAATGGCGGGGACAGAGTTAAATGGCAAAAAAATTTTTTGCTGCATCGACTGTTAGCGTCCATTTCAGTAGATTTGGTTCATAAAAGACGCCGGCAAAGTGACACGTTACACAAGACAAGCAAAGCAGAAATGTCAGATAGGCTGGCACACCATTTTGAACCAGATATCTTAAAACATTACAGCTGAAACTGACAACAGAAGCCAACAAGTTTGCAGATTTCACATACCTTTACAATTGAAATTGAACCGGACTGAGACCACCTCTTCAAGAAGGTCTCAGTCCGGTTGTTTTGGTGCGCACCTGAGTGTGATTGCTGTGTTCACACCTGCTCAAACGAACTGCACTTAGGGGGCAAACGAACTTGAGTTCCCCAAGTATAAAATCTTATTCTGAAAACAAACTAGTATTTGTCTTTGTCATGTCAATGTACAATATTTCCCTCTAAGATTAAGTGGAGTAGAAGTAGCGTAAAACAGAAAAACTCTGAGTGCAAGCACCTCAGACTTGTACTGATTCCTGATTATTTTAGGATCTGCGTGTTCACATTCAAACCTGTCATGAACGTCGTACATTTAGTCATCCATATCTGAAGAACATGAGTCGGCAGAAATGAGACACTGTTGTCTGCTCTTTTTTTAAAAAGTGTATTGTCTCTGTGAGATTCTGCTGCTGAGGGAAGAAGAAGGAGCTCGTTGTTTGACTGAGAAGCAGGCTGAAGGATTAGAGACAAGTTTGAACACGAGGAGGAAGAAGAGGAGGAGTGAAAGTTACCTGACACCTGAGGGGTCTAGAGTTTTGAGAATCGTGCATTTTACCTCCTGAATTTTATTTCTCCGTGAGTTGACAGGTTGAATTGTTTGTTGTCTCTCAGCATCCAGTGAGACAGTGTGTGTTTTTGAGTCATGATAACACTTCATGTCACTCACCAGTTTTATATACACTCTACATGTATGAACGCATGTGTCGTCTCACCTTGTGTTTTCAAAGGGAAGTGGACGTGTCGGGTGATTTAGGAAGGGTGTGTGTGTAGGACGGGGGCAGCTTCCTGTCTTGGGGGCTCACAACAGACGGTCCTTCCTGAACCTGCCTCGTCTTGCCCTCCCTCCCCCTGTCTGAATGTGTCTTTGTTTGTGTGTGTGTGTGTGTGTGTGTGTGTGTGTGTGTGTGTGTGTGTGTGTGTTATCTCACCGTCCCGCTGCTGCTGTTGTTGTCGATCTCTAAATGGAGCAAAGAGCCACAAACAAACTTCAGGTTTTGTTGTGGCAGCGAGGTGAAGATATTTCCACTTTACTGTTATCGACACAGCGACGCCGACACACAGACAACACTCATCCACTCCCACACTCAATATCACAACACACACACTCACCCTCTTCACTCCCTGCTCTGCTCACACACCTTAATCCTCCTTTTCCTCTCGTGCACGTTTCTTATCTGTACTCAGGAGTTTGAATATGTGCACCTATGATTAAAGAAGGACTATTGTATTCTTTCTTTTTTTTTAAACCCCAAACTTAAGCTGCTGGATGTGCACTGTATCTGTGTTGTGAGATCTGATTGCGCCCAACATGACTGAAAGGGAAAAATGTCAGAGAGAAATGGAGCTGACAAGGACAGCAAGTCCCAAAAATTGTTGATGTTCAGCCTCCATGTGTGTGTTAACTCTGAAATGCTTACACCAGAGGATACCTTCCTGTTAACTCTTCAGAAAGCAGTAGCTTTATCAAAGTCGCTCTTCAGATCTGTAAAAAGAGGCTGTTGCCTAAAGGATCAAAAGAAGTTGATGTTTTAATATCACTTTTTTAAATTTAAACAATGTAAAATGCCATAGGCTTGTGCTAATAACGTTAGCATGTTGGATTTGTTTGGAAAACGTGTTTAGTATAAGACAGTTGTTTTGTCAGTGAACCTTGTGAGCTGTAATGGAGCCAAATTTTGTACCGTTACCTTTGTTAAATGTTGCTGTTGTCCCTGGCTTCATATGAGAAGAGGAAAAGTTCGCTAGCTGCTAGGCTAATTTATACAATGTAAAATGCCATAGGCTTGTGCTAATAATATTAGCATGTTGTATTTGTGGGGACAATGTGTTCAGATAAAGACAAGTGTTTGTCTGTGAATGCTGCGAGTTATAGTGAAGCTGATTCATGTACTTGGGTTTGAAACACACTTTTACTGTCTAACATCCGACTACACTCATCCTCGCTCACTCGCAGTAACACACACTTGATCATATGCACTCGCCAGGGCCTGTATGGTGTTCCCTGTGTGTGTGTGTGTCTTTGTTCTCGGCCTCCTCAGCCAGAGATGTGTGAAAAGTGGGTCACAGGTCGGACCTCTTTGTCCCCCTCGGGCAAATGAAAAGTGACAGACACCGGCCACGCATCACCACTAATTCACTCTCACTCACCCACTCGCACACACACACACTCACTCACACACACACGCACCCCTCCATCCCTCTCGGCGCCCACTAATTGCGACATGCCGTTATCAGCGCTGCGCAGGGCCAGCGCCTGTAATTTGCAGAACATCCCTGGACAAATAATTTGGTAGTTAGTCGGACAGTCGGAGGCCAGCGCCGGGCCGGCAGGGGTCAGAGGTTCACAGCTCAGTGAGGACGGAGGGGACGGAGAGGGAGAGAGTCCAGCTCAACTAAACCACTGCCTTATGGAGTTGAAAGTTTCAAAACCAAGACTGTTCTCCGTTACTTCATTTCTTCTCAGGTTGCCTCCAAAACATTGAGTCAAACTTCATTTTGTCAGTCAGATCATTTATTTTTTTGGCTGCATCATTGAACACAGAACAACAGCATGAGCGCTAAAACCTTTTACAGTCTTGTCTCAAACTGAACAAGTAGACGTATTTTTGATTTTTAAGCAGCAGTCCCCATTGATGGACTGTCTCGTAGGGGTGCCGGTGGTGCGACTTCTGTCCTCCTGTGCTTCTCAGTTTGTCAAGACGCGCCATCGGATGCCTCTGCACGTTCATCTCTAATATTTTTCTCAGGTGTTGTTTGGTACAGGTGAAGTAAATTTGAAATGTATAATTTCAGGTGGCGCGGGGTGGGTGACGAAAGATGGGACGGTCTGCCCCACCTCTACAGGGGGCAGCGTGATTTGGTTCTGCTCACTGATCTGACGCTCTCAGCTCCGGTGCTTAGTGTCAGCAAATTCAGGTCCTGTTTATACGACAACGATTTCAACTGAAAACGGTAAACTTTAGTTGCGTTCCAGTCACTAGACATGCACAAGGAAGTCGACCATCACAACAGCAATGGTGGACTCCCAGCGTTATTGGTTTAATAATAATGTTTTGTGGATAAATGCACTCCAGGGAATCTCAAGTAAATCATTCACTCCTCATGTGATGTTAAATTGTTTCTTCCTCTTCTTCTTCTTCAGGGTTTTGGACCCAAAGAGCCAGTGAGACAGAAGAGCATCTGATATTGTGATACCCCCCTCCTGGCGTCTCCCCCCTCCATCCCTCCTGCTCATCCTCAAGCTGACAATCCTTCTCCCCGAGTCCTCGTCTGGCCGGCCGGAGCTCCTCCCCGTCTCCCCTCCCACACTCCCTCAACTCCTGCTGTGGATTAAAGACTTTTATCAGGACTCTGAGCATCAGCTGACCAGACAGCTCCTGATCACAGAGCACGGCCCAGTCTGGGCCCAGTTCCGGTCCAGTCTCAGTCCAGTCTCTGCTGCAGGATGGCAGGTGTACCGTTCTGTTTGGCTGTGATGGCCGCCGCACTCCTGCTGACCCTCAGAGCTGACGGTAAGATTTTTAAAACCCATTTCACTGCCAGACACACACTCCTCTCAGTTAAACTGTATATTTAAATTTATCTCATGTGCTCTTAATTTCTTTTATTGATCTTTGTCACAGAATTATAAATATTAAAAAACACCTCTGGCAGCTTTAGAGTTACTTAGAACAATTAAATAGTTTCTGTTCATCACAAAAGTTAACCTCCATACACACACATAGAGAATTTATACTTCTGCATTGAATCGATGCTGTAGCTACGGCGTAGGCTCCATGTCAGCGTAGAGCCTACGCCGTAGCCTGACGTGCACCTCCCCAGAATTGTTACGACAAGTCGTGGCGACACAGACTTCCTGTCTGTTTCTGGAACTCTCCAACCCTCTGTTGTCTGTCTGTCTCTCCACTGTATGTTTATAAGAGCGGGGTCTAAGTCCTGCTTCCTGTGTAACACCACGCGCCGTAAATGACAGCAAAACACAGTATGAGACTGTTAGTTTAAGTTATTTATCAAATATATGCGCACTGATTTTATTCTGTCATATGGCACGTGGTGTTTCACTGATTGATTTTCATCCGTGAAAGTACTTGAAGTGCAGCTGTGTTATCAAGGATAAAAGAAGTATTGGATTTGGACTTGGTAGCGACAGATACTCGATATTAAATGACTTGGATCAGGTTTAGGGGCAAAAAAACTTAACAGGGGCATACCAAGTAATGTACGTTTAAAAAAGCATGGGTTAAATTATATTCAAGGACGAGATAAGGTTCTTCAAATCCATTTAAAGTGTCTTGTAGAGTTTGTCGGCTCCAAAGTGTTCAGAAAAACTCCTGTATTTCAACCTCAGTACAGTTTGTGCGTTTTCAGGCCGCAGCTGAAAGTGTGAAAATGACGAGTCGAATATTCGTACAGACTGTACGTCAAATCCTGCACCGATCAGCTGCTGTTAGTAGTCCATGAAAAGCTTGTGTGACATGTTTTACTGCCAAGGAGGAAATAAATTCCTGACAAGCGAGTGTCAGAAAGCCAAAAACTTGTGACGTCACAGATGACGAGGAGCTCAGAAAGACAGTCTGATGGCTGACTGATACAGAGGTTTTACTTTCTGCTTTAATGGAAGAATTTTTGGTCAGTGAAAAATTATCTGCAGAGATGAGACGCACACTCCTGACTTCTTCTGTAACTATAGGCTGCAGGGCAACATACAGGCTCAGCCATGAGCTGCTGAGTTACTCATTAACCCCCTTGAGTTTGTTTTCAGTGAGATAAGCATTACATCAACATAAGAAGTCAGGACGCCCCTCCTCTGTAATCAGCACCCCCTCCCTGTGCACACAGATCTGTATCAGGGGCCTTTTGTTCACGCTGCGATTAAGTGTCAATTGGCTGATAATGGAGAGACTTTCAAAATGAACCTGTGGAAACAAAAGGTCAGAGACATTTTCCCTCCCTCATGTTTCTTAAAAGACCTCACTTATCCTGGGATCTGACCGAGACATTTACAGATAGGTGATCATGTGTTTGGGAAGTTTTGGGGAGTGAGTTGTTGATTCACTGTTTTCTAGATGGTGTGTTTTGTTAAGAAGGAGTGTGTGGTAATTTATCATGCTGTGTCTTTAGTGCGAGAATTTACTGCTTTTCTTTGATTAGTTTTGTCATTTTAAACTGTCAGATTTTGGGTTTTTTGGCTCTTACGTCCAACAAAACCAGAATTTAAAGTAGGGCTGCACAATATTGGGAAAAATTGACATTGCAGTTTTTTTGCCCCTGGCGATATATATTGTGTTTTATATATATTTTTTTTTTAAGGATGCATTATTTTCCACCAGATTATTTCAGTTTACGTGACTACGCCTGAACGCAACCTTGTATGTACAGGAGTGACATTTGGCAACGTGTTATTTGTGTGATCCACTGTGGGAGATTTAAGAAGTAGCTGTTAGCACTCAGCGGCTAACTAAGACAAGAACAGCGGCCATAAAGGTCTGCGAATTGGGAAATCACTGAGATTCAAGAGCCTCAGCTTCCATGTAACAGAGAGGGTAAATTATAGTTATCGTCATGTCATGCCATTGTTATCGTAAGCGCTGCTGACGCATATGTTTTATGTCACTCTAGAGGCTGACGCTGTTGTGCTACATGTCACGCCCGTCACGCCTCCTTTGATTGCGGGATGCTGGGGTGCAGTCTGTAATCACACGCGGGAGTGGGATGATGCCGCCGTCGTTGGGTTCTGTGTGAAAGTGTGAAGGAGGCATAAAGAAGGGACTCATTTCTTTGTTCTGTCAGTTTCTCTTTCTTTCTCTCTTGATTCAGTCTATTAAAACTCCTGCCAGTTACACATGAGAACTGCCAATTTCCTAAAAAAAAAAGAGGTAATTGGCGAGAACCTGATCTGATTCATGCCCGGGGGAATAATAAGAAATTACAGCCTGACCCGGGCTGAACCTGGCGAGTTAGGTCGGGCTCAGGCAGAGAGTCAGAGCTCTCACTTTACTATTCTTTCTCTGGCTGTGATAAATGCTGGTTTACTGTGGACAAAGGGGCCAAAACAGGGAAATAGATGTGCGTTTCGTCCCCCATGTTTAGTCGGCATAGTGTGGATGTGTGGAGAGTCATAAGAAGTGCTGCTCTGAACATGAGAAAGGTCACCTTGTGACCTACAAACACACACAGAGCAGGCTGATAAGAGCAGGGCGGTGTTCAGCTGAGTGTGACTGACTGTGATTGACTCAGGCTCTCTGATATCAGTCACACACACACACACACACACACACACACACACACACACACACACACACACACACACACACACACACACACCTAGTAATCTGGGGAGGAAAAGGAGAGACTGTTTTTTAAAAAAAACAAGCTTCACCACAGCACAACACAGACTGTGACTCTTACTCTCCCGTGTTGCTCTGAGCTCTTCATCAGACGTTTTTCAGCCCTCTGAAACTCTCTCCTCTCTCTTCGTCCCGTCCTCCACTCCTCCCTGCAGGAAGCTGTTGAACTGATTGTTGCCGCTCTCGCTTCCCCTCTGCACATTAACCGTTTCCTGTATGGCGCTGTACGAGCTGTCAGCGGCGCTAAATGTTCCAAACAGCCATTGTTCTCCGGAAATATCCCTCAGTCCCTCTGGAGACATATTCGCCCTTTGAAACAGTGTTTATTTCCCCTCTCAGCCCGTGAAGACGGAGAGTCGCTCAACACTACTCCGCTGATTTCACACTTCAAATACTTGTTTCTTGATTCCGTTTTTTATTTGTTATTATTTATGATACATTATTTTAAATATTTAATAATTGTTATTATTATATATTGTAATTTATTTATTTATTCTTTATTTTGTCATGTGGGCTGTGAATTAGGGCTGCAGGCAGCAACTAATTATAAATCTTACATTTATTTTTTCATTTAATTGATTAAAAAATAGCAAAACATGTCTGTCACAAGTTTCCAAGTTGTTTTTAAATGTCCAAAACCCAAGAGATTCAGTTTACAGTGAAGAAAACAGGAAATCCTCATTTTTTTAGGAGCTGTTACCAGAGCATGTTGGGCATTTTCCCATGATGAATAACTTAAAAAATAAATTAATTATCAGATTTATTGTCCAAATTTTTCAGTATATCAACAACCAATAAATGCACAAATTGAATCAGCACTTAAGTGATTTTTTTTAAGATTTAAACCTCTATTTTTGACTAAATTGAGGAATATTTTGTCTTTTCTTTACTGATGGACTAACTGTTAACGCTAAGTCAAGTATTAAACTTTCACCAGGTCATCTCAAGAGGTAGAAAGATAAAGAAAGTATCAGGACACCAGAGGCCTTCAAAATAAGAGCATAACATAAGTAAGATGACTCAGGTACAGCTGTGAGTCCTCATGCTCCAGTTTTTGTTTGAAAAAAACTGCATGAGGACCTAAAAAATGCTCTACAATTGTGGATGTAGTCGCACAACTACTCTGAGGTGATAGAGTTACTGTGCTGAGGGACAGAGAGGTGACATAACTGCTGCAGGATGTTGTATCAGGAGGTGAATTTGATAACAGTAGTCAGGATCACGCTCTCCGATCATCAGCTGTGTCGTCCTCTCCTGTCGACCTGCAGAAGTGATGACGGCCTGTAACAAGAGAAAACCAGCTTCTCCTCTCTGTCCTGATCTCCGTCAGACTGTAGGAAGTTACCAGGGCTCAAAAGAAATCCACTTTGATGGATGAAACCAGAAGCTTTGTTCTGATATTTAGGGCGCTTTCAGACCTAGAGTTGTCTCCTTTCTCCAAAGTTGTATAGTTGCCTAGAGTTGGTTGGTGTTCTCACGGCAGCATTTACAAGCGGACCAGATCAAATGCCTTGTGTGAGAAAGCTGCTCTTGATTGGTCAGAATTTCCATGTGGGAAAAATCCAGGAAGTAAAGCAAACGTTGAAGAAGAGTACACTGTCAAGATAAATGTGACACTTTCTAATGTCACAATGGAGGGACAACTACGCAGGTTGATTTTAGCGCTGCTCATCGTGGACTATATTGCTGTCATTGTTCATTTGAGTCAAAGCATACAGTTTGAAAACGAGGCGCGGGTCCAACTAGAAAACAATGTTTTGATGCATTGGATGTGCTGAATGTGCATATTAAGGCAGTACAGGAGGAGGCGCACATTAATAATCCTCCAGGACTGTAACATGCTCATGTTTAACCCAAACAATGTGTCATGTGACTGCAGTTGGTTCAGATCCAGGTCGGAACACGTTCTCACCACAAACTCCTCTTACTCCAGAACACAGATCTGTTTTAACAAACAACATCACTGATTAAATATCAGTGATGCTGGTCATTGAATTACACTCTCGTTTAATTCTGCTCATACAGGAAAAATACTGTAACATGCTCCCAAATTAATGCAGTAAACATTTTAAAATAGAAAAAGCTGCACACTGTCACACTGTTCTCTTCATTAAGACCATTTAGCTAAACAGCCATTAATATTTCATGTTGTATTTCAGTATAGTGACGACACAAAACAGTGGTTTGGTTCTCTTTGCACTGCAGTAAGAAAAATAAACATTGTGAGCTCCTTTCTCTTTCAAAGATTCCCACTTTCACCTTATACTGTATTCACTGTGAGGCGTTTAGGTTAGCTGTTGTCATCCTGGATTGATTGATGGGATTCATTTAGTACACTTGCTCTTCCTCTCCTCCTTCTCTTCCTCGCCTGTTTCCAAGGTCGGAGGAGTGAGTGCAGCAGAGGGAGGTGACACTGATCGTCCTCTCGGGGTTTCAGTGTGGTTGACAGCTGATCTGTCCTCTCTCTGTCCTCCCTCTTCTCTATTCTTATTTGTCTCTGTCTGGAGGAGCAGCAGCAGCGGGCGTCACTTAGGATGTGTTTGTTCCCTGCAGCCTTAAAGCTGAATAATACTTTATATTTTCCTCCACAGGAAATTAGAAATGATAGAGATACAAAAAAAGATCATTTAAATCAACAAAATATGAAAATATAAGGCAGATGTACCGTTTTATACTACATGACTTGGTTTCTTGTCATAGGGAATCTTTAGTGTGTGGTTTTCACACACTCACCGGCAACTGAACTTCCAGGAACTTTTATTTCCAAGAATTCCTGGTAATCTGTGTGGTTTGCGTTTCCACTGCACCTCAGAGTTCTAGAACATTTATTCAAATCAGCTGGAGCTGAAGGCCAAACAAGCACGATGATGCCATAAACGGCGACCGACAAGCCCGCATCATCATTTGTGCGACACAATACACCAGGATGGAGGACGCTCAAGTTGTTCTGCTGTTCCTCATGTTTTACTACATCACATATAAAACCATGTGATCTGCACGGAAAAGACGACAGGCGTTATTAGCAAAGACAACTGTGAACGTCCAAAGCTTCTCATTAATCTTGCTTAAGTTTCTTCAACTTTTCACCAATG
This sequence comes from Cephalopholis sonnerati, assembly GCA_019142605.1. Classification (NCBI taxonomy): domain Eukaryota; kingdom Metazoa; phylum Chordata; class Actinopteri; order Perciformes; family Serranidae; genus Cephalopholis; species Cephalopholis sonnerati. The sequence continues at coordinate 8,353,163 of JAGQAX010000018.1, read as the reverse complement.
TGTTTCAGCGTGTGTCCTATATTTAGCTCCACCAGCTTGTCCGCTATTCTTCCACAGACTTGGTCATTTGGAGTCGCCGACTCAAAGTCCTGCTGAATTTCTTCCTCGGCAAATACGCTCAAAAGAGCCTGGACCTCGTCGTCCGTCCACTTCTCGTAGCTTCTCTTCTTTTGCTCCATTTTCCAAATGATCAAAACACAAACCAAGTGAAGCTTGTAGAAATGAAATAAAGTTTGCAGCCACACTGACACGGAAGTGTGGAACACTGCAAGTGTGTGTTCCACCAATCAGCGTTCTTCAGCACACAGCCCCGCCCCTCAAGAATTCAGGGGAATCTGAAAAGTCCTACCCCCCTACTAGGTACTTTTTTCAGGGAAAGTTTGGGGTTGAGGGAAAGTTTTTTCCCGAGTAATTAACAGTGGAAATGTGCTGAGGTTTCTCAAAATCCCGGGTAATGATAAAAGTTCCCGCAGTGGAAAAGGGGCTATTGATGTAGTTTTCATTTAAAAACATTTCATGGTTCCAGCATCGCAAATGTGAAGATTTTCTGTTTTATCTTTTAATAATGTTAATAATTCAGTGTATCAGTGATAATTTTGAGGTTCTGACTGTTGGTTGGACAAAACAAACATAGTGAAGGTGTCACTTTGGGCTCTGGGTCATTGTGATGAACATGTTTCACTATTGGAGAAAGTAAAGCAGGACTTAAATTTTAAATGCATTTTAAATTTTAATTTAAACTTTAAATTTTTACACTGTGGTATTGCTTCTTTTACTTCAGTAAAGGATCTGAATTCTTCCTCCACCTCTGCTTTTGCTGTGCTGCTAATTCATCTTTAGCATGTTAGATTTCTCTTTGTTTCACGGTGGTTTGATCATGCCATCTTTATTCCTCTGCATATTTGCAGACAGTGAGTCATCGTTGAGTAACTCCCAGCTGTAAAGTTTCTCTGCATGAGAGCAGAGCAGATAACTTTGTGTCTGCGGACCACACCGGCTGCTTTAACCCAAAACTGAGCATCTGCTTTTGGCAACTGGGACATGACGGAGGCTAAAACAAGCGCTCCCCTAGTCTGCTTCAACCCACATTCCTTCCTTCATACTTTCCTCCACACATCTACTGAATGTCCTCCCCCGTGTTGAAGTCGTCGTGATTTACAACCCAGTTTGTTCTGTTGTTATCAGCTGTAAAACTACTGTAAGTTTTACTGAGCACATTCATTTATTTGCTGATTATCTTCTTAATGTCTATAAAATGGGGGGAAGTATCGTCAAATGATGTTGTGTACAAATAAAAAACACGTGACAAAGAAAAGCAGGCCATCGTCGCTTATCAAAGTAGATAACTTTTCTTTTGATCAGTTACTTCTTTCAGCTCTATTGATTTCCTCTGCCATGAGTTTCATCATCTTTAGCACGCTGCATATTTGCAGACGGTGAGTCACTGCTAAGTAACTCCCCATCGTAAAGTTTCTCTGCATGAGAGCAGGCAGCTGACTTTGTCTCTGAAGACCACACGGAGCGCTTCATCCGAAAACTCAGTGTCCTGGTTCTCCGTTTCCTCCAGCAGGTCAGATGTTTAAACTGAGAAGCTGACAGATCAGAGTCGTTTTTATCAGACTGCTGCTGCTGCTGCTGCTGGATGTAAATAAACAGTGGGTCTGAAGCAGCGCTGTGACTTTAAGAGTCTGATTACCCAGCGTGCTCTCTGCCAGACCTCAGTCTCCACTCTGACTGCCGGCACAATTAAGCACACATGTGGATGGAGACAGAAACAAGAGCAGCCATTTCCAGCCCCTACACACCCACCATCCCTTTACTTCTCTCCTGCCTCCTCGCTACAGTCACTCTGCACGGTTTTATTTCAGCCAATCAGAGCTGTCCTCAGTCTGAGAGCGAGGCGGGACAGAGAGAAACTGTGTGTGAGGGTGTTCAGGTCTAGACGATGATGATGATGTCATTTTTAATATTTTATTTTTATGCCTTTCTTTTTAAAGCTGCACAGATTTAAATATGAAAACATGGCGGAGTCTAAAGAGTCTGCCTCTGCTCAGGGAGGTCAGTGTGTTGCTAAGGACAACGTTGTGTGCTATACCTTCTGACGTGCTACTACCACCACTACTACAAATAATTATAATAGTGATAATAATAATAAATAATCTTATTAACATAGCAACTTTCAAAACTAAATGACACACAGTGAGCAGTCTGAGATTTACTGAGAGGGTTAAACTCAACATTCACTCAGGTTAAATGACAACAAGTTGTGCTCTATGATCTGGCTACGTCCACTCTGAAAATGAGTTGCTATATAAAAAACAGACTTTCTTGTTGTATAGTAAGCAAGTTATTTAGTTACTTACTCACTCAACCAGTTAGTTAACGACTTAATGACTTGGTCAGATAGTTGCTTTGTTAATTATGTGGTTAGTTACTTACCTTGTTTCTTACATAGTTGGTTTAGTAAATTACTTACTAAATGGCATAGTTACCAAGTTAACAACTTAATGACTGACTTGGTCAGATAGTTAGTAACTTTGTCACTTATGTAGTTTCTTACTTAACTAATTACTTACTTACATAGTTATTTAGTTTGTTACTTACTTTGTTACTTACATAGTTGGTTAGTAAATTATTTACTATTTACTTTACTTACTTGTAGTTCCTTGCTTAACTAGTTACTTACTTACGCACGTAGTTAGTTACACATTTGTTACTTACATAGTTGGTTAATAAGTTAGTTACTTACTTACTAAATAAGTTAATAACTTAGTTACTAAATAAGTTAATACGTTACTTACATACTTACTTACTGAATAAGTTAATAACTTACTTAGTTACTGAATAAGTTAATAAGTTACTTACTTACCCACTTACTTAATTATAGACTTAGTTAGTTACTTAATTACTCACACACACACACACACACACACACACACACACACACACACACACACACACACACACAGTCAATTAGTTTCTGTCTTTGTTACTTACTAACTTACTCACTTAGTTATTGAGTTACTGACATAGTTAAATTTTTACTTACTAATTTACTTACTCATTGACTGACAGATACCCAGGTATTTAGTTATGTACAAAGCCACTTAGTTTGTTACGTAGTTACTTATGTACTGAATGACTTAGTTACTTACATAATTACGTAGTAACTCACTTAATGGCTTAGTTTGTTACTTATTTAGTCATTAACTTACCTTTGTACTTATGTAGTAAGTTAGTTACTTACTGACTGACTGACTTAGTTACTTAATTAATTTCTTACTTGCTGGCTTAGTTATTTACTTAGTTAATTACTTACCTACTTACATAGAACCTTAGTTACTACGTTAATGGCTTAGTTTTTTAGTAATCTTGGCACGCACGCACGCACACACACACGCAGCAACACTAGGCTGGAGTTTCAACATTCACACACTCTAGAAACTGTTATGTAAAAGCTCAGTTTTATTGTGTAGAAAATCCTGTTTCAGTCTGGACGCAGTCTAACGCGGACCTACCCTGTGTGTTTTTTATTGTGCCGACTCAGCTCAGTGTGAAGCAGCTCGTCAAAGAGTCGCTGCGAGGCGACATCAGCCGATTTTCTTCTTCTTTAGATTTTCCCTCTGTACGTCTGTCAAACATGAGTCACAGTCTGCGTTCCAGTCCGCAGAGTCACAGCAGAAGCTCCGTCCCTGAACCACAGAGCCAGTTTTTACTTCTGTGGTGGCTGTACAGACAGACAGACAGACAGACGGACTGTTGCCGTGACGACCAGGCAGCTCAAAGTGTAGCTGTGCAGGTAGTGCATGTCCAGACATGACAACATGCACGTCCGCACACCTCAGACTGTTTCTACCCGGAGCTACAGAGAGAGGAAGGAATGAGACTGAAGTGTTTAAAAGTTGGTGTAGAAGAAGGTTAAGAAGAAGAGAGGGGGATTTAAGGAGGACTGGAGATGATCAAAAGAAGGCAGTTAAGGTGGACTGATAACAGACGGATTAAGACTTCTCCTCTTCCCTGTCTGACCCCCGTTATCTCTCTGTTCTTTTGATCAAAACTTGAAAGAATATTTTCTCTTTGTGATGAAGCCGAATCAATCGATTGACAGAAAATTAATCAACCAGCTAAACGTCCTTGAGTGTCCTTATTTTGTGCCTCGCTCTGGTTTTATGATCGTACAGTGAATGTTGTTTGTCCACATCAGCATATTTCAGTTTTTTGACATTTTATAGACAAAGAGTTAGTTGTTTTCCAAAATGGAGGTTTACTGGAGAATAATTGGATTACACTGGAAAACTGTTAGTAATCTAAAATAATAAAATATAGAAGGTCTAAGATAATAATATTGTTTTTGGAGGATTCATAATTTTTTTGGTTTTCTTCAAGGGTACATCCAAGTATCTCAATGACTCTAATGAATTAATAATAATTATTGAATTATTTAAAATAAAAAATGAATAAATACATGAGTGAAAACTATTATTGAATTATTTAAAATAAATAAGTCAGCTAAGACTAATATAAATTATTTTAAATATTTATTCAATAACTTAAAATGAAAAATAAATAAATGAGCTAAATCTTTAATAAATCATTTTAACTGATTATTTAATTATTTAAAATTAAAACAAATACATACATGAGCTAAAACTTAATTTTTAAAAATATAATTCAATAATGACAAGAAAATAAATAAAAAAATAAAAATAAAATGAGCACATGATAAAAATAACGACGTAAAAGAAACAGTAAGATTAAATTAATTAAATTAATATAATGAAGTTAATTACAGTTAAAATGTCAGAGGAGTGAGGTTGTAACATCACCTGTAATACCTGTGACCTCTGACCCCTGATACTTTTGGTTGCTTGAAGTCTTTCTGCAGTCACGGAGGAGTTTTATAAATGCCTAAAATGTAAAGATAATGACGGGACATGGTCACAGTTGATGGTGCTGTATAAATAGCCTGTGGGCCTTTTATGGAGCTCCTCCTCCTCCTCCTCCTGTTGTCCTGCTGATAGAGGAGGAATGTTTCACCTCAAGCAAGAGTCTCTCTAATAAATCTGACCTGAAGTCTGTTCTCCAAGCTCTCCACTCTGTCCCCGAGTCCTCGAGTTTAAACTGAACTTAAGTTAATATTAGTAATTCATTAGATTAGATTGTGTCTCTTTGTTTTGCAGTAATGACTAAAGACACACAGACGCTCTGAGCTGCAGATAATCACGCTTAAACTGTTTGTAACACTGACTTTAACTCTGGCTCTGACTCTGTGTTTCTCCCTCCAGCTGCAGGTCAGAACCCGGACCACGTCCTGCAGGGGACGGGGGTAAAACCTGAGGCTCGGCGGCCTGGTGAGGACTCGACCATCGCGCCCGAGGACGCTGCTCGGTTCCTCAGCTGCTACTGCTCCGGACACTGTCCAGAGGACGCCACCAACAACACCTGCCAGTGAGTAGAGACAGCAGAGTACAGTGAGTCTGTGGTATGACGGTCATGGTGCAGGGTGATGAGAGCAGTGGAGTTTGGGCCCTGAGGACAGCTTGACTGATGACTGATGTGTGTGTCTCCTCAGGACCAACGGTCAGTGTTTCGCCATCATCGAGGAGGATGAGCACGGTGAGGCCATCCTCACCTCCGGCTGCATGAAGTATGAAGGCTCACACTTTCAGTGCAAGGTATACACACACACACACACACACACACACTGAAGTCTGTGTTTACATGTACTGTAGGCCCCGGCAACTCTAGACCCCTGGGCTTGCCTGAGAAGGACTACATGCACCAAGCTGCTATTTTTAAATATCCCATGGAGAGAGACTCTCACTGCAGCCTGTTCTGTTTTGTTCTGAAAATAGAAGAAGAGTCAATAAAAAACAAATTTGCGTCACTCAGAGTGTTTGGCTAGTTAGGAGTAGTAAACACAAGCTCTGCTCTCACATCAGACCAGTTCCTGTCAGGTGTGAGACAGAAGACGTGTCAGGAAGTTCACCTGATGGATCATGTGATTGTTTTGATTGACAGGACTCCCCCAACGCTCAGACCAGGAGGACGATCGAGTGCTGCAACACGGACTTCTGCAACAGAGACCTGCAGCCCACGCTCCCCCCTCAGCCTCCTCCAGGTAACGTTCACACTCCACACAGCTGCTGAGAGATTCAGGTGTTTCATCATCAGGTGAGAGCAGAGTAAAAACCTCCAGTGTCTTGTTTTCCAGAAGGAAGTCCCCACTGGCTGGCCTTCCTCATCTCCATGACGGTCTGCTGCTGCACTCTGATCTGCGTCACCGTCGTCTGTTACTACAGGTAGGACGTCAGCTGACATCATCATCCACAGCACCTTATAGACCTGAGTGGACCTCAGCACACTGAGTAACATCATTTGAGACTTGTTGCCATGTAACATGAAATATAGACGACTGTGTTGAGTCCTGCACGTTTACCTGTTGTCTCAGGTACAAGTGACTGTGGCTTAATAGAGACAGTTTCAAACACAAGTACACAAGTCAGTTTCACTATAACTGGCAGCATTCACAGACAAACACTTGTCTTTATCTGGACACATTTTCCCCACAAATACAACATGCTAATGTTATTAGCACAAGCCTATGGCATTTTACATTGTATAAATTAGCCTAGCAACTAGCAATGTTCTCCTCTTCTCATATAAAACCAGGGACAACAGCAACATGTAACAAAGATAACGGCACATAATTTGGCTCCATTACAGCTCACAAGGGGCTTTATTCTGTATTTAGAAATATAACTCTCTCTCTCTCTCTCTCTCTCTCTCTCTCAGGTATAAGTGGCAGAGCGAGCGTCAGCGGTATCACAAGGATCTGGAGCAGGAGGTCTTCATCCCTCCTGGAGAGTCTCTCAAAGACCTCATCCACCAATCGCAGAGCTCAGGCAGCGGCTCTGGGCTCCCCCTGCTGGTAGGGACTCCACACTGCACCAGGAGGACACACACACACTTTAATCATGTCAACTATAAACATTTATAAACTTACACGAGACTTCTGCTGAACAAACACCTGATCACTTATCAAAATAGCTGCAGATTAATTATCTGTCGATCAACAGATTGATTAATAAACTAATACTTTTAGCTCTAAATAAGGTTTTAGGACTAATTTAAGTGATCTTGATAAATGTATTGACTCCAGCATGGACAGCGGAAGTACTTAGACTTTCCTGACTTCTTCCTGTCAGGATTTTTCGTTCTTCTTCTTCAGATAATTAAATTAGTTTGAGGTCAAACAGAAGCTGAGATTTGACTCAAATCCTCATCTGATGCAGAGACATAAACAGTGTCAATAAAACTTCCACTCATCCTAAAACCTCCTCTCTCCCCCGCTCAGGTGCAGCGGACCATCGCCAAGCAGATCCAGATGGTGCGTCAGATCGGGAAGGGGAGGTACGGCGAGGTGTGGCTGGGCCGCTGGCGGGGAGAGAAGGTGGCCGTCAAAGTCTTCTTCACCCGAGAGGAGGCCAGCTGGTTCAGAGAGACGGAGATCTACCAGACGGTCCTGATGAGACACGAAAACATCCTCGGTACTAAAACACATCTCACCTCACTTCTTAAACACCTAGAGAGAGAAAGAATTGGTGACGCTGTGGTTTTAACAGCAAAGACAAACGTCAGAACTCTGAACTGTGAGCTCAGAGCGACAGACAAAGACTCCAGGACTCCAGGACCGATCGATACCTTCATTGATTTTTAATTTGGTCGGTGATTTGAAACGAATGACGGCGTCGCCTGTCGTCTGTCAGACTGATGAGGCACCACGACGACACGCTGTCAGACAGGCAGCGCTCTGATTTACTGACGACACGCTAACTCTTTTAGAGTGTGTGTGTGTTTTAAGCGTTCCTGAGATGACACAGGAAGTGGGTCGTCCCTTCGAGCTTCAGTCATATTTCACAGAAATTAATGGAGCTGTAGTAAAATACCTCGGAAAATCACAAGTTATATTTGCTGACCATTTTGAAATGTATTAAATAACAATAACACAAATTAAGCTCGGCATTCACTGTACGATTTTAATAGAGATAGTTTTTGTAAATGTTCTTTGACCAGCAAACGTCTGACCTGTCAGTCATCTCTCCGTCTCATCGTCACGCAGGCTTCATCGCGGCCGACATCAAAGGCACGGGCGCCTTCACGCAGCTCTTCCTCATCACCGACTACCACGAGAACGGCTCTCTGTACGACTACCTCAAGCTGACCACGCTGGACACGCAGACCCTGCTGCGGCTGGCGTACTCCGCCGCCTGCGGCCTCTGCCACCTGCACACCGAGATCTACGGCACGCAGGGCAAGCCGGCCATCGCCCACCGAGACCTGAAGAGCAAGAACATCCTGATCAAGAAGAACGGCACCTGCTGCATCGCCGACCTCGGCCTCGCCGTCAAGTTCAACAGGTGAGCTGTCAGGTTGTGTCGTGACGTCTGGATACCTTTGGTCTCACAGCGTGAGCTGAATTTATTTGTTCTTATGAATCACTGTATTTACTATGATGACCTCAGCATGTGACTGACAGTGCTCTTATTTGTGTTGCCATAGCGACACGAACGAGGTGGACGTCCCCCTGAGCACTCGGGTGGGGACGAGGCGCTACATGGCCCCCGAGGTCCTGGACGAGAGCCTCAACAAGAACCACTTCCAGGCCTACATCATGGCCGACATGTACAGCTACGGCCTCGTCATCTGGGAGATGGCCAGACGCTGCGTCACCGGAGGTACACACACACACACACACACACACACACACACACACACACACACACACACACTAATGTTTCATTACAAAGTCTGCTAACTACTGGCCTGGCATGTACACTACAGCGTCTTTGTCATTTTTGTAGATCTGTGTGCACGGCGATCGTTATCAAAACGTTGTCGTCTGAGCGCAGAACGCCAGGAACGTCCGTAGAGTTAACGTGTGTGTGTGTGTGTTCAGGTATCGTGGAGGACTACCAGCTGCCGTACTACGAGATGGTGCCGTCTGACCCGTCGTACGAAGACATGCTGGAGGTGGTGTGTGTTAAAGGACTGAGGCCGACCGTGTCCAACCGCTGGAACAGTGATGAGGTGACGCTCAACGAACGCTGATGTAACTGTAACTAAAGACAGAAGTAATGGAGTACAACTGTGTCTAACTGTGTGTGTGTGTGTGTGTGTGTGTGTGTGTGTGTGTCCTCAGTGCCTGCGGGCCATGCTGAAGCTGATGTCAGAGTGCTGGGCTCATAACCCCGCCTCCCGCCTCACCATCCTCAGAGTCAAGAAGACGCTCGCCAAGATGGTGGAGTCCCAGGACATCAAGATCTGACCGGCTTCATCCTCCTCCTCCTCTTCAGCCCACCTGAACCTGCTCAACCTGTTTGGATCAGGCTCCCTCTTCATCATCATCAGGAGGAAGAGGAGGAGAGGTTTGGAGATAATAAAGGACCCGTTTCAGGGCGGAACTGTGCATCTCCTCCTCCTCCTCCTCCTCCTGCTCTTCCTCCTCCTTCGTCTTCAGTCTGTCCGGAAACAAACATGGAGTCCTCCATCCTCCTCCTCCTCCTCCCTCCTCTTCATCCCACCTGAATCCACTCAACTTTATCAGACCGGATCAGGCTCCCTCTTCATCAGGAGGAGGAAGAGGTGGAGGAGAACCTGAGAGATAATAAAGGACCCTTTTCAGGGCGGAATGGTACGTCTCCTCCTCCTCCTCCTCCTCCTCCTCCTTCATCTTCAGTTGCTCTGGAAACAATCATGGAGTCCCTCATCATCCTCGTCCTCCTCAATCTTCAGTCTGTCTGGAAACAAACATGGAGTCCTTCCTCCTCCTCCTTGTCCTCGTCCTCCTCCTCCTCTGCAATCTTCAGTCTGTCTGGAAACAAACATGGAGTCCTTCATCCTCCTCCTCCTTGCCCTGTTCCTCTTCCTCATCATCTACTTCCTCCTTCTCCTCCTCCTTCTTGTCCTCCTCATTCTCTTCCTCCAACTCCTCCTCCTCCTCCTCCTTCTTGTCCTCCTCTTCCTCCTCAATCTTCAGCCTGTCTGGAAACAAACATGGAGTCCCTCCTCCTCCTCTTCCTCTTCCTCCTCCTTCTTGTCCTCTTCCTCCTCCTCTTCCTATTCCTCCTCCTCCCTCTCATCCTCCTCCTACTCCTCCTTCTTGTTGTCCTCCTTCTCCTCTGCAATCCTTAGTCTGTCTGGAAACAAACACGGAGTCCTTCATCCTCCTCCTCCTCCTCCTCTTCCTCTTCCTCCTCCTTGTCCTCTTCCTCCTACCCTTTCGTTGTCCTCCTCCTCCTCCTCTATCTTCAGTCTGTCTGGAAGCAAATGAGGAGTCCTCCCTCCTCCTCTTCCTCCTCCTCCTCCATCTTCAGTATGGAAACAAGCATGGAGTCCTTCCTCCTCCTCCTCCTCCTCCTCCTCCTCTTTGTGTGCGGAGTGGCTCGTCGGGAGCGAGACAGCGGGGTTTGACGCTTTCTGTGAAAGCCAAACGAGACGCTAAAGATAATTTTGCTGATGAAGAGAGGAGGTGGGAGGAGCTCCGCAGCATCCTCTTCCTCTGCCTGTTTCAGAGCGCTAAGAAAAAAAATGCCAATTTTTGTTTTGTTATTTTTCCTCTTCAGGACTGAGTTCTCCTGCCATATTGAAATATATCTCCACTCTAAAAAGTAGAGTTAATTATAAAAAGGTACTATAATAATAATATGTGAATTTAATGTGTACATAAATGTTATGGTTAGATGCCGTGCCTACTCATGAGAGGACTTATAAATAAACCAGAACACTGTGCTGCAGTGGTGTCGACGTCCAGCCGGCTCCTCACAGACGATACCGGAGTCACTACGGAGACGTCTACCGTCCTGTCTGTCTGTCTGTCTGTCTGTCTGTCTGTCTGTCCACATCCTGTCTCTCTGTCCGTCTGTCTGTCTGTCATGAGATTGAACGTTTATAAAGAGGTGGAGCTGCTTTGGTGGCACGAAGCAGTCTGATTGGTTGAGCTGAACCTCAGCGGGTGGAGCCAAAATAGTGTCAATGCGGAAAAAAAAGACAGATGTGATCACTTCTGTCACTGTGACAACGATAACGAATCAGTGAGGTCATAGATAAACGTCTGCAGGGATGACGTTAAGTTGTCATCCAACATGGACGTTAGCTTCACCTTGTTTCCCTCGAACAAAAGCTAGCGAGCTAACCTTCACACATAGACACCATTTTATGATTCTTTTACGTGTCAGTGTCACCAAAACTAATAAGCTAATGTTAGGCTATAAACAAACTACGCTACGGTCACGTGATTTCAGTGTCACCGCCACAACGAGGCTGTGAAGGCGTCCTGTTGTCTCATTCAGCTTCTCATCAGCAACCGCCTTTTTTTAGACACATAAAAGCTTAAAGATTTCCGAGTGGAGTTTTTACTGCCGTACTTTATGTCGTAGAACAAAACCTGAGAATATCGGGCTGAACAAGGGATCGAAAATATACAGAAATTGCAAATAAATCCACTTCAGTATTCGCAGGAGGCGCAAATACCATTTTGAATTAAACACTGTCAGAGACGTCCTCGCCTGTACGTCGTACTTTACAGACTTAAAGCATCATTGTTCGTTTCAGATCCACTCCAAATTTACACCACAATCATGTTTATCAACAAAAGACAATAAAGTTTTTAAAAAATGATCATAGCTTCTTGAATCTCAAATAATCAGTCAAAATAATCACAGACATGTTTTTAAAGTCGTTCAGCCCTCATCTTAAAGGAACACTTCACCTGATGGCCCAGTAGCTCAGTGGGCAGAGCAGGTGTACCATGTGTCCTTGCTGCAGCGACCGTGGGTTTGATTTGACCCTGCGACCCTTTGCTGCATGTCGTCCCCTCTCTGTCTGTCACCCTTTCATGCTTACTACTGTCCAGTGAATTCAAAGCATAAAGCCCCCTAAATATGATCTTTAAAGGAATACGTCGCTCACAAAATGACCGTTTGTAAATTAAGTCGTCGTGCCATCTTGACTTTGTGAAGAAAACTTTGTGCTCCGACTTCTTCAGACTTCAGTTTGGGTGCAATAAAATCTGACGGTTTAAGAATCTGACGTAGACTTTTTTTTTAGAAAAAATGTAAGAGGAAACTTAGGCAGACATTGGTGATTAAGGCCTTTTGTTTTTTTTTTAGTTTTTTCATGCCTCCATGGAAAACAATAAACGTTAATATTTTGATTGACTGGGGACCAGACGTCGAATCAAAAACCCACTGACTTTAAGATGAGGGAACCTAAAGTTCTAAAATGCTAACTCGTGTCCAGGTTTGAGGACTTATTCCTGCAGTACGACATTCTTGATATTCTTTATATTCTGTTGTAAGAGAGAGGCTTTACTGTCAAAAAATACAACATAGTTATTTCACTCCTTAATTTAGTTTATCTGTCGCACCTAGAAGATTACGTAAAAAAAAAAAAATATTGGTCTGACTACACTCTCGGACGTAACATCTTAACATTGTGACATGTTGTTAAAATCTAAAGCTAAAGATAAATAAAAATCTAAACTACTTTCTTTTTACTCCTGGCTGCAAATATTCAGAGGCTAATCAGGCTGTTAGCTTAAAGCGCTAGTCGTCTGCTAGTAATAACTTGGACTGCTAACGCTAAACTAGCAACACCTGCTGAGGGTCAACTCGTCCAGTCAGATGTTTTCTGTTTGTGATTCCTTTATTCCAAAATAAGAGTTTCTTCATCCCACAGGAAGTTCAAATCAGGAAATCATGTCAGTTGCATTTTGGGACAAAACTTTTTTTTAACTAAGAAATTAGTCCAGAGTGTGGTTAGCTTAGCTTAGCACAAAGACTGGAAGTAGGGGGAAACTGTTAGCCTCCCTCCATTAAAAAGAGCGTGTTGTATTTATGTGATTTATCTGGTTTATTGAACAGGTTTAAAAACAAGCTATTTTAGCATCGGAGCTAATTGGAGCTAGGCTAGCAGTTCCCCTTTGCTTCCAGTCTTTGTGCTAAGCTAGGCTAAACACGCCTCACTGCTCCCTGAGTGTTCAGAGATTCACCTAAAAAGTTGAACTGTTCCTTTAAACTGTTTCATGTTTCTCTCCTCAGCAGCAGGATGACGTGCACGTGTTGGCTTGGTGTGTGTGTGTGTGCGCGCGTGTGTGTGTGTGCGCGCGTGTGTGTGTGTGTGCGCGTGTGTGTGTGTGTGTGCGTGTGTGAGTGAAGCGAACCGTTCATACAGTTCATATTTAAGAGCAGTAACGTTAGTGTTTTCTCTCTGTAATAAATATGCAAGAAAACTCCCCCGTATAGGAATAATCTCTAATATGTAAATCTTTAATGTTTCCTTGTTTTGGTGTTGTTGTTGTTTTGTACAGCATCTGGTTCGGTGCCTTATGAGTTTACCAAGGAAATGAAAAACTCTGTATACAGTCTGTCCAATGTAACGATTTTTAAGTAAATAACCTTATTTTAGTACACAAGCTCACAGCGTCCGCTCTGCTTCTTTCACCTGGGGTACAGTTTGGTTCATGACCGAGAAAATAATAGATGTTAAGTTGTTTTTAGACTTAAAATATGGACAAAATAATGAGATTTGATGTCATAAATGATGTTTATAGACAGTGTTTACTTTTTTTTCAAAGCAGGTTTGTGTTGGAAAGTCAAAATTTATAAAGAAATTGAAACTGAATATTAGTGGATACTCTAATTTTTACTTGATAAATGTATTTTTGATCAACAATCTGCAAAAAAATATATTTATAGTATTCAGTAATTTAAACTTTGTTTTGATTTTTAAAAATGTACTGTTGACACTAAGAAATGAAAAACCCACCACAAAGTCAAAATCAGTGTACTATGGCTTAAATGTCTTGGATACAAAGACATGAATACGAAATTAAATAGTCATTTTAAGTCAATATTAAGGTAGAAAATGAAATTGAAAACTGTTTTAACCCTGACTGTCACTCTGCAGTTACACCTACAAAACACTGGAGGGCGGTTGAGGTTTCTGTGAAGTGCTGTAAAGTTTGGTTGATTCAAAAAACACCCAAAACACACATTAAACACACATTAAACATGACTTTATAGAGACAGTTTCAAACACAAGTACACAAATCAGCTTCACTATAACTCGCAGCATTCACAAACACTTGTCTTTATCTGGACACATTTTCCCCACAAATACAACATGCTAATGTTATTAGCACAAGCCTATGGCATTTTACATTGTATAAATTAGCCTAGCGGCTAGCAGAGATTTTCTCTGCTCATATGAAGCCAGGATAAATCACACACAAGACTTAAAATGCTATTTTTGTGGAGGCTTTATTGTCTTCACAGTTTATTGTTTCTTATCTGTGAAATTAAAGTAAATAAAAGCTTTGAACAAACACTGAAGATGACATGTTTACCCACAGATGTTCTACTGTATAACAGTGGTCTCTGGTTTAACTGATTTCTACAGGTCTTCTTTTTCCAGACTGTCTTTGAACGTCTCACAGCTCCACCTGCTGGACAGACGGTGGAACTTCATCTTTACAGACACTCAGGAACCAGGTGGGAAAATCTGAGGGTTGTTTACATGTTTATTTTCCACTCAGTGAGGGGACACAGCTGTTTGTTCAGGATGGATGACTCTGCAGATTATTATTCTCTACAAATGTCAGGAATCAGTGAAAATACCTTTTTAATTATGTCTTTAAGTGTGTTTGTCTCCTTTGAAAACACGAGACAAACAATAACAAGACAATCGTATAACTCTGTCAGAGCAGAAGTGTTAATATGAAAAGTGATTTATTTATAAACTCAACACCAGGTTCTCCAGATGAGGGGACGATGGGACAAACAAGACACCAATGTAACAAAACCAGGCGTCACCTAAGCTCTGCTTCAGACAACCAAACACAAACCACAAAACCTAATTTTGTTATATAAAAATAGTTTCAAACACTTTAAAGATATGGGCCCAATTAATAAAGCCCCATAACATCAAACCATCTTGTTATACCATCCTCTCAGGACTCAGTCTCTCAAGAAGGGTAGTGTACGTGTTAAAGATTTGTTCATAGGCACTATGATGATGTCATTTGAGCAGCTGAGCGGAAAATTCACTCTCCCAAAGTCAGATTTTTACAGGTACCTTCAAGCAAGTTATTTTGTTCTCTCTGTTATCCAACTCTTCAGTATCAACAGAAACATTTTGTTGACACAGTCCTCTATAACAGCATAGGAGGAGGACTTGGGTCTTTCTGTCAGAGGACACTTGGACTGATATAAACGGGTCAATTCAACCTCCATGTGCTGTCACTGCTTAATTCAGTTTAAAGTAGGGCTCATACTTCAAAAGCGAAATGATCCTTCTTGTACTCTGAGGTGGATCCATTCTGTGTTAAATGTTTGCTGAAGCTTCTCTTATTCATATGTACTGGTCCTGCTCTGGTCTCCGCCCACATTTAAGAGGACTGTTTGCAGTGGAAACTCTAGGGTCTAGGTACCATGTCTGAAGGGTCACTGTTGGTTCCAAAGGTACCATACTGAAAGTGTTGGGTGGAGACGGGGCTTAAGAATAATCCTGAGGTCCAGGCTGACAAAACCTAAAATTAAACTTATCACATCTGACACATGGAGTGACTGTCACAAAATCCTCCATCAGTTTAATGTCAGTGAGGGTGCAGCTGATGTATGACGTGTCAACACAGAAGAGCAGAAAATGCCTGTTTCCTGAAGCTAAACCCAAATATTTGACTTACATTTTTTAATACAGATCTTTTCTTGTGAGAAGTTTGAAGCAGAGAAATAAAGTCAACTGATTCTCAGAGGTTCTTATCTGACACAGAATTCCTGGAAACGCAGTGGGAGACAAGTTAAATTTGTCTTTTGCCATCATGTTATAAATGTATGACAGTTTGTGAGACAGTGAACCTTTAAAGCCTTTATTCCATGAGAGAGAAAACACACGCGGAGTCTTTGGAGTTGTGTCAAAACATTTCGTCTTTATTATTAACGCCCATCAGTCTGTCCCTGTCTACTTGTCCTCAGGCTTGTTGAAGCAGTAGGTGAGGCAGCACTTCCCGCAGTAGTGACGGTCGAAGTGGCTCGCCATGAACACGCCGGCGCCGCACTCGTCAGCGGGACACTCGCGCCTCAGCCGGTGGATTTTACCGTTCTCGTCCACCTGGAGAGAAAAGACACTTTAATAAGTCTCGATATTCCACTTTTCACATGATCAACACCTCAATCTGTTTGTAGTGAGGAAGGCTGAACACTTTTTGAAATATTTTTCTGTTGCTCAATTTGTCTTTTAAAAATCTAGTTAAAGTTGATTTGAGCTGAATTATTCAAGTTTAACATGAGCAGATGTTTTACAGCTTTAAAGACGAAGCAGTTGATGCGTAATGATGTCACAACATTCAAAGGGCTGATGTGTTTGTACCTTGTAGTATTTGAGCACAGCGAGCTTGACCTTCTTCCTCTTGTGCTTGTTCTTCTTGGGGGTGGTGTAAGACTTCTTCTTCCTCTTCTTAGCACCACCACGCAGCCTCAGCACCAAGTGCAGCGTGGACTCCTGAACACAGGAAACAAAACAACTTGTGTCAGTGTGAGAAAGTTTCTCCGCCCTGACTTCACCAGGCCGATGATGTGGTCGCTGAGCATCAAACTCACGGACTCGATCAGTTTCAGAGTCACAACAGTCACACTATGACCTTTGACTCTCAAACTGTGGTGATGTCATTCAGCAGAGATAACAACATTGAGTCTTCTGCCCTCAGCTCACCTTCTGGATGTTGTAGTCGGACAGTGTGCGTCCATCCTCCAGCTGCTTTCCAGCGAAGATCAACCTCTGCTGATCAGGAGGGATACCTGCGGGGAGACGA
The DNA here is from genome assembly GCA_019142605.1 of Cephalopholis sonnerati. Lineage (NCBI taxonomy): Eukaryota > Metazoa > Chordata > Actinopteri > Perciformes > Serranidae > Cephalopholis > Cephalopholis sonnerati. Next base: position 8,336,293 of record JAGQAX010000018.1, on the reverse strand, counting down.
CACAGGTGTCAACACCAACACTGGACCAGGAGCGTCGTCACACTGGGTACGTTTACATGCACACTAATATTCCGCTGTGACTCTGAATATGACCATGAACATGACGTGGGTCACGTAAACAGAATATTCCACATGGATTTTCCGAATTAAGCCGTTCTTTGGATGAAGCATCTTTCAATTAAGATACACGAGATGTGCTGGTATTATAGTCGGGTTTTCGGAGCCTCCTTTTGACACGTGTTCAGTGCATTTAAACTCTGGGTTTTCAATGCAGCCTGTGACACAGCCTCTCGCCTGATAACGGTCAGCTCCATGCGTTGTCTTGATACGCTGTTCACAAACCAACTCTATTTGCCCCAAAGAAAAGCCCATATTTCTGGTCGGACGGAGAAACGTATCTACTTTTAAACATTTAAGTCTTGGATATCAACAGGTTTTTGGAGATGTGCAAATATCACGATGCTGATCTTTTCCATGAAGGTCGCTGTGGGGATTAAAGATGGAGGCTGTGCTCACACAGTCCAACATGTCCTGCACCAGAAGGAAACGTTAGAGAAAATCCTATTTTGATCCAAATAAGCAAAATGGCACAGGCAGCTTCAGCTGTTCTACTTTTCTGTATTTCAACGTGTCAAACAAAAAGTTAGAGCACCTTAACCAGAGTATGCAGCTGTATGTAAACAGGAGTATTAGTGGAATACTGATTTTCATCAGCCATGTAAGTAGGTTGCACGAAACACCTTAAATATTCTCCCTAAATATGACTCCTGAGACTCAATTTCCCCTTAGGTAAGAGACCTACATAAAAGCTGTTGCGTGGTTACCCTTAAAACGTTCCCTTGAGGAAAAACATGAAGGCATTTACAGCATTTTAATTCTATAGTTTCCATGTTTGTATCACACCTCTGACACCTAAGGTGTGTCCAATGATTTAACTTTAAGAGATTCCTTAAACATAAGCCCAAAATAAAAACAAAACCTTGAATACTTAAGTCAACATAGTAAGGAAACCTTAAGGAGAAGACTTTGGGTGTTCTGCACAACCAAATTTAACCCCCTTGAGACCTAGAGCGACATCACTTTTGTTGTGCTGCTTTCAGACGCCTTTCACAAGTTTTTAAACCCTTGAACCCCGAGCACATTGGTGAGACTGCTTTTAAGAACAAGAGGAAAAAGACAACGAGCTACTTTGTTAGAAATGTCACATGAATTGCAAATAAAGATTTAGAAACTTGTTTTAAAGGAACAGAAAAGATAAAAGCTAAGGGAAAAACTACATTCAAAATTATGAAATTTTAAAATGTTATAGTAAATGTTACAGAATTATTAAAAATAAATTAATGACAAATTATAATTTTTGAGCACTCTGTTTAACTTCATTTCTATCTTTTGTCTGTTTTTAAAAACTTATTTTCTTACATTTTTTGAGTCATTCCTTCCCTCATAGCCTATAGACTTCTTCCCATGTTAACAGAAATCAAACCAGTTTGCTCAGGTTTCAGAGGGTCAATTAAAGGAAGCCTCAAAGTGGGCTTTGAGAAAAATCTTGAGTTGTTTTATGCAGCAGGGCCCTGGAATATTTAGTGCATGTAAACAATCAATAACTAGCCTGCCTCTGACAGCTGTGTGTGACTACTGACTTTAGATTTAATTCCACTGCAGCTTCACAAATCATCTGGGGACAGAATTATATCCATCTGTTTCAGATATACTCCTAGATTTTAAGTGTAAACATCTGCATGTGATAAACTGTCAGACAAATATAACAGAATAAAAGCAGAGAGGATCATGAAAAGATTCTTGAATACAGTACATGAGTAAAACTACTCAGTTACACTCCATCACTGGTTTCCTGACTACAATGATGCAGCAGTGACTTTTCTGACATTACATTTGAACACAAAACAAAGCACAGTTTAATGAGCTCACCCTCTTTGTCCTGGATTTTGGCCTTGACATTTTCAATAGTATCTGAAGGCTCAACCTGGAAACAGTGAAGAGAAGAAGACAGGTCAGTCAGGACACCTTCTTCCGGCCGGAGCTAACATCACATGTCGGGTAAGACGACTCCAACACAAATATGTTAACATTAACGTGATGTTTCTAGCGCATGAGAGGCATTAATGAGCAGTTTGTGAGGAGTGTACGGTCACTTTTCTGTGTCAGTCACACCACACGTGTTTACGGTGCGCTGCATAGCTGCTAGCTGCTAACGCTAGCTTAGCCACTTAGCATCAACTATAAAGTATGCCAGGGTATAACATCGGCTCAGCCGGGGTTTAAGCAGACATAAGCGCCATAGAAGTCAATCTTAATGTTAAAATTGAGAATTAAATAAGGATTTATCGGCTCTATTTGACATTAAAACGGCCTTTTCTGACACTAACTGAACGCCGCATCCGTCCAGCACAGCCCGGCTCACTCACCTCGAGGGTTATGGTCTTCCCCGTGAGGGTTTTGACGAAAATCTGCATCCTGGCGTTCAACCCACCTGCACAGGAAACACACAACACTTTAAACTTGTCGTTTGTGCCGCAGTTTGCCGTTAAAACCGTTATTTATTGATAATATTTCAGTTTGTAGGCAGAGCACGATCTTACCACAGGCTCACTCCTAATGGCGGATCATGAGAAGAGGGCTTTCGGGAGGCAGCCACGGGGTTTTCTGCTCGCGTTTGCACGGGGCGGGCTGCCCGCTCATGTGCCTGATCGAAAACAGCGACTAATATTTGATTTTAGCGTCTTTTTGCCAAATTTATCGATAAAATATTAGTCTAAAATATATAACAGCACATAATTTAGTTTATTAAAAGTAGAAAGCGACTTAATCGAAAAAAAGGCTGAAATCGTTAAAAGAAAATCACAACCTCAGTTCAAAGTAATGGAGTCGATACTTTGGTAAATTCCACCTCCAGTAATCTTGTAAAAAATAAATAAAATTGTATTTAAAACACTTTTGTACAAATGGCATTTACATTCTTGATATAAAAAAATGCGTCTGATTAAACCACAACAAATAATGTAGCTGCATTTATAATTGATACTATTATTAATTTACACTACAACTACTTATTATTATTGTTATCATCATTGTCATGATTTTATCTTATTTATTTATTTTTTATGTTTATTTTATTTTTTTTACATTTAATTTATTTATTTTTCATGGTGCAATAATTGGTACAATAATTCAACTGCCAGCACTCTGTGCAATTATTCAGCTGTTGAATATTCTTAACACCTCTTGAGTGTATGTAATTATTCAACATACAATGCATGCATCTGTACATACCTCTTATCTTTACTTTTATTCTTGTCTTTATTATATGGATGCATATTTTGTAGTAACCGTTATAGCATGATACATATTATATTTCTGAATGAAACACTAGTTTATACAGTGTAATGCAGCACAGTGCACATATTTATATATTTTTACACACCTACAGACTCAGCACAGTGAATATATATATTTTATTGTTACTATATTAAGTACTAGTGTTAACATTTTAGCATAATGCACATTTTTTTCTATTTAATTGAATTTTATTACTTTATATTTACATGTTTCTGTCTTATTCGTACTCCTTATAATTCTCTATTCTTTGCATTGGAGTGACTGTAATGAATCACAATTTCCTATCAGGGATCAAAAAATAATATTATTATCTAAGTAAATGTGCATGAAGATGGGTAGAAAACAAAAGAAATGATGTCAGCCAAAATAAAGGAAAAAAATAAAATCCTTAACAGAGTAAAAAATTAAATAAATAAAGATACAGATGTGTTAGAATTTAGAATTTATTTCGGCCTGCAAATAGAAATAACAACAACATGTATTAATCTACAAATTCATGTAAATAAAGTCACAGCCTCTCACAGAAAATGGCAGATATGTAAATAGTAAAGTGCAAAACATTACAGTGAAGTAATTTAACAACACTTAGACACTTCTGTCAGTCAGAGAAAAGTTACAGGCTGCAAACAAAACAAACTAAAACAGGCAACAAATTATAAATAATACAACATAAATAATATAAAACAAAGTTATTTGGTCTTCATTTGAGACTAAATCATATCATTTTTCAGGGTCTGTTCATTTTAACATTCCTACACAGAGGAGCAGTTTGTTTGTATATTTAGATTTACTACATTTCAGGGATTTGCAGTACAAATTAATTTCAGAAGTCTTTATAGATGGGTGGTGTTTCCATAAATTCAGCTTAGTGCATGTAACATTTGGTCATAGTGATAATTGTGTTAGTCAACAGATGTTCTCGTCTGTCTTTCATAACTTCTCCAGACATTACATCCACATGTGAGCTGAGTGAACAGTGTCATCTGTCCTCAGTGTGACGTGATGAAGCTGCCAGAGCGCCTCCCTGTGGTCAAAGGCATAACCTACAGCCAGTGTCCACTCACTGTGATTGTTTCAGGTTAAATTTCTTATTTATAAAACATTTATTGTGATGAGATTAGAGCTGCTCTGAGCTGATGAAGATGTTGACGTGTTCATCTGACCTTAAATCATCTCTAAGTCCTCAGAACATTTTTTGGAAATTATTATTTGACAAATTAGTGCTGTATTTATTATCTTTTATTGGACATTAGGGCAGAAATTCAGAGTTTAAGTCAACATATTTAGTCAACAAGTGATGTCACTAGTTGTTTTGGACTTTTTTTTGTCCTTAGTTTCATCTCTCAGGCTGCTGTACTTCTTCATACAATCGTCAGGGCTGAAACAGTGCTGTCAACCACATGTTAGGGGTTTAAAAATAATAATTTGATCTGTATTTTTATTTACAGTTAGTATTTTCTTAAAGAGATGAGAACTGAACATCAGCAGTGGTGGAATGTAGCTAAGTACAGATTCAAGATACTTGTACTTTCCATTTTGTGCGACTCATACTGCGATTTAAAAAAACATGGGGCGCTGTGTAAACTGGGAATAAAACCAGAATCTGATGATTTGGAAATATATTATTATTTTTTTTATTTTATGTTATATATTATTTATTTATACAGGAAAGGAATTTAAGGTAACATTGTGTGTTAGCGTTTAAACTGGCCTGACTCAGTTACAAACTGGTTTCCAGCAGGTTCCTGTTTATGCAACAAAACACATTACAATACAAAATAAAAACAGAAACAATCAGCAGAGGTAAAACAACATAAACATATGCAGCTACATACACACACAGAGTAGAGGACTGAAGTGGAGTAAAATGGGACACAGGATTTAAACCAGTGTCAGCAGGTGTGTCCTCCATCAGATAGTGTTTATATGTGTAATTATATTTGGTTGAATACATCGCAGAGAGAAGATATCTGATGTTCACACTGATAAACTCTTGATTTTAGTAAATAATTCAACTTTATTTTGTCTCTAGAGGACAATCAGCTGAACAACAAGTTTAACTCGTCCACTGTCCTGCATTCAGCAGAGAAATGACAGTAGGAATGAAGGAGTGTTTCCATCTGTGACTCTTAACAGGAGGAAACATGAGCCGAGAGCCAGGAGGCAAAAACTGAAACTCAGAGAATGAGGGGTGGGAGCTGTCGGATAGGACGGCTTTACTCTTCCTTCCTGTCTGTTTATGAAACAGGACAGATAACGTGCTCTGCTCAAGTCCCCAGATCACTGTGCAACTTTTAGTGCACTTTTTGGACCTGATGTTGAGATTCCCGAACCAGCAGAGAAGACAGAAAGAGACGTGTCAACATGAAACTTAGACGGTTTTCTCAGGCAAGAAAGACGCTGCCAGCCTTTTTCGCACAGCACCTCAGTGTGGCAGTAGAAATTCAGTTTGTTATCCTCTACAGTCCCAAGATAGTTTTCTACAGTGTCAACTGCCGGTCCTTTGATGATGGTTTTAAGAGAGGTTGAGTGTTTATGCCTAAAAGCAGTTTACATGTCCATTGTTTTTGTACAAATATACTCTCAGCATGTTGAAAGAAAGTCAGGACAGGGGCACGTTTACCGCGGTGTGACATCACCATTTCTTTTAAAAACTGACACACTGACTGTTTAAGTTTGAAAGTGAATTTCTTACTCAAGATTCACAAGCGTATATTCAAGACTTAAAGACTGTCTGTGTGGGAGAATGAGCCAAAATCCCATCTGACCACTGTGAGATGTTAGTTTCTTCATAGAGGAAGTGACTTGAAGCTGGCGTTGTAATCAAAGCCGTCTCTGAGTATTAAGTACTTTACATTTAGCATGTTCAATATTTTTTTCATAGCATTTCACTTTAATGTGGTCTCACTCCGAAGACGTCGAAATGTGGCGCTTGGGCAGTGACTTGCGTCAGACACGGACAAAAAAACCATCCTTTCACGTTGGCATGATACATGGCTGGCTGCCATTGTAGTTTAATGGTGCCTGGCGGCGTCAGGGGTAAATGCAGTGGGACAAGGACGAAAGTTAAGGCGGCGAAAGTCCGACTGGAGCAGGTGGGAGTGGTGGTGGATGGGTCCAACAAACACAGACTTTCACCTGAGAGAGTGGTGTTTGTGTCCTGTAAGATTATAAAGCCAAACCCTGTTTTTTTTTCTAAAGCTAACCATGTGTGTTTGTTATTGAAGGAAAAGAAACGTCAATTTGCGTTTCACCGACGTAGTGCTTTTATTTTGAAAGAGACTACGTAAACATTAAATTTTCTGTGAAAACAGAAGTGCATGTTGAAAGGAGAGAACTTCATAGAACATCAACAACCAACACACCCAGGGTACCTTGCACGTCGTATGTGGACGTAGAGTCCATGACCAAACATCAATATGTGATGAGGTCAGAGTGAGAATGTGTGATTGAAATGTTACAGTTTCTCAAAGGATCATGTAAACAACATCTCCTGTGGTCGTTACGAGCAAATACAGGAGTGATTACAGTGAAATACTGTGACTGTGCTGCACGTTATGTGAGGTAATGTAGGGAAATGGCAGGGTAGACAGAAGCCTTAGCTTTCTGCTGCAACAAGAATGAATGCTCTCGCTGTTATAGTCGATTTTTAAAGGGTTAACTTTGCCCCAGTTTAACCCAAGTCTGAAGCAGGGACCGTACAAGCACTATGAGGACCTCAGAAATGTCCTCATAAGAGGAGTAGCAGACCAGAGTCCTCAGAAGTCCATCTAATCTGACAATATACATACACACACACACTCAGCAGGTCAGACAGAGGAGCCTTTGTGTCGGCTGGAGGCCTCAATCTGTGAATGAAGCTACACACACACACACACACACTGAACAAACACACTCCCACCAGGCAATAAACAGAGGCTGACTGTTTACCCAGCATCCTCTCTGTCCATCTCTTCATGTGCTCTCTCTTTGCACGCTTTTATTTTGCTGTAAACTGGGAGGAGCTCACAACAGATAGACGGACAGTCGTGTGGCCCAGTCTTCAGTCTCCTCTCGCAGATTGGTGGTCGACCCTTGTCAGTCCCCTTGGTCGTCCTGTTGCCTCTTCTACTTCTGCCGACAGATTTAAGCAAAACGCGTAATATCAGACTCAATTAACCACAGTGTTTGATTAGCACTGTTTACCCGGGACCAGAGCATCCAACATGAAGGCCAATGTAAAGGCTCAGACACACAGAAAACTGGTGGCGACAAAGGTGACTGTTGGGTCGCCTGTTTCTCGGCCAAAGTTGCACTTAAACACACCACAGAGACAACAGCCAATGGCCAACTAGCATGTACACTCTGCGCCTGGGTGATAATAGCCCTTTTATCCACTGCAGGAACTTTTATCATTTACCCGGGATTTTGAAAAACCTCGGCGTGTTTCCACTGAAATTACCCGGGAAAAAAACTTTCCCTCAACCCCAAACTTTCCCTGAAAAAAGTACCTAGTAGGGGGGTAGGACTTTTCAGATTCCCCTGAATTCTTGAGGGGCGGGGCTGTGTGCTGAAGAACGCTGATTGGTGGAACACACACTTGCAGCGTTCCACACTTCAGTGCCAGTGTGGCTGCAAACTTTATTTCATTTCTACAAGCTTCACTTGGTTTGTGTTTTGATCATTTGGAAAATGGAGCAAAAGAAGAGAAGCTACGAGAAGTTGACGGACGACGAGGTCCAGGCTCTTTGGAGCGTATTTGCCGAGGAAGAAATTCAGCGAGACTTTGAGTTGGCGACTCAAAACAACCAAGTCTATGGAAGAATAGCCGACAAGCTGGTGGAGCTAAATATAGGGCACACGCTGAAACACATTTGTGAAAAGTTGAAGAAACTTAAGCAAGATTATAAGAAGCTTCGAGCGTTCTCAGTTGTCTTTGCTAATAACGCCTGTCGTCTTTTCCGTGCAGATCACATGGTTTTATATGTGATGTAGTAAAACACGAGGAACAACAGAAAAACTTGAGCGTCCTCCATCCTGGAGTATTGTGTCGCACAAATGATGATGCAGGCTTGTCGGTCGCCGTTTTACGTTTTCATCGTGCTTGTTTGGCCTTCAGCTCCAGCTGATTTGAATAAATGTTCTAGAACTCCGAGGTGCAGTGGAAACGCAAACCACACAGATTACCAGGAATTCTTTTACCCAGGTAAATTAATTCCTGGTAATAAAAGTTCCTGGAAACATTGGTGGAAAAGGGGCTAGTGCTGCGTTCACACGCTCCTTGGATGGCTCCATTTCCCAAGTTGGGAATTCGTTCTTCTGACTTCGGTGTGTTCATGAGCATTTAGTCATAATGTGGAAACAAAATGGATGCTGCAAAATAGATGTGTTGTATTTTATTGCCCAGAGTGTTTAAACAAGGCATTGATAGTAGTTTAAAGTTTTATATTACATCATGATTTTGTCCCCGACTTTTGTTTCTCATTCAGCGATGGGCTCTGCTGTCTCAATTTCCGCTTCAACATGCTGAATCTGCTGGAAAAAAGATGTCGATGGGACCCTGGGTGTGTTGGTTGTTGACGTTCTAGGACATTGTGTCAAGTTCTGCCTGTTACATGCATTGTCTTCTTTTACCATACAGGAAATTTACTGTTTATGCACAGTGTCTTTCAAAATAAAAGCACTACATCGGTACAGCACTACAAACTGACTTTGATTTCCTTCACCAACGAAAACAAATGGTTGGGTTTAGGAGAAAAAAATCTTACGGGACATGAACACCGCTCTCTTGGGTGAAAGTCAGTGTTTGTTGGACCCATCCACCACCACTATGCCTGCCCCAGTCAGACTTTCGCCGTCTTAACTTTCGTCCTTGTCCTGTGTTTCCTCCTGACACCGCCGGGCGCTGTTAATCTATAACGGCAACCAGCTGTGTATCATACGGACGTTAAAGGACACCTTTTTCATTGGTTTCTGATGCTGCAAGTCACTGCTCAAGCGCCGGATTTTGATGACTTTGGAGTGAGACTTGGCAAGCATTACGTCACTTACCAGCTGGAGCATTTATTGGTCCAGTGTGGTGCAGTGCATTCTGGTAGTTGTAGGTTTTCTACCTCTTGAACAAAAGTAAATGCCACAGTCCTTTTCTCTGTTGTCTCTGGTTATGTAGCACGCATTTCAAGAGTATTTGAGTCTTTCTGCTGCAGACACAGCCTAGTTTTATGAAAAGATCATCTGTCCCGTTGGTGAAATATTTCTTTTAGGGTTGTGAAATGTATCTGTACCCTATGATATTGGTACTTTTACTCAAGTAAAACATCTGAACACTTCCTCTGACTGCAGTGAAGAGTTAGTGCTCCTTCAGTAAAGTCTTATTCATAAACATGTAACCAGACAACGTTCTTCCACAGTTTGGATGCTCACTATATTAAAACATATTTACTAAAGTAACACAGCGGTTAGATTTATGTTTTAATATTTGTATTTTCAAACAGTCTGCTGTAGTTTTACAAGAGGAGAAAGACTCTGTCACAGTGTTGGATCAACAGAGCAGATCGAAGAGAGAAAGAGATGCAAAGATTCAGTGCTGACTCACAACCGCTTGGCTCTGTCACGGCATATTGATCTCCTGCAGTGTGTGTGTGTGTGTGAGAGAGAGAGAGAGAGATGCTGGCCCAGCATGACACAGCTTCTTTGATTTTCAAACCTTATCTTTTCTCCCAGGATATTAAAGGGTACGTTCACTTCTGTTCAAGGCTGTCTCAGAATGATGTGTCACGATACGTCCAATGAAACAGGTTCTAGTCATCCTTCCATGAACATAGATAGATAGATAGATAGATAGATAGATAGATAGATAGATAGATAGATATTCCTACACCATAGGCTCTGCATCAAGGTAGAGCCTATGCCATTCCCTATGCTGTAGCCTGACGTGCACCTCCCCTGAAATGTACATGTCGCTGCGACGCAGACTTCCTGTCTATTTTTGTAAGCTGAAACCATTTCCTTCAGTGGAAACGAAGCTTTTATTACTTTGATTAGAAGTTTAATTAGAAACAATAAATTGTGAAGACAATAAAGCCTCCACAAAATAACATTTTAAGTCGCTAGGCTAATTTATACAATGTAAAATACCATAGTCTTGTGCTAATAACGTTGGCATGTTGTATTTGTTTGGAAAACGTGTTTAGTATAAGACAGTTGTTTTGTCAGTGAACCTTGTGAGTTGTAATGGAGCCAAATTATGGTCCGTTAACTTTGTTAAATGTTGCTGTTGTCCTTGGTTTCATATGAGTATAGAGAAGTCTGCTAGCTGCTAGGCTAATTTATACAATGTAAAATGCCATAGGCTTGTGCTAATAACGTTAGCATGTTGTATTTGTGAGGAAAATGTGTCCAGATAAAGACAAGTGTTTGTCTGTGAATGCTGCGAGTTATAGTGAAGCTGATTTGTGTACTTGTGTTTGAAACTGTCTCTATTAAGCCATGTTTAATGTGTGTTTAATGTGTGTTTAATGTGTGTTTAATGTGTGTTTGGAATCAACTAAACTTTACAGCACTTTACAGAAATCTTCGCCGCCGACTAGTGTTTTGGAGGTGTAACTGCAGAGTGACACAGACACACCACCACACAAGTTAAATGCACACAACGGCGTAGGGTCTGCCGCACAAGTGTAAATCCTGCTTTAGGAGTAAGACGTTAGGAATTCACCAGACTCACTGAACTACACACACGTTATTGAGATGTCATCATTACGATAATAAACACCCCCAAAAGGACTTTATCCTCATATAAATGACGCATTAACAGTCACAACACACACACACACACACACACACACACACACACACACACACACAATGGTGCCTCGCCCACCTCAGAAATATTTCCCATGAGCCTTGTGGCAGCTCTGCAGAATATTTTCCACCAAACCAACAGCAACATCACCTTTAATCCATGGAAATATCAACTGGAGTCAACACACACACACACACACACACACACACACACACACATACACACACACACACACACACACACACACACACACATACACACACACACACACACACACACACACACACACACACACACACACACACGCACACAGCAGATGCCCATTCCTGATGTAATACGCCCAGTCAGGAGTTGGGGTGTGTGTGTGTGTGTGTGTTATAAATACTCAGACAGCAGACATCAGTAGAGAAACTGAAAAATGCTGTGTAATCCCCCCCACCATCTCTGTCTCCCAGTGGGTGAAGCTGAGGTGTGTGTGTGTGTGTGTGTGTGTGTGTGTGTGTGTGTGTGTGTGTGTGTGTGTGTGTGTGTGTGTGTGTTGTGCGTCAGACCTTGAGAGTGAGAACATTCGTCCCATCCTTTTTTAGCTTACAGTTACAGTTTGGTGCATGTTTGTGTTTTTAGGAACCTCATGAGAGTTTATTCTTCAGTTTAAAACCTAAATATGTTCAGTACTTTAAACCTGACTGAAATATTTTAAAATAATTAACTTTAAGGTCGATAAAACAAGAAATGAGTCCGGCATTTCTTATTTTGTTGGTCACCTAACATATTAAATAACATAACATAAATTACATGAACAGTTTTCATATAACAGTTTATCCTGACTTGATGCCTCTGTCTTTGCATTGTACATTATCTGTGTCATAGAAATAGACTGAATGAATGTCATTTTATTTCTATTTCTGTTTTTGCTGGCTCGGTCGCCATTGAAAAAGGGACTTTTTTTAATCTTGTTTGTTTTTTATCTGGTTAAATGAAGGTTAAATGAAAAACAAATAAGCTATCTCCGTCCTTGAGAGAATAACAAGACATCTCTCACTGCTAATACAATTCCTCCTCAGAATAAACAGCAGGCAACAACAGTGCCTGAGTGCAGAGAGAGGGAGGAAAGGAAACAGAGGAATGCTGGGAAACAGACTCCTGCATAAAAAGTTATTAACATTTTTTCTACCAAATGACCTCGAGGAGGCTCGAACAGAGGCACAGGCTGAAGCTTGTCTGTTGGAAATGTGCTGCAAGTTCATTGAATCATAATTCAGAGTTGAAGAGCATATTTGTGGTGGAGAGGATGTGAGCTGACAAACTGACTGACTGACTGTTGTGAAACATAGTTATGAGCAGATGCTTTCTGTCTTCAATTGCTGCAGTGGTGGACGAAGTATTCAGATCCTGTCCTTCAGTAAACAGCCTGAAGTACTGATGACACACTGTGAATATACTCTGTTACAAGAAAGATATCTCAGGTAAAGTCCATCCATCCACTTTCATCCGCTTATCCCGGGCCAGGTTACGGGAACAGCAGGCCGAGCAAAGCACCCCAGATGTCCCTCTCCCCAGCAACACTTTCCAGCTCCTCCTGGGGGACCCTGAGACATTCCCAGGCCAGATGAGATATATAATCCCTCCAGAGTGTTCTGACTCACTGGATGACTTTGCACACCTGATGTTGAAGCAGTTATAAAGGCTAAGAGGTGCAGCTTTCAGGAGCAAGATAAATGAGTATCCTGCTTTACGTAAAATGCTGCTCCCGAGGCTTTCCCACCCCGACCAGAATACAGTTCCCTGAACATAGTGCAAAATATTGTCAGCGAGCAGCGTCAGTACAAAGAATCTGTATCAGACTTCTTTTTTAAAACACTTTTGGTGGAGCCCCACAGCTAAGGTACGGCCAAAAGTTTAGATCTGTAAATGGTTTGTAAGGTGCGGATAACTTACCCTGCTCCCTCAATAGCTTCCACTTTAGTTTGGTGTGGGGCCAGCATTACTGCAAAAGGGTGGAGATGTACCTGAGATTGACACCCCTGTATTAACCAAGGATTACTTTTGAATGGATCAATTTGTCGATTATTTTCTCCGTTAATCAGCTGATTGTTTGGCTTGTAAAAATAGTGAGAAATGTCAGCCCGTTCACAATCTGATGTCGTCAAATACTGCCACTTTGTCAGCAATTTTAGCATCAGAAAGTATGATACGCTGCTGGGTGGCACCAGTTTGTGACGTGGCCAGATTGAACCTTTCACAGTGTCACAATGCGCCGCTGGTCAGCCAGACGGCACCTGTTGCAGCAGTATGATGTCAGTTCATAACGTGGCCAGGTGGCACCTGTTGCAGCGGAATGAAAAGCTGCTGGGCGGCATCAGTTTGAAACGCTGCCGGTAACAACATAATATAAGGAGCTGGAAAGTCCCTACAGGGCAGATGGAGCGTTGGTGGATGGTTCCAGGAAACCAGACTTTCACCCAGGAGCTCGGTGTTTGTTTCCCATGTAGAGCCAAATCATGATGTTTATTTCTAAACCAAACGTGCCTTTATTGATGTCCCTGCAGACCCAGAAGGATATCTAGCACGTTACACGTCGACATGAAACAAACTGACAAAGCTGCGATATGTGACGACTTGGGATGAGAACGCGTTGGAAATGTTCGTGACAATGACCCAGGGCCCAAAGTGACACCTTCATAAAATGAAAAACAGTGAATCTTCACCATGAAATGTTTTGACATGAAAAACGACTTCAACCATCAAATAGTTGCTGATTTATTTTCTGCAGGCGTCTGTTGGCGTCTGCTGAAACATGCTGTAAACAAACTGTTGCTAGGTAACAGAGCAGCTGTCATCATCCTCAGCCTCCCTGCTGGATGACTAAAGATAACTCTGTATGTCATCGGCCTGCAACAACTAGGTCAACACACACACACAATATCACCATTTAGCTGTTCTCATTTACATTTACTAAAGTTGGTCAAGTTAGACAGACAATTTTAAGTGATTTATTTAAGTGTTTATGCTGCTTTATATGTTTACTCCAACACACTAAAATGAGCTCCACCTTTTCTAGCTGTAACATTTAATCTCAAGGTACAGCCAGGAGCAGTTTGCAGTCGAGTGTGAAGTGGTTGGGATGAGAGTCAGCACCTCCAAATCTGAGGCCATGGTTCTCCGGTGGATTGCCCTCTCTGGGTTGGGGGAGAGTTACTGCCCCAAGCGAAGGAGTTCAAGTGTCTCAGGGTCTTGTTCGAGTGAGGGTTGGATGGAGCGTGAGATTGATAGGTGATTCGGCGAGGTGTCAGTAGTGCTGCAGGTGTTGTGCTGGTCTCTTGTGGTGAAGGCAAAGCTCTCAATATACCCGTCCATCTACGTCCCAATGCCCCGGTGTCCCTGTACTGGGCGAAGTGCTCCAAGTCCAAAAAGTCTGTTTCATCAAGGTCTTCTTGAGTGATGGTTCTCTGCTGGAAACTGGTGGATTGCCCCCTTCAGGTTGGGAGAGAGTTACTGCCTCAAGCGAGGGAGTTCAAGTATCTCGAGGTCTTGTTCATGAGTGAGGGTAGAATGGAGCGCGAGATGGATCTGCAGTTTGGTGCGGCTTTTGCAGTGATGCAGGCGCTGTACTAGACCGTTGCTGTGAAGAGGGAGCTGAGTTGGAAGGCAAAGTTTTTGATTTCCTGGTCCATCTACGTCCCAACCCTCACCTATGGTCATGAGCTCTGGGTAGTGACCGAAAGAATGAGATCGCGGATACGAGCAGCTGAAATAGAAGGGTGTCTGGGCTCAGCCTTAGAGATAGGGGGAGGAGCTCGGACATCCAGAGGGAGCTCGGAGTAGAGCCGCTGCTCCTTCACGTCAAAAGGGGTCAGTTGAGGTGGTTCAGGCATCTGATCAGGATCCTCCTGAGCGCCTCCTGTGAGAGGTGTTCTGTTCACATCCAACTAGTAGGAGGCCCCGGGGCAGACCCAGAACACACTGGAGGGATTACATATCTCATCTGGTCTGGGAACACCTTGGGGTCCCCCAGGAGGAGCTGGAAAGTGTTGCTGGGGAGAGGGATGTCTGCAGTACTTTGCTTTGGGCTGCTGTGGCTCATGAGATAGACCGAGTTGTCCAGCCAACATGTTGAAATATCCTTGGGCAAGATATTGAACCACAGATTTCTTCTGATGCAACTAAATGCAATATTTTTAACTGTAAACATGCTCTAGGGGCCATTTCAGAAAAGCTCTGTTTCTGGGGAGAAAGCCATTTCGGTCTGGACAGGACTCAGTGTTGACGTCGTCAGAGGAAGAAGATGCTGCAGGGTTGTAATCTGCCGATCAGAGTGTTTCCTGAGTGTTTGATGGAAGATAAACAAAGAGAGCAGCAGCAGCAGGATGGACACACTCACATGTGCAGTGACTCATCAATGTGCTAATAGTGACTCAGTGACTGTGAACCTGCAGCGTCCTCTGGTCAGCTGACTGCTGTCTCCAAAACAACACTGCTGCAACTCGGAGGCAACACCACGACAGTGTTTACATCCTTTTAGGGTCACATATCAAGTGAAACAGCTGCTCTGTGATTATCCTGATAATATTCCCTCTGTTGTTTTGTTCTGCTCAGTCCTCCACTGTGCATCTGCACACCTGCTGTTCTCCACCTGTGCATCAGATGCCTTTGTCACCAGTCCTGGTTACCTGACTCCCACATCCACCCGCTCATATCAGCCCCACCTCCCGACACACCTGCCTCTCATTCTCTCACTAGATTCAACATCATTGTGATTGTTGAAGGGGAAAGGTTTCTGCATGGCCTTTCCCAAACCAATCCCAACACCCTCTCCCAAACCCAACTAGCCAGGAGGGGAAGTGAGCCTGATCGATCCTACTGACCATGTGCAATGCTGAAATGTGTTTGTCAAAGATGCTCTGTACAAATAAAGTTCCGTACTACTACCCCTACAAACGGAAATTACACAAACTAAGGTAGATATTTATATCGTCATCCAGACGCTGTTATTTTAGAATAAAGTCTATCCTTCTCTAGTCTCTAGAAAACAGTCACATTCACAGGAAGTGTTGCACAAAAGCAGCTTATAAACATCAGAGTTAAAAAAAACAAGATGCTCAGGAGTAAGTTTTATTTACATTTATAATTTATTGAGTTATTTCTTTCTTTTAATGTAAAAAGGATCATATACAATAATTCAAGTAAACAACAGCAGCACACACAGATCATATATAAGTGCTACAAGTACCTGTGAAGACTATAAAATGGGATTAGGTTTTATTTTTCTCTATGGTTACGGAAAGTTACGACAGTTCCTGTTTCCCCCGCAGAGAGGGAAGTTTGCTGCTGTATTGAAACCCTACACTTTGATGAAGGTTGCTTCATTCAGCTGTAGAGGTTACTTCAAACGTAGTTACACTCCGTGATAGAGTGGGAGTGAGGAGGTCCAGTTTTGGAAAGGCCTGACAGTTTACACATGCAACCTGCAAAAACTTTGTTTTTTGTCCACTTGTTTTCAGCAGAAACGAATAGTGAACACATGAACATGTCGCCTTTAACATTAATATGATGAACTCATTTGCAAACAGTTTTCTATTTGCACATCCAGCTGTTACAGAGCAACTTGATGATTCAGTAGGAGTCTTTGTGTCCATCTGATGAATTTAAGTCAAATAATCTTTCTCTTTTAGCTCTGTTTTTGGTCTCCACCAGCTCCTCAGGGAAATATCTGTCTCTTTAGCTTCTAAATAATCCACTAAATTCACCAGCTTGTCTCCAACTGTGTCTGTCTGCTGTAGGGCTGCCTCTGACTAAGAATTTTCCTTGTCAACAAGTAGTCAACATTTAGCTCCATTAGTCGACCATTCGCCCGCATGTTCACAATATGAATGTAATTATTAAATGATATATTTTGGTGGTTTGAGTTGAAGGTGTGAGAAAGAATAGTCTCAGTAACATTGTTAACACTGTGCTACATTACAGAGAAATACAAACCGTACTAATGAACCTTCATTAATATAGGCCTATATTTTATCTCCAAGTGCACGTCACACACTGAGCGAGCCGCCTGTTAATGACGCTGTGGGCTAATGGGCATGTAGCTACTTCCATGTTTCACATGATACGTCATGTTTGTAGTGGACCAATGAAGATGAGTTTACATATCACCTTGGGTTGGTCCTTCACCTTCTCAAAATGATCCCACACTTTGGATTTCCTGCCCGACATGTTATTAACTAGCCTGTGGAATATTTTTGGAAGAGAGGGTGGTGCTGTGGAGGAGCGAGGGGTGGGTCTGACTGAGAAGCTGAGGCAGCCTCTCTCTTAACTTGTAACTCAAAACCCAAATAAAATGTGAACGGGTGAGTTGTAGGCTGTAAACATGTTTATTTCTGCTGTAAAGTTTTAACATTCTCTTCTGGAGTCAGCCTCAAGTGGCCATTAGAGGAACTGCAGTTTTTGTCTCTTCCACACTGGCTTCATTTTTGACGCTTGGCTGAAACTCACCATAAAACTCAGTGAAACACTACAGTACCCATGAGCCTTAGTGGCTGTTGATGAGCTGAATCACTTTCAGCTGGACTGGAAATTAAAACCGTGTTAACACGCTCCCAGTTTCTCAACCACGCACTGCAACCTGAACACCACATGATAGAGACATGTGACACCCCCAAATCCATCCTCATCTTACATTTCATTTCCTGTCTTTAAATAAAATATACAGCATACTGGGAGGCACACGATGTTGTACACCTCTAGAGCTGAACTGAAACTAAAATGTTTATTTATTTAATATTCAGACTGAGATTACACACAGAGAATTTATTCAGTGACATTTTAAAGCTTTCACACAGCCAGTAAACCTCTGAGCTCCAAACTGTCTAAACTTTCAGACTCTATAAACTAGTTTCAGTATTTCTAAGCTTTCAGAGTCCGTCAGTAACTTGACTCATAAAATCCCCTTCTTTCATTGTGACTCTCCAAACGGTTTCCTCCTTTATTACTATTACTCACGTTTCAGTTTCACACTGATGTTCATCGTTCCTATAAAATGCAGCAGTTTGTTCTAGTGATGCAACCAAAATAATTTCCTACCACAAAGAAGTACAGCTGACCAGTTAGCTGAAAACATAACAAACACAAAAAAAACCAAATTAAATTAAATTAAATTAAATTAAATCAAATCAAATCAAATTAAATACATAAAAATTAAGTAATAAATGTGGCTCTCAGCTTCATTCCCTGGTTCCTAATGAAGACGTAAATCTTTAAAAAACACAAATATATAGTTTAATGTTTAAAAAAGTCTCAGTTACTTTCTAAAACAGATCACAGGTCACTGTTCAGTGGTGGACGCAGTATTGAAATCCTTTCTTTAAATTAAGTACCACACTGCAACAGTACTCCACTACAAGTCAAGGTTGTTCATTAAAATACTCAGTAAAAGCACCTGAGTGTTGTTAGTAAATGTACTTTAAACATTACATTTCACTGAAATTGTGTTCATGTGATTTCATGTGACAATAATTTGATTGATTAATTAATTAAAATTAAAAGTACTAAATGCAGCAGGAAAAATGTTCCCTGTGACTGTTACACTGATATATGTGATATCATTAGATTATTAACGTAAAAATAGGATTTTACTGTTGAGATGGAGCTTTTTAAACTACTTTATAAACTGTCAGCCAATAAAAGATCCAATGTGTAAAATTTAGGGGGATTCAGTGATTTCTAATGGCAAGGATTGCAGATTGCAACCAGCTGAAACTTCTCCTGGTTTGAATTCCTTCAGTGGTCATTGTTCAGGAGGTCTCTTCCTCTCCAAAACAAACAGACCAGGTGATTTAACCATTTGAAACCTGCTCAAATCTGGCTTGATTTCTTTCAAAAACATGGGAATAAGGCAATGAGCAACAAAAGAAAAAATAACCCCAAAAATTTGCAAGAAATTTGTAAAAAAGAGAAAATTAAAAACAAGAAAATTAGTGGAAAAAAAATTAAAACCAACAAGAAAATGACCTGGGAAAAATACATAAAATTCTAATAATTCTGTCACATAATTTTAAATGTGTAATAAAAATAATTGTAATATAGTTTTATTTTTTAAATAATTTTCTAAATCTGTTCTTGCTCATCACTTTTCTCATGTTTCTAAAAGACATCGCACCAATGTCACCTTTCAACACCGTTATAGTTTCTAATCAAACGTTACTCAACCAGGAGGAAATAGTTCCTTTGTTGGGGACTATTTTCAGCGGCGGATTAATCCATGATTGGTGCTCTGGTGAGTATTTGTGGCAGCAGGACGGTGTGTGTGCGACTAGGTCAAAATAAACTACAGTGTGTGTGTTCATGGTGATTAACGTGATTAACTGTGTGGACCACTGGTGTGTTTCTAACAACAGTGGAGCTCCATGAAGAGACGAGGATACACCAGACTTTGAAACACACACACTCAGTTGTTAGTCGATATGTTCACTGTTGGTTTGATGAAGAAACATGTCACCAGACTCATCTCCGTCTCCCCTCCACCCTCTCACTGTCCCTGTCTCACATGATCATGTTGGCCGGCTCCATATATACTTAGAGACATATATATTTACATGTTGTATATATAGACTCTGGCCTGTCATCAGTATGCTGTGTTACTCTATCTGTCTCAGACTGAAGCTGAGCCGACTCCCTGCTCCTCCTCCTCCTCCTCCTCCTCCTCCTCTGAAGCTCGGTGCTTCACTGTTTCACCTTCAACGTTCTCTGAAGAAACTTCATTGAGATCAGGAAGCAGCAGAGAGTGTGAAAAAAACAGATCATTTACAGAACATAAGCGTGAGTCAAAAACATTCGGTCAGGCAGCTTTTAGTTTTCAGCCACGCTGCAGTGTCGTGGTTGTATTTCTGTCCGTCACATGGTCCATGACTTTGGAACAGACTGAAATATCTCAACAGCCATGTCATGGACTGTCATGGCATTTTTTTAGAGACATTCATGTTCCTCAGAGGATGAATCCTACTGACTTTTCATCCAGCTGTACTAGTCAAACTTTAGACATATTCTGTGACCCCAGAAGAAGGGTCGACATCATGATTAACAGCTCTGTGTGCCGGTCAAGTGCCTCTGATGCATGGGGCTGCTCACGATTGGTTGGATGGCGGGAACTCGATATCGCAGAGATTGCTATTGTGCTGCAGTCAGTGGTGTAGTGCAGTGGTTAACAACTCGTCTAACTAAAGGGTCCAGATTTCTCCTGAGGCTGCTTTCACACCTGCCCTGTTTGGTTCGGTTCAGTTGAACTCAAGTTCTTTTGCCCCCTCAGCTAGTGTGGTTCGTTTGGGCAGGTGTGAACACAGCAATCACATCAGGTGCGCACCAAAACAACCAGGCTGAGACCACCAAACAAAGCTCTTCCAGACTTTTGAAATATTATCGGATCAATTCCCGATAGTCAAACAAGTCGTTTCGCAGAGGTTGTTACACTCAACAAAATGTATACACTGAGGGCGCACACACCAGGATAGTCCAGGGAAACATTTCACACCTTCATTTGGTTCGGTTCACTTTCACACTGCTCTTTTTAAAGTGGACCAAACTGGGTTCACTTGCAAGTGAACCGAGACCCCCAGTTTTAAAGCGGACCAGGGTTCACTCATTTGGTCTGCACCAGAGTTCAAATGAGCGTTCACACCACTCCAAACAAACCAAACTATCCGTGGAAGCGGACCAGGGTTTGTTTAAAGCAGACCAAGTAGCGCCAGTGTGAAAGCGACCTAATTTACAGACGTCTCTCTCCCAATGTAAGTCAGTGGGGTAAACATCTTTTTGGGCCTAATGGCATCATGTGACGGATATGGTCGTTGAATTCCACTTTTGGCACCTATATAAAACTGTCTTCAAAGCCCAGTGCTGATCCGGGGGGGGCTTGCTCAGACTCTGGCTTCAAACAACATCCTCAGCTGAGGGTGGCAGCGGCCACGTCCAGGATATTTTGACTTCATATTTGTACAGTGAGAGGAAGCTGAGGCATGTTCTCCGTCTTTATATACAGTCACTGGTTCAAAACTTTGGTTTATGACCAAATACATGCAGAACTAATGACGCTGACATCAGCTGATCTTTAAACAAGAATTTAAAACCCACATTTTTAGTCTGGCTTTTGATTTAAGTGTTTTACTGCCATTGTTTAAATTGTCATAATTTTATTGTTTTAAACGTTGTTTTTAACTTTTATTATTTATATTTTTCATGTGCATTATTCTCTTATTGTTTTACTGTTTTGTTTGTGCTGTTTTTTTGGTTGTTTTGTTGAAGAGTAGCTTTAAAACAACAGTATAACTCCAGTGTTTAGAGGACAGAGTGAGCTTCTCTTGCTCTGGTCGTACTGGGAGGCGTCCAGGTCCAGTTCAGACCCACTTGGATCCAGATACTGGACATCCAGTATGTGTCTATATTTTGTCGAGTCAGACTGCAGCTCATACGCTCACTGTGTGTCTGAGATGCTGCAGTAAAATAACATTTAAACACATTTCTGTGGTCAGACAGTTTCTGATTTACATCAAAATGTTACATGTGTTTGTGTGTATTTTATTGAAACAAAGTCCAGAGGTCAGAGGTTCATTTTTAAAACGGTTTGGGATTTTGAACATCATCCAGTTTTACAAGCAGGTGCAGCTCAGCTACAATTCTCAGGTTCCTGTAATTCAGCATTGTTCTGAAACTGTGGTTTGTCGCCCCTTAACACTCCCCGTTTTTTGTTAAATCAGCAACACGTGTTCTGTAGTGGAAACTACTACACAGATTAATTTGAGTACAGTTGTGTATTTCCGTTTTATGCTGCTTTATACTTCTGGTCCACAACATTAACTAAGTTTTTATTTTAGCAGCTGATGCTATTTTTTGTACTTTTACTTAAGATCCTGACGTGGTTTTGCTTCTTTTTAAGTAGCAGCACTGTTTAAATGCAGTTAAAAATCAATGAACTTTGGACTAAGACTTGCTGTGTGATGAGTAACTTGATACTTAAAGTTCATTTTGTTGATAATACCTCTGAGGAATGACTTTAAGTGGAGTATTTTTACATTATGTTAGTGCTAAAGTAAAACTTCTGAGTACCTCTTCCAGTACTGCTGGTCTTTGTATGATGTGTGTGGGCTGGACAGCAGCAGGAGGAGTGCAAAAAATACAGTAGAAGAGTTAAATTTTCCGGCACTGGTACTTTTAAGTATTTCCATTGTATGCTACTTTATACTTCTACTCCACTACATTTTGGATTGTACTTTTAACGCCACTACATTTGAAGCAGAGCATTTTTACAGTGTGGTGGTGTTACTTTTACTCACTGTGTAGCCTACAGTATAATTAAATACTCAAGTAAAGTAAAAGTATCTTAAAATTGTATGTCACTTACAGTACTTGAGTAAATGTAATCAGTTACATTTAACGACTGCTTAAATGCAGTTTAGAGTTTGTAATGAGACTTGCTGTGTGATGAGTAACTTGACACTTTAAGTGGGCCTTTTGTTGTTGATAAAACTTTTAACTTTTACTGGAGTATTTTTACACTTTGTTAGTGCTAAAGTAAAACTTCTGAGTACTTCCTGCAGTACTGCTGGTGTTTGTATGACATGTGTGGGCTGGACAGTAGCAGGAGGAGTGTAAAAAAAGAAAAGATCATGTTTCAGGTACTGGCTCTGTACTTAACTTACTTACATACTTACAGTAACTTTTACTTTACTTTAGTATTTTTATGCTACCTCATCAGTAAAAGTAACAACACCACACTGTAAAAATACTGTTTCAGTCAAAATTTTAAACTATATACAGATAAATGTAGTGGCGTAAAAACTTTTTTTACACTCCTTCTGCTACTGTGCAGCCCACACATGTCATATAAGGACAAGCAGTACTGCAGGAAGTACTCAGAAGTTTTACTTTAGCACTAACAAAGTGTAAAAATACTCCAGTAAAAGTTAAAGTCAAACTTAAAAAGTTTTATCCACAACAAAAGGCCCACTTAAAGTATGAAGTCACTCATCACACAGCAAGTCTCATTACAAAGTTCACTGACTTTAAACTGCATTTAAGCAGTCGTTAAATGTAACTGATTATTTTTACTTACTTATTTAAGCGGCCTACAATTTTTTAAAGTGCTTAAATGCAGTTTAAAGTCAGTGAACTTTGTAATGAGACTTGATGAGTCACTGGATACTTTAACTGGGCCTTTTTATATAGATAAAATTTTTAAAGTATGATTTTTACTGGAAAAATACTTTCACTGAGAAAGTACTTCCTGCAGCACTGCTGGTGTGTGTTGGACATGTGTTGGCTGGACAGTAGGAGGAGGACAGAAAAGAGACTAACTATTTCTACTCCACTACATTTTGGATTGTACTTTTAACGCCACTACATTTATCTGTATAAAGTTAAAAATGCAAAAGTTGCAGCGCAGAATTAAGTGGGCCTTTTGTTGCTGATGAAACCTTTTAAGTTTGACTTTGACTCAAATATTTTACGTTATGTTAGGGCAAAAGTAAAACTGCTGAGTACTTCCTGTGGTGCTGCTGGTCTCTGACATGTGTCTGTACAATAGCAGAAGTGTAAAAAGAGAAAAGAGACTTAAGTATTTCCATTTTCTGCTACGTCATACTTCTACTCCACTACATTTTGGATTGTACTTTTTACACCACTAAGTTCAAACTGTAGGCTGCTTCAGTAGGCTAGAGTACTTGAGTAAATGTGGTCAGTGCAGTGTGGTAAAACTTTGCTGGACACATTTTAAGTAGGTATTGTTGACCCTCTGAGCACTTCCTGCTGGTGTTTGTGTGACATGTGTTGGCCGGAGGAGTCAGAGTAAAGATGAGAGAGTTAAAGTTATGTAATGAGTGCCCTGCTGGAGCTGAAGTTATGTCAGAACACAGTGAACTTTCTGCTCCTCCTGAGTTTTAGCGGTGGTTTGGAGGAGGAGGAGGAGGAGGAGGAGGTGTCCCATTACACCTCCACTCTGCTGGGCGGGGTCCGCCCCTACTTTTCCGCGCTCTGATTGGCCGCGGGTCACGTCACTCAGGGGTTAAACCGCAGGTAATTGGTCAGTTGAGTTCCCTTCCTCTCCTTCTCAACTTCAGTGTCCATCTCAGACTCGGGTCCGACTCGACTGTCGTGTGGCGCACTTGTCCAACTTTACCCGGTGTCAGGACGGGAGCAGACATACCGGAGGAGGCTACCGGTGCGGTTTCACAGCTTTTCCCCCCGGTGGAAGTTTGTTGCACGAGGTAACTAACCCGAAAAATTGCCGGACCTGAAACTTTTTCCACCTCAGAAGACAGTTTGGGGAAAAAAGAAAAATGGCAGACAACGAGCACGTCTCTTCCACCACTCCTCTGTTCGGCGACGAGGTGCACCACTACCAGCCCGAGCCGGACTCCGAGCCGGACAGGCCCAAACAGGACCTCTTCAGCGTGGATGATATTGTGGACTTGGTCGGCGGGGCTCAGGACGCCTTGGACCGCCACTTAGCTGAGGACAGTGCGCCACGCGGCTTCACAGAAGATCCCTTCGCGTCTCTTCCAGAGGAGCCAGTAACGTTACCGGAGCCTGTCCACGTAACGGAACCGGAACCGGTGCCAGAGGTAAAAGAACCAGAACCGGAGCCCGACTCCACCACCTTTTCTTTTGTCCCTGACACCGAGCAGCCCGAAGTCGTCGCCCCCAAAGCTGAACCCGAGAGCACGAAGATCGCACCGGAGCCACAGGCTGCCCCCGAGCCAGAACCTGCCCCGGAGAGCGACGCCCTCCCCGCGGCTGAACCCCGGAAAGCAGCCCCATCCCCCGCAGAGGCTTCAGAGCAACCTGCGGTGACGGAGGAACCACCGGCTCCAGCATCTTGTGAGTGTCTAAACCTGAAACCTGATTTTAAACCAACACTCTAGCTCAATTTAAGCAATTTAAACAGATTAACAAAACATTTAATCATATTTATGCGTTAAATTTATCTTAACGGTTATTTAACGGTCATTTTTCCATCTTTCTGTAACATCTGAACACGGTTAGCATCGTGTGCTCATCAAGACGCCGACATGGAGATTAATAACTGAGGGATGAAGCGCCTTATTTGTCCATTTCACCAACTTTTATTCAGCTGTAAATCAATTTAAAATGTGGCCATTTAATCCAGATTTATTAACATTTGTGTACCGTCACGGTGAGGTTAGCCGGTTAGCGGGCTACTGATGCTACTCCTCATCATTAAGCTAACCTGCTGTTTGACAGTTGGACGTCCTGGGAATTTGGAAAACGTATATTTCAACCAGATTTGTATGAATAGTTTAATAAAAGAGGCCATTTTGGTGTTTTCTGTGCAGATTCCCGTTAAATCAGCTATCACGTTAGCCCGGTTTTTGCTGTGTTGTCGGAATGCGGCCCACCTGTTTTGACAAATAAACGGCAGGAAGCATAATGTGAACTGTTGCCTGGATGAGGTGGCAATATTGCACCATTTTAGCCTTTTATCTGTGTGTTAACAACCTGCTCCTTCACCCTAGCATGACTTCTGCTTTTATAAAACATTTTTTGGGGAGTATATTTTATTTTTTCCGCCGTTATATTTGTCATTATTGTGTCACACTCAGCATCGCCCATCTGCTCTGTGCCTCTACCCGCTGCGTGACCGCGGTTGCTAACACCTAGTTCCATTATCGGACGCGGCGTTTTTGTTGATTTTTGTCATCTTATGCACAAACATCAAATAAAATACGGGTGCTGCAAAGGTATCAGGTACCCGGGTATCCATTCCGTGTAATACAAAGCTCAAAAGGCAGGGCAAACACGCCCGATGATGTAAGGTTTCTCTGTACCGGTGTCAGGTTGACTACAGGAGGCTAACTTAACCTAGTAACACGATTCATCTGAAATTTTGGGATTTGCATCACAATATCTCTAAGCACGTGTTACTTCTCATTTTCAAATCGTGTTTGATGAATGAAGTAATTAAAAAGCAGCATGTGGGGTAAGATCCTGTCCGATAATGGAAGCACGCGGCGGTTAGCAGAGCACGGTGTACCAAAGCTGTAACCCAGAGATTAGTCACAACAAAGGAATCCGCTCTGCGTCCACTCCCTGTCGGCTACCACAGCTTTTCCATATTACTACCAGACTAACTTCAACGCCTTGAATCAGTGTTGTATTTTCTGCTCTGTTGCCGGCCTGGTTTCAGTCATCCACCCCCCTCCTCCATCTCCACCCAAACCAACACCCTAAATCTGGAAAAACAATGTAGGCACTGAGGCCTGTGAGCCTCCTCGTGTCCCCTTTAAGCTGCTGTCACTAGTCTGAGCCCTCTGCAAGTGTCATTTTTTTGTGATTTGATTTATGGGAATGTGTATTCTGGGCTGATGCTGTTGTTGTTATTGTTGTTTATTGAGATGATGTGGTAGATAGCAGGTAAACAGGCCTGCCTCGCCTCCTCCAGGCATGGGAAGCAGGCAGCAGAGAGGCAGGGTGGGGCTGCTTGGCAAGGCCCTCTGATGGAGGTGGATAAACTATGAGCTTCAGTTAACGCATCGCAGTCACAAGTCTGAACAAAAGGCATGGCTTAATTCATATTTTCCCACACTTTAAGGGTGATTAACCTGACTGAATTTAATTTTTAAATACATTTCCCCTCTTCCATTAACCTGCATCACTCTAATACACACTTTAAAATGAACTCTTCTTAACATTTGAGTCGAGTTTATTGGACTTTTTTATGTCTCTGGCCACATTATCTTTCAGTGTCTCTCCATTTTATCATTATTGTGCTAAATCTGAGGATATCAAGTTAAATGTGACCCAGAAATGAACTTGAGATGTAATTTTAATTATGCTTTTCAGCTAATTTTCCACCAACATTCCCAGGTACTTTTATTTCCAGGAATTTATTTAAGTGGGTAAAAAAATTCCCGGTAATCTTGTGTGGTTTGCGTTTCCTCCGCACCTCAAAGTTCCGGAAAATTTATTGAAATCAGCTGAAGCTGAAGGCCAAACAAGCACGATGACGCCATAAACGGCGACAGACAAGCCCGCATCATCATTTGTGTGACACAGTACACCAGGATGGAGGGCGCTCAAGTTGTTCTGTTGTTCCTCGTGTTTTACTACATCGCATATAAAACCATGTGATCTGCGCGGAAAAGACAACAGGCGTTCTTAGCTCCACCAGCTTGTCGGCTATTCTTCCATAGACTTGGTCGTTTCGAGTCACCGACTCAAAGTCCCGCTGAATTTCTTCCTCAGCAAATTCGCTCCAAAGAGCCTGGACCTCGTCGTCCGTCCACTTCTTGTAGCTTCTCCTCTTTTGCTCCATTTTCCAAATGATCAAAACACAAACCAAGTGAGGCTTGTAGAAATGAAATAAAGTTTGCAGCCAATCTGAAAAGTCCTACCCCCCTACTAGGTACTTTTTTCAGGGAAAGTTTGGGGTTGAGGGAAAGTTTTTCCCCGGGTAATTTCAGTGGAAACACGCTGAGGTTTTTCAAAATCTCAGGTAAATGATAAAAGTTCCTGCAGTGGAAAAGGGGCTAATGATGTTGTCTTAAAGGAACTTTGGGCGGAAAAAGAGGGAGATTATTCAGTATGCATATTGGACCACCATGCCACCATAAATGCAGCTTTTTTTGATAATAAATTAATTGTTTAGGTCATTTTCAAGTAAAGATACCAAACATTACCGATCTCCAGCGTCTCACCTGTGAGGATTTGCTGCTTTTCTTTGTCTCATGTGACAGTTAATTGGTGATTTGTTTATTTAGAGACGTCAACTTGGGCTTTAGGAATAGTATCTGACATTTTTTTTACTATTTTAAGACTTTTATATAGTGAATGATTAATCAGAAGTTGCAGAACTAATAGTGAACACTGTGTTTTATTTAGTTTTATGTTGTTGTATTTTTGCAACATTTAAATTTTGATAACTTCGTCCTTTTTTTTGTTACATTTAAAAAAGGATTTGGACAAAAAAATGATAATTTCTCCAAGTAAAGTATCATAAAAGGTAGAGCTGTAACACTCAGTTGATTAATCAATAAAAACCTACAACTATATTGATAATAAATCACTCTTTTAGGTCATTTTTTAACAAAAATGACAAACATTTGATGACTTAAGATTCTCAAATGTGAGAATTAGCATCTTTTCTTGGTTTTACCTTATAATAAATTAAATATTTTAGGGTTTAAACTGTTTGTTGGATGTCTGCTTGAGCTGTAGAATGTTTTGACCGGCCTTTTTCACTGCCTTCTGATATTTTATAAACCAAATGATTAATTGAGTAATGGAGGAAACGATTGATAGGTTAATTGATAATGAAAATAATTGTAGAATGAGGCACAAGTAAAAATCATTTTGGCACTTATTGATTTTTTTTTTTTTTTTTTTAGATGATACCCAGCCCCAGTAATGAGTGTTTCCACATTAATGATGTCTGTTATACATGGTCAGTTAATAATTTAATGAAAATATGAGTCAACCTCGGTGTCAACGACCAGTAACGCACACTTCTTCTCGTCTTTAATCTCTCAGAACACGAGTCTGATCGGATGAATCCTGCTGTGACTTTACATCACACAGATTCATGTTGTCACCCTAAAAAAAGGTGTTTGAAGTGAGATTTCGTCCCCACCCTCGGCCCTGTCAGACAGCGTGACTGACACCCTGGTTAATCGATGATCACTGCCGGCCTACATCTTATTTTTGGGTCACCTACATCCGTCAGTGTGTGTTTGTGAAGAGCTTGTGATGTGGTCAGGTGGATTAGATGGAGAGGGGAGATGTCAGACACACAAGTCACAGAGGCTTAAAGCTCAATGTGTGCTGTCCAGTGTTGTTGTTTGCTCTGTATCCTGGTGAAGGCTACACATAAGTGGGGTTAAGTGCTTTAGAGTCAGACCCCTCCACCCAAAGCAACCACACCAGTCTGCTTCTCTCTGTTGTTGTTACTCTGCTAACACAGCAGCTGGCTTTCAGTCCAGAAGTATGTCAAAATCCCGAATATGATGAGAACCACATGTTAATCTGTTTTAAATCTCGCCTCTTATCGCTGTGATAAGCACAGATAGTTCTACAGCTGATGAAACCGACCCGTGTTGTACTGATTCATCACATTAATGCTGATTTTAGGGCCTTAACGCTTTTCTGAGAGGTTTTTACGTAAAAAATCAGCCATCTTAAGTCAACTGGTGGATCAGTGGAGCAGGATTAGTTACTTAAGTCATGTAAAAATATCTTCTTACTTTCACCACATTAGTTAAAGATGCTCTCTGTAATTTTATTTTTATGTCTGAAAATGTTTAAAGCTGAAAGATAATTTGAGTTTCAGTCATTTTAAGCAAAAATAGTGGAAAAATACCAAATATTTTCCGCTTCCAGCTTTTAAAAGAGATGACTTGCTGCTTTTCTTTGTCTTATATTAATGAAAAGAAAATGTATTTGGACTTTTTGCTGAACAAAAGAAGACATTGGGCAGGCCTAAACATTTTTCTTATTAAGGAACTTTTTTGATGCCTTACTTTGACAAATAACCCCTTTTATCAAAGGAAGACAAAGCTCTCAAATGTGCCTGAAAAAGCAGTTTAATAATTCAATCTTCTCTAAGTCCTACCACTTGAACGCAGACTGGCGAATCATAGGTTAACAACGCCCAGCTCCATCAAGGGTCCGACAAAAATACAGCTGTGCTCCATTGACTCTAATGCAGTCGTTTCAGATTTCCTTCATTTTCAGGCTGGTTTTGTGGATTTGGAGCTAAATGTTGTGCCTGGAGCACGTTGTGTATTAATGATACTCGTTACCTGGAGAGGTTGGAAAAAGATATACGTTTCTTCCCTGTTCCAAAACCAAAATCAAACCCTGAAAAGTGTAGGGTTAGCTAGCTAGCTACTGAAGATATAGCCTACTGAATGTATACTTATGCTGCTTTTGTTTTTTAAGACCGACCCTGCTGTACAGGAACCAGTGAAGGGAAGCAGGGAAACTTTGATGATATTCAGTCATCGCAGTGGCGGCAGCATGGTGGAAAGCCAAACACTCTGCGCACACTGTGATGCCACACAGCTGGTTCAATATCAGCAAAGTTTCCCTTTATATTCATTGTCTTCTGTGTCGATCAGCAGTGATGTGGTGGTTCACTTTGACACTGTGATCTGTAGCCTATAGTTGGGCTTTAGCTTCTAACTGTCTTTGTCTTTTTAACCTGTTGTTGCTGCTGAGTCAGTTTGACATCCTGGATATATCCTTCAAGTGCATTTTGCAGACCCTTTTTTCTGCCTCTCTCTGGATTAGCTTTTTTATTTTTCCAAAAAATCTGATCATATTTCTTCAGGGAGTGCAGTTAGTGACAGTATAGGCTCCATGCTAGCGCCGACAGCTTGATGGACCATCATGAAGGGGGCGGGGCTTAGGGAAGGGTCAACTGCAAAATCTGAATTTGATCTGTCAGCACTTCCATACCTTCGAACAAGCACTTGTTGTTTTGTGTTTTTTGTCTTTAAACATGGTGCAGGTGTTTTCCCTGAGGGTCATGACGTCAGCTAGCCTTTTAGCATTTGGTTAAAATCATCATGTCGTTGTTTGTTATTGAGCTTTATTTAATATAGTACTTTAAGGCCGGTAAAGATACGTGAGAGTCAAAATTAAGTCTAATAATAGTCCCCTAAAATCAGGTTATTGAAGCATAGGTGTGTAGTTAGGCGGACATTTTAAATTGTAATGCTAAGTGCTAATGAAAGAGAGAGACTGTGTCTAAATGACCTCGAAACATATCTGTGACATTTCTAGTTACTGATTGATCGACATGTACTGTAAGTTAAAATCAATGTGTCTTTAATTAGATAAAATCAGATGATTACATCTGCTGTGTCTATGCAGTGCAGCACTAGATTCAGGTTATGGTTAGCCTAGCTTAGCTGAGCATAAAGGCTAGAAGCAGGGGGAAACAGCTAGCCTGGTTATATTTGTCTAACTCCTCTGCCGTTTATTGAGTAGCACTGACAGGAAAGCCAGACACTGAGATTGGATAACAGACTGCACTACTTGGATAATGGCCGAAAAACCGATTATTATCAGGTCATGTCAGCAGTTCAGCAACATTTAAAAGTTATAACAGGGTGGATGTCCTGACAACATGCAGATAGGAGTGGTTTGGTTTTAGCTGGAGGCCAGTTTCCCTCTCTGTCTGTTTCCTCTCTGTCGACAGGAACAGATTAAATTAATGGAACAGAGCTGAATCAGAAAACACAAGGTTTTGGTTCTGTTTGCTCTTTTTCCCCAAAACTGCTGAACGTCACAGAAACACCGCAGACCCCACGTCTTAGCGGGCCTTTATTACATGTGCTTTTTAGCAGAATTACATAACTGTTTTTGTAGGTTTTGTAAAGAGACTGCAGCAGAGATGGTGAAACCAATTGTCACTGCAGATATTCTGTCTGTCTGTCATTAAACTAAACACCAGAAACCAAAGTAACCTCCTCTGGTTAACTGTTCACTTTGTTAAACCCCTTTGTAGATAATGGAAAGAGTCGTATTACATACTTTTGGGCTCTTGTGTAT
Source organism: Cephalopholis sonnerati (assembly GCA_019142605.1). NCBI lineage: Eukaryota > Metazoa > Chordata > Actinopteri > Perciformes > Serranidae > Cephalopholis > Cephalopholis sonnerati. The sequence continues at coordinate 8,304,603 of JAGQAX010000018.1, read as the reverse complement.
TTTAAACCGACAGGAAGCAGAGAATCGTACATTGAGTTCTTTATGTTACAAGATGGCAGCAGGTGAGCTGTTGGCCCAAAGTCATATCAGTGTCAAGCTGTAAAAGCATTCCTAGAGATACTTATAGCTCAAGGAGGAGACAAATACCTCAGCGTGTACGGCAGGCCTATTCAACTGGTGGCCTGTGGACCAACTTCAGCCTGCCGATCAAACCAAACCAGATCAGCTAACCATTTCTTCAGTTCTGTTCATAGATAAATAACATTGTAAACCTGGAGAACAAGACATTCTTTAACAATAAATCCTTCAAACCAGGAGAGCGCTTCTGTACATTTGGCTTAATTGTCTCTGAACCCCACAAGTGGGTTAGAAAGGCATGTTTGCTTTTGAAAAATCAACAAAATTACACCATTTATTATTGTCAGAAACTGTAAAAACAGAAATTATTGTCAGGTTTTAAAATTTCTGACGGCCCTGGAATGCATCACGTGTGACGAATGCTTTCCAAATTTAAGGATGACAGTGATATTTCTTTAAAATCACTTTATTCTACATGTCTTATTTTAAAAATTCCAAAAAATTAGCTGTAAGCGCTAACCAGACTGTAAAAACATTAGCCCTTGAAGGTCTATGATCATGCTGGTGTGATCAGATCACATGATGGTTTCAAAGCCCCGTAACAAACAAAGTAGGTCACCTGTAGTGCTGTTGCCAACTTCACTTGAAAGTTCTGATTTGAAATTCTCTCCCAGTTTTTGTTTGACGTTGATAGACCATGGAAAACCGGAGATATTATAGTTTCAATTTGATAGTACAAAATATTTAAAACGAAAAAGTGGTTGAATCAGCTGATTCTAATCTACGTGGTGAATATACCAGAGAGGTCTGACGTGGATTGGGGGCGGGGCCAAAATTGGCGCATCTGAAGTCGACTGTGGGAGTTATCGGTGGGAGCTAGTGGCGACAGTGTTTAAAACATTTTAAACATTTTTTTAAATGTAGTATATAAAGGCAAAGTCAAAAGTATTCAAAAACAGCCAAACTAGGCTCAGACCCCAAAGGGTTAAATTCTGCACTCAGCACATTTGGTACGCCATGAATGACTCAGCTGAGATCGAAAGTCGCGTGACAAATATTCAGTGAAACTACAACTGAACTGCAGGCTGTTTACACAGAGTAGAGGACAACAGAGGCTGTGAGTAGAAGTTGTAAAAATGTAAAATACCGCGTAGTAAAATACAGGTTTTGAAAATGTGGTATTTTGTGTCAAGAGCAGTTGCTAGCGCAGGGAAATGTTCCTTCACTCTCTGAAAATGTGGCCCCTGTAAGATGTAGTTTAATAGCTCTGGTGTGTTCGATTCCTACTCTACAGCAGTTTGGTTGTCTATGAAAATTCAGATTTGGTTGTATTTCAGCAGCCCTTGGACGAGATTTTTATTACAGTATGAGACTTGGCCTAACAATTATTTTCATTATTGATTAATCCATGTTATCATTTTCTTGATTTAATTGTTTGTTTAGTCTGTAAAATGTTAGAAAATGGTCAAATAATAAAATCAACTAGGTAATTTCACTAACAGTCCAAAACCAAAAGATACTGAAGGGCCCTATCTAAACAATTTACAGCGTCTAAAGTGCATGGCACAAACGCTTTTAGGGTGGGCCCAACTCCACTTTGCTAGTTAATGGTGCATAATCTTGGCACATGGTAAGGTGCAAGGGGCAAAGGGGTTGTATTTAATCCCTTTATTAACCATAGGTGTGTTTTGGGCGTAATATGAAGTCAACCAATCAGTGTGTCATTTCCCATTCTCCTTAAAAGCCAGGTGTGCCTGCACCTGGCAGACTGTTATTTACATAGTGGATTCTGCAGACTGGAGAAGTGAGCGGTTTTCTGCAGCAAATATCCTGTGGCATTTAAGCAGCAGAACTAAAAACTGTACTTATAAACTTGACTTAGAAAACAGAACTAATCTTTTATCTTCCGAAATAATCAATGAAGTTATGCTGCTCCTTGTCTGTAAATGAAAGCAGTGCCTTTCTCCCTCAGAAGCGTTGAACCACGCAACCATTGTAACACCTTTTGATACAGGTTACAGTCCAACAAAATCCCCCAAATCATTCAAAAAACAGTCCCATGTAAATGTTGGCTGGCATTATGTATTTCACGTGATATTTAGATATCAGAAGTTGCAAACTGCAGCTTCAGTCAAGCTTAAAATATCTGGCAGAGTTTAAGTTTTACCTGAGGAGTTAGCAGGTAAAAAGTTACAATAACAACTAACTTTATCAGCAAATATGAGCAAAAATCTTGAGCTGCAGGTTTTAACTGTCTGTAGTTTCAAGAAAGGTCCGTTGTTCCCAGCTACGTTCAGGATGGCATGTGATGTTATCTTAAATCTGGTTACGTTTGCTCAGGATAACCCAGTTACTACTATATGTAGTCTGTTGACCTTTACAACCTTTTCGTTTGACGTCTCTCAACAATACAGAGGCACATTTGTGACACCCTGACATAAATCCTACTCCAAATTATTACTTATAGTCTCTTTTCACATCATTTAGCTATAACGTACAGTGATCCTAGATTTGATCACGTGTCATGCATTATGGACTTTAATTTCTTTTTCTGGTGTTTTTACCTTCACAAACAACGTCTGAATACGAGCATCAGTACAAATACAACCATGAAGTTTGTTTATTATCTGTCCCATTGAGACTGAAGTAAAAAACACAGAATCAGACGTTGAACTAAACTGGAAAAGATATTAGGATCCTTTTGTTTCCATTTGAACCTCACGCTGAATGAGCTAATGTCCCACTATTGTAGTTTAATGTTAAATGTCTTATTGGTTCAATCCTACAGGTCTTCTTCATGGCTGGAACATAAACCTCGACAGCAGAGGTAACCAAACAAAACGGCCCGATATGAATAATCAATTCAGCCTAATGATTATCAGATTATAAAATCAACATGAATTTGTATGAAAGACTAATACTCCAAATGTTGTGATGTGCGTTATGTCAACAAATTTGATAATCAGCTAAAGATGCACTGCAGATTTTTGACTTTGATTGTCAAAGCTTGATTTTTGTCCTTTTCGTTCATAATATGATGAAACTTTGATCATCAACTGTTAACCTGAAGAGTGTGTGTGAGTATTTTCCTGCTTCATGTTCACAGTAAGAGCTGCTCAGTGCACACAGAGCTCTGTCTTGTCTACTTTTGGTCATCTAGTGCCTTGCTGAAGGGCACTTTGCTGGTTCTTGTCACTCACATTTCCCTGTCCTGTATTTTCCCAGTGACTTACAGGATTAAGCCTCTGGGAAAGTTAAATACCTCTTTGTGTTTGAAAGACACGAACATGGATGTAACAGGAATTATAATGTTGTCATGGATTCAGGCTACAACTTAAGGCAGGTGTTTAACCTATATTCAGTTACCATTTAGTAAATTGGCACCATTGAAAGTGCTGAATTACCTATTGGCAGCTCCTGTCTGCATTTTACACATGGATGTACAGACAACTATCACTGGGTAGTTCTGAAGCATCTTTTTTGGTATGATTTCTAAGCAGATTTATGAAGGTTGATTTATAATGGACATGGATATAATGACATCCACTGAAAGCATGAATCACACTGAATCTAAAAACAAGTGTCATATCTGTGTGTTCATATTGGACTGAGTTATGACACTGAGGTGCAATTACCTCCAGCAAATATTGCAGACTTTCGTTGAATTTGCGTTAATTATTGCAATGGCAAGATCACGATTTTTCTGGAGGGACTGACTTGAGGGAAGACGTCTAACCCATTACAAGAGTGTTAGCTTCCTCCCCATGGTAACGTGCCGAACAGCCAGTTGTTGTAATCTTGAAACTTCTCATAGTTAGCCTGATGTCAGTTCTCCACAATTTCCTGCTGGTACCTCCAGTCCTGCTGAAATATCACATATAAAGCAGGTTTATTGAAGGTTTCTCAGGTGGTAATCTTTGTAACTGAGCTGAGCTCTCTGTTCTGTTTTGTTTTGTTTTGCTTTTGAGTTAAAAGGATCCAGAAATTGGAGCTGAGGACTTTTGAACTGTTAAACTGAGCTAAGGACTCTTTAATCCGGGCTAAATGCACTGTTGGAGTGATCTGTTGGTGGTCTTTCTGTGTGTTTTGGATTGATACCTCACAGGATGTCGGATTAATTTGATATCATGGTGATATTTGATGCTGTTTTTCCAAGGCTCATGAGCTACTGAGAATTTCATGCATCCTTTGTACTATTAATAGTCATCTTTGTTTGATTTTACACCAACTGGCACTCAAACTGCAACAGGTTGTGTTGAAAATATGACTATGATTTCCTAAAATCTGTTTGTGGATAAGTCTGGGAACAAAATAGCTCTGTGTAGTTGAAGGATTTTGCTTCAGTTTTTATCCACAACAATGAACGTTGAAGCGGAAAAATCGCTTTTAGCCGTAGTTTATCCATTGGCCTTTTTTATCTCTTGCTTTGGATTGCCTGGATTTTTTTTAGTGTCTTGACACATGCAGTTTTATTGGTTCCTGTTTTCAGTCTTCCTTAATTTAATTCAGTTTAATTTGCCTTCACAAGCCATCTGTGTTTTGGCTGAACTCACAGAGCGCAGAATGACGTTTCTTGTCTTTCTTTGGCAGCATCATTGATCAAATCACTGGAGTCATGTTGACGTGTCAAAATGTGCTGTGTTAGTTACAGAACTGCTGAACCTTTGATAGTATATCACAGTATATGGATCATATTTTTTTACATTTCTGTTCAGTAAAATGTTTCGTATGCAGCCGAGTCGCCTGTGTTGCCCTCCTGTTGTTCACTTCTGTGAAATCTGAGGATTACAAACCACTTAGCGTAATCACTTCCTCCTGATCAGAGGGAAATTCTTTCCATTCTCTTGTCTCATCACGACAGCTGTCCTCTTTTGTGTGCTTACAGCCTCCTTTATCTTTCTTCACAGCAAACTGTCATGTGCTGCCATGACACTGACATTCCTCTCTCTGTTCTGCCCTCCCCTCACTACCAGATAAAGCCTTTAACAAAGATTTAAATACCCAAGATAACTTGTTGAGTAAGCATTGTAAACATCAATTTACAGCAGTATCTCTTCAACATCCTATGAATATTGTGCTCTATTAAAAGTATTGTGGTTTGATACCCAGCCTTAGTTCTGTCGCCAGTGTTTTATGGAGAGCATTTTAAAATTAGGTGAAGAGTATCCTGCAGGGACTCATGTGTCCCCCTTTGGTTTTCCTTAACTACACACAGAAGCAGTGATTAAGACATCCCAGCTGAGAATTACTGACATGTACCATTATGTTTGGGGATGTGGTCTCCACAGTAGGTGAGATATATACTCCTGTGTTGAATTGACACTGTACATGTGGTGTGGACTCTGTAGACTCTGCGTAGACTCATACCCTGCACTGTAACCTACACCATAGCCTGACGTGCACCTTCCCAGAAACTACACCTCTCGGCAACACAGACCTATTTTGCTGTTCAGACATTTTTGTGGGTCCCTGAATGCAGCACAGGTGATGTGCTCCATGAGTACCTTTTTTCCTCGTGGGTAATTGATCTGTGATTCATTCAACGCTGATCAGATCAGATCGATGGAGAGGAGCAGCTGCTGCAGAGGCGAGTTGGACATGCGTTCTGCGCTCCAACAGTGCATTGCTATAAATAACCAAATAGTATGTATATTTCAACAGTGCTGCTAATAAACAGTCCAGCTCTAAACTTAGAAAATCTATTCGTGGTGGCAGAAGTTTTGATTGTGGTGGGCTGCCACAAACAAACGAATGTGTAGAAAACCCTGAAAATGTCATAGACTTGTGCTAATAACGTTAGCATGTTATATATGTGGGGGAAATGTGTCTAATATAAGACAGTTGTTTTGTCGGTGAACCTTGTGAGTTTAACAGAGGCAAATTTTGTAACGTTACCTTTGTTAAAAGTTGCTGTTGTTCCAGGTTTTGTATAAGTAGAGGAAAACTCTGTTAGCTGCTAGGCTAATTTATGCAAGTAAAATGTTGTAGGGTATTTCTAATAACGTTAACATGTTGGATTTGTGGGGAAAATGTGTCTGGTATAAGACAAGTGTTTTGTCTGTGAACCTTGCGTCCTACAGTGGAACCAAATTTTGTCCTTGTGTTTGATATTGTCGTTATTAAACTGTGTTTAATGTGTGCGCCAACTAGCGTTTTGGAGGTGTAACTGCAGGACGACAGAAACACCACTGCGCAAGTATAAGTGCTCATACCGGTGTAGGCTCTATGTAGTGCAGTGGTTCCCAACGGGTTGAGCCACAAGGTCAGTTCAATATATTCACGGTCATACTTGCATCTTACCATGTGGTCTAGCCAGTTTGCTGTCTCTGTTAAGTAGCTGTCCGTTTATCACTCTCTCTACAGCAGGAAACGGGACTTCAAAATGAAAGCTCTGTGCTGGAAATGCACTGTACTTCAAAATAAAGTGTTTTTTACAAACTTGACACATTCATGGTCCATTCAGAATGGACCCACCAGTTGGGAACCACTGATGTCGAGTCTACGCACAACTATAAATCAACCGTCAGACTTTCTTCAGACATCTCCATTCCTCTGTGATTGAGATGCTATCTGTCACTACCCCTGGTCTTTCTCTTCCGGCCTGACTAAACTCACTTTCTGCTGCTTTCTATTGTTTCCTCCACAGATGTACCTTCTCCTTCTAAAGCTCAGCCTCATCCTCTGATGCAATTCCCTACAGGCAAGTTCTCTCTGCTCGCTGTGTTTCCCCCATGTCCTCCTCCTTTATTTTCTTTCACCACTTCTTTAGTTCATTCCCCCTCCGTTTGTCATTTGAAGTGACAAAAATAACCCTCTGCATGTGAGAAGCTGTAGATTTTTGTCGCCTATTATAGCATTGTCATAGGATGCTTGTGGGTTTGTATCTTTAAACACTAAACTGGATGTTTGACTTTGCTTGTGTTGCATTGTGACTCACATGTGATTGTTGTTGTGGAGTAGACTGACATGAACTTACACAAGTAGTATAGTAGGAATAATGATTCTCCTCAGAGATTGACAGAAACAATAATTTTCATTCCTAACGATATTTAGTGAACGTTCTTTGAGAGGAATCATTATCTACCATCACTTAACAGTTTGTGTCTGTTAAACGGACTGGGCATGGTTTATTGGCGCCAGACCTGGGGCAAAAACATATTTTACCACCATGCATCAAACCAGGGTGGTAAATACAGACCACCAGACAAATGCTGCCAAATCCTGACTGTGGAAGGTAGTCTGTTTTCCCAAACCACACTGGAAACCAGATATTGTAGTCCTGTTTGATTCCAAAAAACATAGCTAACTGTTTGAGCCGTGGGCTAGTTTCCTTCCCAACTTGAGGCGCGATTCTTTAACCTAAACAATACTCTTTATAGGGTCTTATGTTGCATGTTCGGCTTTTACATTTTACTCTTGACAATCCCTCCAGGATCTCGCGGCAAAAAACCCTTGAATTTGTGGCCAATTTTGTCAAAAATTGTGATAAAGACTGCAGCATTTTTATGTGATTTTTTTATTTTTCTTGGCGGGAAATTGAGGCAAATGACAAAAATTGCAGCTAATGAAAAAGATCCTGAGTGAATATTAAGTTATGATATTCACTCAGGATTTTATTGAAACATTATTGGAGTCCATGTTTTGAGGCTAATTAAATAAAACTAAAGAGAACTGAAACATTTGCAGCTGTTTTTGTAATATTCAGTATGATTATTATTGCAAGTCATTACGTGACTTATTTTTTGAAGGCAGTAGTTTAAAAAATTTTTCAAATTTTTTCAAATTTTCATTTTGGACAAAATTGGCCACAAATTCAAGGGTTTTTTGCCGCAAGATCCTGGAGGGACTGAGGAGTTAATGTATTGACATCAGTCATGTTTAGTCACATTATGTCAAATAATTCTAATAAAATAGCCATATTAACATACTCATAGTCATATTAATTTGCTAACTCACCATTAGCATTAGATGAATCAATCCATACAGCTCCTGTAGCTAACGTTACATGGTAAACTAAGTTGGGCAGTAGCCCAGTGCTGTAATCTGTGATCAAAACAGTCATTCTAAAATATAACAGAGTTTTTAATGTTTCTTGTTATGCTATAACATTACTATGCGCACCAGCTTGGTGGCTGGTCTCGTCTTCTTCACCTACAACAATTACTACTACTTCCTCCTCTTCTGGGTAATAGCAGGTGGCAGCTGGTGTTTAAGGTGCATTACTGCCCCTCTACAGGTGTATAGGTGGTTTATTTATATTGTAGATTTGTCGAACATTTATTATATCGAGGTAATTATTGTTATTGTTTTATCGCCCAGCCTTAAACCTCAGCATTGAAACATTAAAACAAGTGTTTTTCTTCACCTTTTCCCAATAAAGGGCAAGAAACTGACTTTTAAATGTATGACACTCGTTATACCGACTTTTTTGGAATAAACAGGCGGTGTGTGAAGCGTCTACCAGCCACAGCCAACCTTTTAGCAACACTTGTCTGGTCTTACCTTCCTTTAAATGTTTGTAGTAACTGTTCTACCCAGGTGTGGTGGGCACTGTAAGGAATGGAGTATGTCTTTGATATGTGCTGTATTGCATTCTCCCTCCTCCCTCTCTACTCAAGCACTTGGGCAGAAGGGTGATTCCCCTGCTCCCATCTCTCCTATCTCCCCTCTTCACTCCCCCGACTCTCTGGAGGAGCTCTCTCTGACCGAGAGTCCCAACCAGCCCCCTACTTCAGGATTCGCTGCATCCTCGGGCTCCTTCTCCACTGAACCCCCAACTACTCAGTCCAAGGACATGCCTTGGGTGGGTGAAGAGGGTGACTCTGGACCGGGCCGTAGTAAGATTAAGGAAGACCTTCTAGATCCGTTAGCTGGTCCTTACCTGAGTTTAGGGAAAGACCCAGGGCCTCATAACCCATGTGAAGACAGCGGCGTTTCCTTTTCACCTGAGGAGAAGATGATTAGCTCAGACAGGTCCTCCACTGGCCCCTCCCCCGTGAATCCCCAGATGAAGGTCCCTGAGTCTCACCTTGCCTCCTCTAACCCAACAGAGCACTGGGATTCACCATTCCTATCATCTCAAGACAACTCCAAGGTCTCCATGGATACCTTCTCCAAGGACACAGCTCCCATTAGCTCCTCCAGGTATGAGCCAGACGTGCACGGCAACCAGTCTGATGAAGATGACGACCTCATGTATGAGGTGAAGAAGAATAATAACCCATTTGAAGGCTATTCCCCACTGGCAGACAGTGGCTACTCCCATTTTGGAGACTCCAAGTCCGACAGCAGGGCCTCGAAAATGTCAGAGTCCCCCACTCCTGATCTGGTCCAGTATGGCCAGACTGGAGAATCCCAGGATACCCCACCATCTTTCTTAGACGAGGGGAAAACATTTGAGACGGGCAAGATGGCCGCCGACTCGCTCATGCAGTCAGCGAATCAGTTCTCGTCTGGTCTGAAAGACGATGATGAAGAGGAAGAAGAGGATTCTGCTTTGCCACCATCGCTTCCAGACATCCTGAAGTCTTCCCCTCTCAACCCCGACAAACTGGACTCCGGCTCCTCAGAGGGAAGCCCGGAGGAGCAGAGTCCCATTCTTGAACGTAGGATGATGGAGTCGCCCAACCCTCCAATCAACCTGTCAGCTAACAACCCGTTTGCCTTTGATGCTAAAGTGTCCCTCCTGAAAGAGATGACCGAGGAGATGGAAGTGAGAGCGGCCGACAAAGCAAAAGTCGAAGATGACAAAAGCTTTGGCGCTTTCGATCTTGTCAAAGAGGCGGAGGAAACCACCCCCACTAAGGTCAAAGAAGAGGAACCAGTGAAGATCGAGCAGAAGGATTGGTTTTCAAGCCACGATTCTCCCAAAATGACCGAAAAGTTTGAGCCCCTTGACTTCCAGAGCAAAAAGGCCCCCGCTGAGGATTCGGATTCAGAGTCGCCAACAGCAGACTCCCTGTCTCCGGTCCTAGAAGCCATGGCCAAGAACCCCGCCAGCTTCCAGGTGGAAACAGAGAAGATGGACCAGAAGATGGAGGTGGAGGAACCAGAGGTGGCCGAGGAGGTCTCTGAGCATGAAGTCTCCTCTGAGGAGTTTGAGTTCATTGAGCGACCACCCAGGGGTGTCATTGACGAGTTCCTTGAGGCTCTGGATACTTCCAAGTTTGCCTCCTCCAAGCCCCCAGAGATCCCCCTGGATGATGATCTAAGCTTTGGGCAGAAAGATGTGGCTCCAGTTTCTGCTCCACCTGCGACAAAAGTAGCCCCACCCCCCAAGGATGAAGAGGAGGCTCCGAGCCAGAGCTCCTACCGCCTCCTCACCCAGGCCTCCCCCCAGAAGAGCAAAGCAGAGCTGGAGAAGCTAGACATTCAGCAGCCTCCACCCCAGGCTCCCCTCACCCACTCCCCTGTCCAAAAACCAGAGGAGGCAGTCGCTAAGAAGAGCGTGGAGGGCGGCAAAGGGTTTAAGCTGCCAAACCTGAACATAAGAGCAGGTAAAATAAACCAGTCCCGGCATGGAAACCACCCCCCACCCCCACATCCTCCTCAGTTTTCACTGGCACTTCCATGTTCATCGACGTAATTTTCATATTCACGCTTTTGTTCTCCTCAGTTATTTCCTCCCGACCAACCAGCAGTCAGTATTTTACTGTAGATGCCATCTCTTTCCCCTTAGCATCTCCTTTCCTTTCCTTTCTTGCATCGTCCTTTCTTTGCATTTCTTTGAACATTAACACTCGCATTTTGTCTGATTTAATTTGTGTGGTTGTGTGATTCAACCTTTTTGCTTTTTCTGCATTTTGTGCATTTCTTTATCATTCATATAACCTCATTTCTGTGTACCTGATCATTTTAGTTTAGCATTTTTACATTATAAGATGTGGTAAGTACAATGCCATAACATTTACTATTATTTCTGTTCTTAAATCCTGAAAAAAAGCAGTATAGATATTTTATGCCTGATGAGCCAAAATGAGAAATCGTGGGATACACACAGACGTTACCACCCACAAACACTTGTACAGCCGCTTTTTTTTTCTCCCTGTCGAATTGGATTACTTCCCTGTCTGCTTTTAGCTTCTCTCAGCTCTGGAAATAACTTGAGATGCCAATCTGAAACCCAACACCACCTTATAGACCCCAGCAACCACTTACAACTGCATATTCACTCATACACCCAGAGCTACTAACCACACCCGATTATTGGTTCTGATTTATTATGTGGTTTATAATCTCTGCCACACTCTGTCGTAACTGATTACATCAGATTTTATGCACCTGAGGCTAAATACTGAATATTAACCTCTGTGCCAGATATCTTGAGCTGTAATGACTTTAGAGGGTGTTGAACTCTCTAAATATTTACCCAGGCAGGTTATTTTGCCAGAAGTCTTTTTTTTAAAACTGGTGAATTTTAAGTTGGTTTGATAGAATAAATGGCAGATTAGGATCTCTAGAAGAACAAGTACTCACTGTACTCAGCAATGTTGATGTAAGAGCCAGACTTGAAATTGATCAGTTAGATTAAAAAAGGAACTGTAGAAAGCTCAAATGGTGTTCTTGATGCACCAGTGACTTCTGTCCATATGAGAGGAAATCAGTCTCTCAGAAAAGTCACACTGCTTTTGATGTACAAAAAATGTAAAAATCAAGTCAAACCCCATCATTTCAGATGTCTAATCAAGAAAAAGATGCAACTAGCACAAACTGAATATCTTTGGGTTTTGGACTGAGGATGTCAGTGGTTACTCATTAATTGTTTATCCACCTAGAATATTTTTGACCAGTTATGCGTGCAGGTTAATGTTGCTACTCTGAAGTTTAGTTGTAGTGCTAGCACTGTGCTGTACCATATTAAGAACAAAGCTAATAAGGTATTCATGCTACAATAGTTTGCTACCCTTGGCCTCTGTGCTTTCGCACCACCCTGGTTGGGTGGAAGCTAGCTAGTGTTTTTGCTGTTAACATGGTCCTGACCCATGGTGGCGGGACGGCTTTGCTTTGGAAACGAGGTGCCCAACCTTCAGTCTCACCAAGGTCAACCCCATAAGTAAGCAGCTTCATTTTGAGTTGCAAAACCACTTCTTGTTAGCACTGTTAGCAATGTCAGCACCGCTAGTGGTGCTAACATATGTTAGTTAACAATGCTAAAGTGGTTTTGGAACTCGAAACAAAGCTGTTTACTTACTGGGGCTACCTTTGGGAAAACTTGAGGTGGCCACCATTTCTCCACAGCAATGCCGTCCCACCACCATGGGTCGGGATGGCTGTACTGGCCGTAATCGCCAAATGAGAGGGGGCCACTAGCAAGCTCCCACCCGACCCTGGTGATGCTCAATGCACAACGGCCATAGCTAGCTAACCATTAGAGACCGGAGGGTGGGTGGTGGGCACTATGTTTCAGCATGTTAACATGGCTAGCCGGCTTTCTGTCAGCAATTCCAGCAGAAAATTAAATAAAAGTGAAGACATTTACATCACAAAATGTTAAAGTTTCACCACCACTAAATGGATAGCACTTCAAAATGCAGCGCTAAAGCTCATTAAGTCAATGAAGCACCAGACTAGAAGGAAAAGGCCTCTTGTATGTTATGTCATAACATGTTTTTTCTTAAAAATGACCCATTGAGTAATCGGTTAATGGGTGTCAGGCTTTTGAAAGCAAAATAATTTGAAACTGACGTCACTATTGTGGTGTGTTTGTTTGAAGAAACAAGACATTTGAAGACATCATGTTGGGTTCTCAGAATTTGTAATGAGCATCTTCCCTATTTGTTTCTTAAAGAGTCATTATATAGTTGTCAGTTGCAACCCAGAGAAGGGTTGGTGTGGTTTTCTGCGAGGGATATTTCCTAGATTGTGGACAAAATTCATGTAATTGATAAAAAGAGACCATTTGGTGCTCCCACGCCAAGTTTAAAATCTTCCCATGTTGATCTGTAAACCTCAGTGTTTGTTATAGATCTTTATTGCACCCTGAGGTGACTGTGTGAGAATAAAACTGATGTAATGATATTTCAGAGGCAGTCTGTCAGGCAGATGCAGAGCTGCCGTCTTCAGGGCTTTTAGGAAGCGGTGAATGGGCCCCGAGGCTCTGCTGCGTCTCTGAAGACAACAAGCGCTTACTCTTCATTTTAATGGATGACTCAGTTTTATCCAAACTGATATTGATCAGTTAATATACACACACTCGTATAAACGCCATCCACAGTGTTGCAGACAGCTACTGTGTAACTGGAGCAGTAGGACTTTGCTCTTTGGGACGAGCTGCCGACGCTTTAACTGTGTGTGTGTGTGTGTGTGTGTGCGTGTGTGTGTGTTGGAGGGATCTCCTGTTAATTAAAGCCTCCTCCTCCTCCCTGCATTGCGACACTGGCAGGCCCACAAAGGGTTCTCCGACCCAGAAACCACTCAGCAAATGTTCTTCATTATACAACTTGAGGTGCAGAGCTGCGATGTGAACATTAATCTCCTTTCATGCTGAGAGCAGCTCGCTTCATCTCAGAGTTTTTCCTCTGCCAATCTGAGGAAGATATACAGACACTGATACCACAATTATACTTGTTTCTAAACCTTTCTTCACTCCTCAGATGTTTTATATCTATTGTTAGGGCTGCAAGTGACCATTGTTGTACTTGATTATGTGCAATTAAGTTTCCCAGAGGTTTTATTTTGTCTGACGCACAGTCTGAAACCCAACGAGACTCAATTTACAGAGATATGAAACAGACAATATCTGCAAATCTTTGTTGACATTTGTGCTTTAATATTTAACAATAATACGGTTATCAAAATATTTTTTTTCTGTCAATGAAGTACTTGATTTATGGATTATTTGTCACAATTGGTTGATTAATTGTTGGCAGTGAAAGGGCCTTCAGTTGCCTTCTGTTTGGTGTGCATGTACCAGACAACTTATGCCATAATGAACTCAGAAGTACGGAAGTGCGGAACGCTGCAAGTGTGTGTTCCACCAATCAGCATTCCTCAGCGCACAGCCCCGCCCCTCAAGAATTCAGGGGAATCTGAAAAGTCCTACCCCCCTACCAGGTACTTTTTCAGGGAAAGTTTGGGGTTAAGGGAAAGTTTTTTTCCCCGGGTAATTTCGGTGGAAACGTGCCAAGGTTTCACAAAATCCCAGGTAAATGATTAAAGTTCCTGCGGTGGAAAAGGGGCTTATGTAAATAATAACATGCCTGAGGCAGTATCTCTCTCACTGTTAGTAAATCAGCCATTTAAAGTTAAGTGGTTACACTGATTTAATATGGTAAGATTTTAAAAAATAGGCAAATTAATATTCCTTTACCAAGTGTTGAAATGATTTCATTAACATGTAGTTTGATATTTTGAATTTTACGTCATGTAGCTACAGCTCTAATGAAAGCTTTACATTCTTTTTGGAAGGGGAAACTATAATGAAATTCATTAATAATCTATCAAACCGTAATCTAACTTTAGTTTTCTGATGTGAATAATGACTCGAGTGTGTGTCATCAGCGGTGCAGAGCAAAGTTATCACGGTGAAGGGTCACATTGGCTCTCTGAGGACACAGCAGCACAAACTTTGTACTTCTCTTTTTATGCAACCGTGTCTTTCGCCACCACAGTTCACCCTCTGCAGCGTTGTGTCGAGCAGGGCACCAGATAAGAGAGGCAGGAGGTCAGATGGACACTCTGTCGCCATCCTGAATAATCCCCTTTAAAGCGACAGTCAGTACTTTATGAAAATAAACCTTGCGCCATATTTGCTGACATTGTCACTCTATTCTGAGAGATGTATGTGAGGCAGATAATCTATGAAAAAATCACGCCCCTTTTCCTCTTCTACTGCCTCTAATGGCATTCACTAGAATCGACCACGGCTGAAAGACAGGAGTCTCTCACGCAGCTGTGACTCATGTCAGTCACTGCTTGTGGATGGTGGTCAAACTGTCAAATGAGGCAGCGCTGATCAAATGTGAATCAAGACTCTGTAACTGCATTGATTATTTCCTGCCTTAAATGTTTTCAGAAACAGATTTTAGTGTACTGTTAAGCTGTAGAATGACACAGTTGGTCCAGGCGGTGCTTTGTTTTTGCTTGACTGTTTTCTTTTTTCTGTAATTTACTTTTTATTAGCATTTAACATTAAACCTAAACTGTATGCGTACATCAGATGGTCATGTTTGTCAGGGATCCCATAGTGGGCTTTTCAAAGGCATGTATACAGAGCAAAAGGAAAAATGAAATAAAATGAAAATAATAGTGATGTTTTTCTTAAAACATACTCAATGATTTGTGAAAATAAAATCAAGCTTATGGGGTTTGACAAAGCTGACCTGCTTCTCCCAACGTAGAACAAATTGTTGTATTTTAAAGCCGACAAATGCTGGTGTCTTCTCCATTTTTTTTTTAAACGTCCATTGTAATGTCAGTCCACACCTTTAGGGTGGGGCTCTCCTGTGACTGTTTTCAACATTGCAACTGGATCACAAACTTTGTCATTTTACAGCTAAACAGTACAGTAAAGTTTGTTTCCGAAAACATTTTAGGCGAGAAATAGGTATTGCAGTAACAGAATCTTGATTCACATTTGATCAGTGCTGCCTAGTTTGGCAGTTTGACCGCAGTTCACGAGCAGTGATTGACATGACTGACAGCTGCATTAGAGACTCGGCTCTGATTGCTTTCGTTTGTGTTTGGTGAGGCCATTAAAGGCAGATTATCCTGTCTATTTAGTGCTGTGTGAATATTGTGACAGTTTGAGCAGATGTTTGTCAGATGAAATGTGCTGAGCTCTGATCTCTTTAACTTTTTTGTAACTGAATGAGCTCTTGTTGTTTGTAGACCTGTCCTCTAGTTGTAATGCATTCACAAAAACTGATGCATTTGATGTCTCTCTGTACAGTAGGTCTGTTTTCTGTCACAGACAAAGGTGTTTTAATGAGCGAGGGCCTCTGAAGAGGAGGGGAGGCAGAGGGGTTTATATAATGAGACAGGTGCCCTCTAGTGGAAGAAGTCAGTGGTTACAACTTCAATGATGAGCTCCCTGCTGATGACCACTTAGTCAAATGTTACTGGCAACATTAGGTTTTGTTTCTATTTGTTTCACACCAGATTATTTCAGTCTGTAAACACACACCAGCATCAGTCACTTCTCTTTGTATTTCAGATGTATGTCTTTGTTCTGACTCGTACGTTATATTCGGCGTCTTCGTCAAACTGAGCTTTCCTGCTCTCCTGGTTGGGAAACTGTCGTGTAAATGCCCGGAAATCTTGGCAGCAGTTGGAAAATGAGCTAATTTGGCAGGAAACCAGCCATTATTCTTTATTCTTTACCCCTTTACTGCTTGTTGGCAACAGTGAAGGTGACTGGAGACCTCTTAAACAGTTTACTCCGGTTTAGGTATTATTCTATAAAACATGGCTGGTTAGAGTTATGTCAGGTTTTATGATACTTTAAACTTTCTTACAGAGGATTAATTTATTTAACAAAAGTTCTTAGACATGAAATATTTTCTAAAGTAGCTGTATATGAACTTTGACTCAGTTAAAACGTGATTAAATCAGGAACTATCTGAGCAATCGAACAAAGTTGATTAGGTGACTGACAGACAATTAATTGAGTCTGACACTGAATTTCTTTGGGTTTTTTAGACTGTTGTTCCAAACGAGCATTTTTCACAATTTTCTAATGATCACCAGATTAATTGATGATGAAAATAATAACTAGTTGCTGCCCAAAAAAAGATCTGACCTGATATTTCTTGCCATCTCTCTGCACTTCACAGTTGATACTCAGTGTTGTTGACACGCTTGTATATTTAGGTTTGACGCCCAGCCACACAGGTTATCGGCCGTGTAGTTTGGGGGTGAATTGCAGTACTTTCATACCTCTGTGGACAATGTTTGCTTTTGTTTTTAACTGTTTTGATTTTAAAAAATGTCCAGAGGTCTGTTGATGCTGCCTGCCTTCACATAGACGGTCAAAAATCATTCATCTGCTACGTCTCACTGCTTCGTCAGCAGATTTGAGAAAGCAGAAGGAGGAGGGATGACGAAGGGAAAGTAGGGGTGAGATAAAGCATGAAGAAAGTGGGGAGGGGGAAGGGAAGGTCAGATTGGGCGGTGGTGACGAGGAGGAGGAGGGAAGGGAGAGTGTGCCAAAAAGGCTGAGCAGAGAGGGAGGAGGGTGAGGCGCAGAGAGGGAGGGGGTGAGGCAGGGACGTTTATAGTTGCTGCGTCAGAGCGCTGGCAGCAGACAGTCAGCTGACAGGAGGGAGTTCATTCGCTCGCTGCAGTCGTCTCCCCCACAGGAAGCCTTGCTCGGGTTCTCCCCTCCCTCCCTCCTCTTCTTCTTCTTCTTCTTCCTCCTCCTCCTCCTCCTGCAGCCGAACACACACACATTTACATTTACTGCCTCCTGCTCGGTCCGTCTCTGTCTGGAATGTGTGTTTGCTGATCGGACGGCATGGAGAACAACTCTGTGGACAAAAAGGAGTGCGAGCCTGCCGCAAAGCACTGGAGAGAACAGGGTATATACCTCCACCTTTCTGTCTTTGTCTCGTTGGACAGCTTCTCTGCTGTGGTGGGAGCAGGACAGTGACACCTCCACCCTCAGAGTGTGGGAGGTGTTCACTGCTGCAAGGTGCTTCGGGAGAAAACGCCATCCCAAATAGCTTGTTCTTTTAATTTATTGCTTTGGCTCTTTTTTCATGCTGACTGGAGGAAATGGAGATTTGACACTGATGCTTAAACTGAGACGAACTCCGACTGATCGATTGGTTAAACAGAGTCAGACATTGCAGCACATTTAGCTGGCCCACTGCTGGGTCCATCGATTCAAACACTGCAGGCTGAGGTTTGGAAACTTTGAGAGAAAAGATAACTAAAATGTCTGGAAGAAGAGAATGTCTGTTTGATCTGAATGTGAATATTTACTCAGTGTTAGGATCATATAGGGGAAACTTAAGAGGACAATTAGGGTTTTCCAAATGTTTTAATCTTGCCTCATTCATCTGAGGGACTACTTTTTGTCGACAGCGTAACTTGTACGTGATTGTGCTGTTTTCTTGCCTCACAGATAACATGATTGCGTTTTTTTGCAGACTGTGTGCAGGTCTGCAGCAGCAGCTACAGAGAGGACCTTTGGACAGTCAGCCAGTCAGCCACTGTGACCAAAGGTAGACAGTAGAGCAGAGGAGGAAGGGATTTGTGACGTTAGCTGGCAGTTCAGTGATTGGCTCGTGTGCCGAGGATATGCTAATGAGCTGGAGGAGAGTCAGGATAGAGCTTTCAGTAATTTGGCAGCTTTCTGCGTTGGCCCCATGTTTACTGAGTGTGTGATAGACAAACTAACATGTTTGGTGTTGAAGAGTTCAGAGATCATATTGTGTTCCTGCCACTCAAGTCAGTGATGCACAGTCACAGTGTTTCTGCACAGCTGAAACTGTGGATTATTGTCATTATGAGTCACTTCATCTTAGACCTGTCCGTCAGCACAAAATTCTTGAGCAACTATTTGGGTAAAAGGTTCATTTCTCTAGCAAAAAATGTCAAACATTTTGTGCTTCCAGCAAAAATATTCCAGCTTCAGGATTTTATTTGGCTTTTCCTTTTCGTAAATCATGTAAAAGGAATTTAGGGTGTAACAACCAATCTGAAGAACATTTTTGGCTGTGGGACATTATGATGAATACTATACTGACATTTTACAATCAGTTAATCAAGAAAACATAAACTTTCATGCCTTATTTGTCCATAATTTTTGGAATTTACAGTAAATTAAAGGTTTTATTGATAATCTTTTTATGTAGACAATTTAAAAAAAAAAACCCATCCCCAGAGCTTTTAGAAAAATGCAGAATAAAAGTACTCCTTTTCCTAAAATAGTCTATTATGATTGTGAATTCATCGTCGTAAAAATATTGTCCTTATAATGTATATAATTATATATTATAGTACGATGGCACGTGGCCTCACAGTCAGTACGTTTACATGCATGCAGTAGTCGAGCTCGGCTAATTAGTCAAGTCAGACTTGTCTTGTCTGAGTATACATGCAGAAGAGAAAATCGAATTTCTGACAGAGTACATCTGACTCCGCCTCGATAGGCGGCGCTGTGTCCTTTTTAATATAGTGCGTATTGAACTAGTTCCGGTTGACCTGAAGAGGAAGCTAACAACGAATGAAGATAGTGGTGCATGAATGTAGTGTCCTCGTCCATCCAGAAGTGCATCTTCTGCTTCTCGGTTGCCATTTTGTTTGTTTGTTTTTCTGAGAGTGAACTGCTGCTACGACATCTTCTTCTTCCGGGTGAAAGCCCGCGAAAGAAAAAGTGGTGCATGGGCAGAACGCCGAGTCAGAGTCCAGTCGGACTAAGTGGATACATGCAGCAATTGTTCGATTTTCAACTGAATTATCTAGGTGTGTTAGTCGAGCTACGGATAGTCCAATTTCAGTCGGACTGAGCCAATAATTCGATTTCTCAAGCTGCATGTAAACGTATTGAGTATCACGTGGTATCTCTGTGTGGTCAGCAATCAGGAGTCTTTTTAGTTGCCTGTTGGGATGGGGGTTAAACAGTCAGGTTGGCGTCTGCCCGCTTAGCACAAGCCAACACAACAGCAGTGGCTAACATCCAACACCCAGCCATCAAATGGTCCCAACAAACTCACACCTACACCAGAATGTCTTGACTCTGTCATTAGGTAACATTAGCTGTGTGATGCTAACAGTTAGTCCCTGGCGTGGAGCTCACACTCCCGCAACAGTCGTCTCCTTGTGGAGGCGGAGTCAAAAGGATCACTGGTTTCTCATGATAAACATCGAGAGTGGGGCAAGTCATGAGAACAGTCGTAACGATTAATGCAAAGTCAGATAATCCCTGTGAATTCGGGATGACCTTGCAGTGTAATAATTCTCCTCTCTCTCTCTGTTTATCATGAGATTACCACACACACTCACACAAAGTGACAGGGCTAACTGTTAGCCTCGTATGGCTAACTTTACCCAACAGTTAAATGTGTTTAGGTTTAACGACAGAGTCGAGCCGCTGTGGTGTCTGTGTGAGATTAACAGCTCAGTGTTGGATGTTGATTACTGCTGTGGAGCGTCTGAGGACTTCTGCTTCTGAGATCATGATGTGCTGTATTAGCTCGTGCTAACCGGCCAGAGAAAGCAGGAGGAGAACAACTCTGGAAACTGTTGTGACAACATCGCAACTCTTTTTGCAAATTTCACTTGCCCCCACAATTTCTTGGTAAAAAAAAGCCTATAACCATTGCACCGTTATTGCAATTTTTTAGAAAAGCTGCCGTGACATCAGGCATTTTAAGCCGCAAGATTCCCAAAAACAAACCCCAACATCCTGTTACTGTGAGCTGATATCAGAGGTGACAGAAGAGAGGGAATGGAGGCGTGTTTACTTTGCCTGCATTTTAAATGATTGGCTATTCTCCCTCCTAAACATGATGAGACACAAACCTAATTTTGGCAAGGGGAGAGGGGGAGTGTGACACCTAGTGGCTATGTACCAATAGCATCTTAAATGCTCATTACAAGTTACAGAACCTTGAAGAGATGGTAAGAAATTACCAGATGTTTTTTTTCCAGCCTTCAGGGCCCAAATGGAAAGACATGCAGTTTAAATCTAAACATCCTGAGTCAAGACATCTTTTTTTTTATTGACGTAAAGATGCATTTTCTCTGAATGATTAGTGTTGGTCTGCTGTCACAAAAGAGTCTCGATATGGTCACAATAATTACGTTAATTCTCGATCAAATCATAGAAGTGTAGACTTGTCTTAGCTGCTTTGAATGCTGCATCATTTTAAGGGATAAAAACAGCTGTGTTTTGAGCTTGGTTCATTAGGAGGTGCATGAAGCTGTAGTTCAGGTCGCTTTGCATCATGGGAGTCAGCTTCTCATCCTTTTGTTTAAACAAGATTGCAGTAAAATTATATTTACGTCCCCTAACACTGAAGTACTGTCTATGAACCTTATAAGTACATGAGATATTGGAAAGGGATCCGTCAGCATACAGACCGTAATATACTGACAGCGTGATCACATGTGCTGCTGTCATCTGCTGATCTTCATGTGTCCTGCTGTCGTTGCATCATAGTGCTGCTGTCGCGTCTCATCTCAACACTGAGGCCTTTGTGCTGTGTGTGTGTGTGTGTGTGTGTGTGTGTGTGTGTGTGTGTGTGTGTGTGTGTGTGTGTGTGTCGGCGCTGTGCTTCATAACAGAGTGTCAGCTCGGCTCAGTTCATCGAGTCGTCATTCATTGAGCCGGTAACGAGCGAGGGCCGCGAAGTGTTCGCCGCTCGACTGAAAGAAGCTGTTGTGTCTCTGTCAGGAGGGTTTGTGTGACACCACGAGGCCGAGTCGCACAATGAATAAGCAGTTTTTGGTGTGTGTGTAAAGAAGTGTGTGTAACAGACTCGGTGGTTGCAGTCATGGTGATATTATCAAGCGTTATGTTGCAAGCAAAGCTGAGCACTGTGTAATGTGCCGTTAGGAATGAGGAGTCTTTTTTCACATCACGTTTGTCCCTGACACAATGACTCACCTTCCTCCTGAAGTCATTGTGATGTGTTCATCAGGGAAGAAAAAGACCAAACTGACTCATTCAGTAGTCAAAGCATGTTTATTTAAGCTGCACAACAACAATCGATACCATGAATAAAATCCTTAGAAATTACTTATTGTTGCTTGTAGTCCTGCAACTTTCCGAACTCTACAAAACTTCCTGTAAGATTAAAGCAGTGTCTTTGTGTAGAGAAGATCTTCCGTTATCTTACTGTGAAATCTTAAAATAATTTAAGCATATCTCTACTTTTTTGTCAGATGAAATGATGAAATTTCAAAATAAAGTTCAGGACAGATTTGAAGGACCATGTGTTCGCCTGTTAAAGGAATACTTCACCTGCAGAATGACCATTTGTATATCTTCCTGAGACCCTGTGTCCTCATATGGGGGCATCACATTTAGGGTTTACTTGACCTTGTACTTCATTCTACTTAACTTAGACCTGTTGTCCTCATTTGTGGACACTTTTTTGTGCCATCTAGTGGCAGTACAGTATCAATCCATGTAAAAACAAGATGGCAGCCATCTCTGCCAAGTCAGTCTGCAGCCTATACTGACACAAATGTGGACAAGGTCCAAAACTGATACAAATTTTATGGTTGAAACTTGGTTATTTATGATTATTAATGTTTGTAGTTTGATACAGCAACAAATTTGACCAATTTTAGCAACAGTTACAAGATAAGACATTGTTAATAAGGAAGCACTCGTTTGAGGACATCGGGACGTTATTATCATTGACAATGTTTTGTTTTTTGTACTTATCAGGTCCTACTGATCACAAATAGCTAGGAGAAATTATAAATGTATACAAAACAAAACTTTGGGTCTCAGGAGGATATCAGTTACTCTGCGCGTCTGTTGAATTTGTGAAGAAAATTGAGTTTTTCTCACATGTGGCCAAGGTGAACGTTAGAATTCAAAAAATGGGAACATTCTTTATGAATTGAAGTAAACGGGGACCACGTTTAACAACAGCGAAACTATATCAAAACATTCCTTTGCAAACTCGTGCAGCATAATCCAAGTATAATTTATCCAGTTGTACGCTCAGTACTTTCAAAACACCTGGAATTTTCCCTAAAATGTTGTAATTTAAAACACATTAGTACAAATCAATGCCTGGGCACTCACATGCTCATAGGCATGTGCTTGCTTAGGTGTGCACACGGTGTGCACCAATCACGTTCTGTGATTAATTAATCTAAATTAATTGCATATATTAACTTTCATTGTGAAATTTGAAAAATTCAAAGTTCCAACTCTAGTGTGAGAGTTTGTAATCAGATGTTTTGATTTAGTTTTAGTGTTGTTAAAAACAGCCCCCCTTCACTTCAATTCATGGAGAATGTTTGCCTTTTTTGGATTCTTCGTTGCTGCAGAGGCGTGAAAAAGACAAACTTTCTTCACAAATTCAATGTAACACAGGGATGAGTAATTTTGATACAAATAAATGATCATTTTGCAGGTTTTTCTTCTTTTTAATACAGATATGTTTTTCTAACATTATCAATGACTAGATTATTGCAGGTAAATCTGTACTTTAGAGTCTGAGGAGGGAGGCCTCAACATTTCTTTGTGTCTACATCATTCATAGTGAACAACTTCTTAACATTTTATTGGAATAATCGATCTTATGTAGATGAATACCTGTTCAGGTGTTGAAGCGTTAACCTGCAGGAGACACTGTTCAGGTTTCACAGGTTCTCTAAATGTACTGAACGTCTCTATCTGCCTCAGGTCCTGCGGCCTGGAGCAGTTGAACAATTCAAACAAGCCTTTTGTGTTGTGTAGCACAAAAAATACAAGACTTTAAACCGAGCGCAAGTGAATGCAATATAATGTTAATTATCTACAATATATTTTTAGTATCAAACGATTACTTCAAGCTCCATAAAATCCCAGGATGTTTGTATTGACTCCAAAGATTTCAGCCTTCGTTCCACTGTTATATTAAAGTGATACTGAAGACAAAACTCCATCAGACCAGGCACACACTGCTCACATATCATATCATTAATGCAGGAAGAAGCTAACTGTAATCAGGCCTGATTTTTAAATAGTAGTCGTTCACTTTGTTTTGGAGCCAGTGGCTCTCCCAGCATGCACCTGGTGTTCCTGGACAGCTCACAGTTCCTTACATGGATTTATAACTGATGCACAGTCACTCTTTCTTCCCTTCCAGTGGGTTGGATTTGAATTCCTAACTTTTATCTTTTCTGCCTGGCATCTCTGGAGCCGGTTGTCCTTTTACAGCCGGGTTATGCAACACACCTCCACCCTCCTCCTCCTCCTCCTCCTCCCCCTCTTCCTCCTCCTCCTGCTGCTGTCATAATCCTTATTAGAAAACCAGTTTCTTCATGATAACAGTCGGCCTTTCACATATATACACGCCTCTGTCTGCCGTGGTTATACTTTGAACATCATGTAGTCACTCTGAAGTCGTTCATGTTTGCAGAGTAATTACGTTTAATGATGAACCTGCTTTTTGTCAGTTGGTGTAGATCCTGTTGAAGGACGTTTTGTGCAGTCATTCATGAATCTGTCATGAACTGGTTTTACTGTATATTAACATAAAACAGACATTTAATTCACATTTTACATTTAATTTTTAGTCACTGTCCATTTGATTTAAATACTGCTGGAAAAAGAGTTTTCTTTTATTAATTTTTTTAAAATTTTGGCAGTTATTTTAATTTCTCAGAAACCAAAAGTGTGGATGCTATCGGTACCACTTTATTTTACAGGTCTATACTTTCTTATAATTTCCCAGGACTTTTCCTGTTTTTCGACTGTTAATTTAAGTTTGATCAGTTGCATAGAGTTTAGAGGCAACTGTTGATTTTACTCTAAAAACTGTAAATCCAAGTAAACATGTAAACATGTATACCTCTAAAAGCAATATTGGTCTAATAAAATCCCATGTCAGTGGGGCACTGATATTTATTATATATTTGATCAGGCTGACAGTAAAAAGACATGATGAAGACTTCACTTTAGGCTCTGAGAGCTGTATTTAATAAATACAGACTAATCTATAATAAAATAATTATCAGTTGCAGCACACATTTTAAAATAGAAGCTGAGAGGCACAACATTGCAGTTTTTATTATACACAACTATCTTAATCCTTTAACCCTTTGAAACCTGAACAAACTGGCTCAATAAGGAAAATAAGTTAATTAATAAATAAAGAAAGTGAAAAATAAAGAAATAACCTGTAAAATAGTATTTCTGTGTTAAAATTTAATGCGAAAAATTATAAACAGTTTTTCCAGGGCTTTTTTCTTTTTTCCTCAGTTTAAATTTTTTATCTTTCTTTTTTTTTTTTTTTTGCAAATTGTGGGACATTTCTTGCCAAGTTACTCATCGCCTTTTTCCCCATGTTTTTTTTTTTTTTTTTAAACAAATCGCACCAATTAACTCAGTTCATGGTTTAAATGCTTGTGAAAAGGCATCTGAAAGCAACACAAAAGTGATCTTGCTCCAGGTTTCAAAGCGTTAAGGCTGCATCGAAGGCCCATCTTCATTAAAGAGAACAATATTTCCCTCTAAAATGTTGTGAACTAGAAATATAAAGTAATCGAGTACAGTACTTGAGCGAGTACTGTTAATTACTTTTATGTGTTTTAGTTTCTTATCAGTTAATGTAAAGGAAATTATGGGGAAATATGGTGCCAATAAAATAAAGTGTTGCTGATTTTTCCTACAAAAACAGTTGTTTTAAATACAATTTTATTAAAAAAAAAAAAAAAATGTGTTAATATTTGTGGCTCACATCTTCAACCAAAGATTGGAGCATTTCCTCTCTATAGTTTCCAGTGTTTGTCACGGAGCTAATCAGTGCTGCTGTATATATTTTAAATCATTAAATTAATGAGAGTCTAAATCTGTAGTCCATCCATCCAAACTGAGAGAGGCCGAGCTGCGCATGTCTGCCTTCCTCCTCCTCCTCCTCCCTCCTCTTCCTCCCCGTCTCTCGGTCTCACCTCTCAGCCAGGCGGAGCCGCCGTGCTGCTGCATGCTTAACGGAGGTTCAAGATGGACGCCAAACAGGGTTAGTGTGGTCATAATCTTTTGTTTACCGACCCTCTCTCTCCTCGTTTACATGTCGCATTTGCGTACGGTTATGTGGCCGCGGTGGTGTTTGCATGAGCACCGGGGCTGCGGCTGGATTCAGCCCGGGGAGGGAGGGAGGCGGATCGGGGCCGCCTGCGGAGGTCATGTCGGACGGTTTGACGTTTTGTCCCCGCGGTGGGGACGGGGCTGCCGGTGTGGGGCTGTCAGACGGCATCCCGGGGAGGATAATAAAAGGCTAGGGGAGCAGGTTGAGGAGAGGGCTGGAGATTAAACATAGCGGGTAGTGA
Organism: Cephalopholis sonnerati; assembly: GCA_019142605.1. Classification (NCBI taxonomy): domain Eukaryota; kingdom Metazoa; phylum Chordata; class Actinopteri; order Perciformes; family Serranidae; genus Cephalopholis; species Cephalopholis sonnerati. The sequence goes on along the minus strand of JAGQAX010000018.1, from coordinate 8,278,584 downwards.
AACGAGATCAGCGGGTTTAGCTGGCTCTGATGCGGGGTCTATTTTTAGCCGGGCTTCGGCGATGCTAGCACGCCTGCTACCATATGTAGCCAGGCAGCCACATTTGGACCGCGGACCTCCTCCTCCTCCTCCTCCTGCTTCCCCTCCTCCTGCTTCCCCTCCTCCTCCTCCTCTCATGTTGGCCGCTCGGTCCGTGTCTTTACATCCAGACACCGGGTCTGGGTCAAAACTACCGGCCACAGCTGCTGCTGCTGCTAACAGAGCTAACACCGAGTTAGCATACTGAGCCGTTAGATAATGAGGGGAGAGCTAGCTGTCAGCTAACATGCTAACTAGCTGTCAACGCCCACATGCACACAACGCTTTGCTCAATGAGCAAGAAGCTTCCCGAAAATGCAGCTGCTGTTTCTAATGATTACGGTGTCTAAATAACAGCCAGGCAGCCAGCTGACACAGTGTTTTACTGTTGTTAAAGCAGCCAAGAGGCGTTGTCTTATCTGCTCTGGGATCAGTTTAAAGCACTGACTCTGTAGCTTGTGTCATCATAAAACAGCAGCAGCATTGAAAACCATTTTTACAAGCATAGTTTTAAAGATAACTGGTAAAAACTGTGCAGAATGGTCACCAATCTACAGAGGAGCTGACTATACATAATGCTGGAACAGTCACAGATGTGAATATGTCATTAATATGGAAAGTAATTGATGTGTAGACATAGTTATAATAGATTTGTTGTACTGTATTTGGCTTTACTGGTGGTTATTAATGTTATTTATCAACACAAAACTGTGACACTTAGATAATTGATTGTCAAGGATTTGTTTCAAGCAGGGGATCAACTAACAATAATAGCGATTTGTAATTCAATCTGCTGACCTTATTTTCTGCACTATGAAATATCTAGAAATTGTTAAATATACCTGTCATAATTTCCCTGACATGTGACATCTTCAACTGTTAGTTGAAGATGTCACATGTCAGTGTTTACTGTCATATGTCATGAAGAAAAGCAGAATGTTTGAGGCAACATTCACTTAGTACCGTTTCATTTTATGTACATGACGCCGGGGTTTTTTTACCTGCAAGTTTTTCAAAACAAACATTGTGATTCAGTCAACTCTGCTTGCAAAAGGACTGTAAAAATTAGAGGATGTTTGTCAATTAAACGTCTGCCGATCCTCACAGCACGTAGGAACACTAGACGTGATTGATTTTCTCTGCATAGATATGAAATATCCTTTTTAGTTACTTATTTAACAGAGCAGCCCTCTGAGTACCTTTGTGTAAAAATATCAGTGCACAGTTCACATAGAGGATAAATTTCCAGACTGACAGTGAAAAGATGGGATGAAGACATATCTCTGTGCCCTGAGACCTTTGTTTAATAGACAATGATGAATTGATAATGAAAATAATTATTAGCTGAGAGGCACAACATCGCAGTTTTTAACAATTATACATCATTAGCTTAATCTTACCAGGGCTGCAACTAAGGCTTATATTCACTATCGATTATCTTTCACCAACTGTCTGTTGTTTTGATTTGTTAAATGTTTTTGGTCTTTAAAATGTCAGAAATTAGTCATAAATCTAAATACTAAAGATGCGCTGATATAAACGACGGGAAAGCAGCATGTCATCACTTTTAAGAAGCTGCAAACAGAAAATATTCAGCATTTTTTGTGGTAAATGACTTGATTCATGGGTTATCTATTTTGTTGACAGTTGACTTGCCAGTTCAGCTCTTAATCGTTGTTTCGTAGCGTCCCATGTCTGCAGAATGAACATGTTTTACATTAATGTAACTGCACTGTGCACTGTGTCAGAGCACTCAGTTGGATTTGTCCACTTGGCAGCAACTTGTTGCAGGAAATCTGATTTGAGGTTTTCAGCCTCTTAAGCTCATTTATTGGCTTTTGAATATTTTGGTGAGCAGCCAAACGTATTGTGGCCGGTCAGTTGGCCACCTGTACGTGCTGAGCTCACCCTGCAGCCTCAGTTTGCATTTTAATGCTGCTTTGCTTATCAGCAAACACTCTATCTCTGGATGTATGTCAGACCCTGAGACTCCTTCATTCTGTACTGGTTTATGATGTGGATTGTGGTCTTGAATTTTAAAGTAAGCCCTTAATTATGAATTGTATTTAGCTGTAATTTCCGATAAGCGAGGCAGAAACATTAAACTGTCAGATTCCAGCGTGTGGTTTGACGCTCTGGTCAAAGTACAGCATGTGTTGGCTGAGAGGGACGTCAGAGTCTGCAGGAGACCCAGGACTCTTTCACTGCTAATATTGTCCCCTGACCTGCCTGGAATTCCCTGGTGAAATATAAGCATGCTCAGTGCAGGACTCAGGTCATGAGCTCAGCTGTCTCCCAGGAGAGTCCGACCCCCCACCCACTACCTCCATCTCCAGCGTCACCTGTCTATCTGCGTCCTTAGAGGGCGAAGGAGCTCCCTGCAGCACCCAGGAAGACCCCATATTTAAAAACTGCCGCTGCTGATTTAAGTTTTGGCCATTTTGGTAAATAATTCCATAATAAAGGTTGATAAATACCTGAATATATAATCTGATCGATACCAAAGACAAAAATATTGACCATGCTGATAGATTAGTGAAGCTCCTCCTCTTTTCTCTCGTGTGAAATCAGACCTTAGACACGCCTTTGATGTTGTATTAATGCTACCACTGTGCGAGGGACAGTGTTGCCGACTGTTCATGAAAGGTTCAGTGTGTCGGCTTTAGTGTGATGTCTTGGCAGAAATTTAAATGTAATATACTAAAATAAGTGTTTTCTTTAGTGTATAATCACCTAAAACTGACACGTTTATATCTACATAGGGAGCGGGTCCTCGTCTACAGAGATCGCCATGTTGCACAGCTGTGTTTCTACAGTAGCCCGGATTGGACAAACCAGACACTGGCTCTAGATAGTTTCAGCTGGTTGCAAGCTGCAGTCCTTACTGTATCCGACACACTGTTCCTTTAAATATAGCAATATTTGCTTTCATATTCCAGCTTGGGCGGGATGGAAATACGGCTGATTATTATTTTCACAGTCCATTATCTGCACAATAGCAGACTATGAAAACATCAGGAAGTGAAACATGCCCATCACCATCTCCCAGAGCCCAAATTGATGTCATCAAATGTCTTGTCCGATTTAACAGTCCAAGATGTGTCAGCAGATTCACTCAATAAATTTGGTAGTTGCAGATACATTTTTTTGTCCATAAATGAAACATTGCAGCTGTATGTGAAAATGAAGGCAACATTATATTAGCATTTTTTCATTACAGGAAGTAATGAAGTGCTCGGGAGGCTTTTATTGTGAAGTAGTTTTAAGAAATGTCCACCACCAGACCCTGAGAGCTTTGTTAGTGATGCTGCACAATGACAAGACATATTTGGTGGTGTCTGGTTATTGGATCCATTTCAGGGAGAGATGTGACAGTGATGACTCTAACTGCAGTTTGTGTGGTTGCTCACAGCTCAGCTTCGACAACCTCATGATGACGAAATTAGTTTCTGTGGCAGAGGTGTCTTGTTCCTTGAGACTCTGACCTACTCTCGTTTTTGTAGGTTACTGGCTGTCAGACCTTTTAAATGATGTCCGTGCTGCTGTGTGATATTAAGATGTATGTTAAGCAGTTTGGTGAACACAGGTTGGGTGTGTTTTTGGCCACAACTTACTAGTCACAGATGTAATATGCTGACAAAGTTTAGGATTAACTTCCCATTTCAGAAGTTTATTTCTCTCCATGATACCTCTGTTATTGTTATTGTCAGCCGTCTTTTGTTAGCAGCCATTTTGTTCTCCATCACAAACCTGGCAAAAGCGCAGGAAGCAGGGTGGGGGAGATTCAGTGTTTATCCACAGCAATCTGAATCAAATCTTCCATAACATCAACAGTGAGCTGGGCTGGACTTTTTGTGATTTTTGGACAGCATAAGAAAACAAAGGTCATCTGAGTCAAAGCTGATGACCTCCAGAAGGGCCGGCGGAGCTGCTGTTACATCACTTGGAAGTCGTCATGGTGACATCAGGGTGAAAAGTGTGTAAAGAAAGTCCAGAGGGCACAGAGATGAGGAAGTTTGTGAGTCAGAAGCTGCAGTGAGGGATGACAGTGTCTGACCTCTGACCCCCCCCCCCGAAACAGAGCTGCAGCACCATCACATGCTCCAACCATGTGAAAGAGAACTGAAGCAGAAAATTTAACTCTAGTATCGTAGTGTAAAGGATTTTCCGTGTTACGTGTTAACGTAACACTGATTAATTTTATGAGGCTTATTTTTTGTCTGCACCCCAATCTCATGATTTCTGAGCTCATCTTGCGTATCAGAAAGAGGTGTAAAATTCACTGAGTTAGATGAAAGCTGAAACACGATTCATCAAACCACCAACCAAAAAACATGAAGCGCATGAATTTAAATCCATAATCGCAGCACAATAGAACTAAATTAGGTGTTTGAGCGATAAATGAAATAAATATTGATTATAAAAACAAAATAATGCTTTAATTAAATTAAAAATGTGGTGCTCTGATTCACTTTGGTGCTGTTAAACAGCCAAACAAGTTCGTTTTTAAATACAGCACAACCACCAGGCTTCATTTAAGGACATAAACTCTCCCGTCTTTCTGGACGATTGACACTAACTATCACTCTTCCTCCTCCTCTTCCTCCCGCAGTGGTGGAGCTCCTCTACTGGCGTGATGTGAAGACCACGGGCGTGGTGTTCGGCGCCGCCCTGCTGCTCCTCCTCTCCCTGACGGTGTGCAGCATCGTGAGCGTCTGCTCCTACATCGGCCTGGCTCTGCTCTCAGTCACCATCTGCTTCAGGATATACAAAGGCATCCTGCAGGCCATCCAGAAGTCAGATGAGGGTCACCCATTCAAGTGAGTACCACTGACAGAGAGTTTTCAGGGTTATAATGTCAGAATGTGTTAATAAATAACTTTATTTTACCAAAAACAACTGGTTTTATTTAGCTTCCCTTTCCTTTAACAAGCTGGGTCGCAGCTGTTAATGTGATGTTTGTCTTCCTTCTTTAAAAACAGCATAATTCAGACACTAAATGTATTATTTACATTTTAAATAACTTTGGCACCAAAAGACAAATTAAATAATTCAAACTTTTTTTTAGATGATGTCCCCACAGTGTTGCATTAAAGGGAGAATACTTTTTCCTTTTAAAAAACCCTCGAAAATCAAACTTTAAAAGTAGTCTGGTTTCACTGGGAATTTAACTCGGCCAGTCACATCACAGAAATCAATGACCTGATTAATTATCAGTCAGTGCTGCAGGCAGTCTGCTGCTGTAATGTATGTCAGGCCCAGATTACAAAACTATTCATTCTTTAATTTTGTATTAGATTAAGTTTTTTTTAATGTTTTTAGCAACACTTAAAGCAGCTGTACCTACATGGCATAGCAGCACATGTTCAGAGAGAGCCTGTAAAGTAGTGGTGTTGTTTGCTGAGCCTGCTGGTTCCACCTCTTGTTGGTTGGTTGTTTGTTTGTTCATCCTCTGCCCTGGCTCTTTTTCAAAACCTTCTTACTGTGTTTTTTTTTCACCTGCTGCTCAGCAAACTGACCTCAGAGCGCTTTGCAGGCCAATTAGCTCAGATTAACATAAGCTAGGGAAAATAAAGTGAGCTCAAAGAGTTACATTACAAGCTGATTTCTACAGATTTTACCATTTGTAAATTTGTAACCATTTGTAGCTATGACAAAACACACCAAGCCTAATGTATGCATCAGTTTGTATGATACTGTAATTCTAACTCCTCTGCTGTCCCTCACAGGCAGTACCTGGACCAGGAGGTGGCTCTGCCTGAGGATACGGTTCACAAGTACAGTGACATGGCTCTGGCCAAACTCAACAAGATCATCGCTGAATTGAGGCGCCTGTTCCTGGTCGAGGACCTGGTCGACTCCATCAAGGTGAGAGCGACTCCCAGAAAGGATCATTAATACTGAAGTAAATAAAAGGCAGGAGGTTAATGACTAGCTCAGTTACCAGTTGCGATGGCTGTGCATCAGCCCACTACTTTAAAGTGTGACTGACTCAAGACAAGTGCATCATCAGTAAGAGTAAACCCTCCAGCAGGTAGCTCTGTTGTAATGGAAACACAAATCCCTGCTGCACTGGGCTGACGTGCCAAGTCAAACTGAGCCAAGCCAAGCTAGCACATGTATGGAAAACGCTATCATTGTAGCTCTTTGATTCACTGGCTGAGCCTGATTTCTCAATATTCCCCTGTCCTTGAATTGGGTCAGGGCCTCACCAATTTACTAGGGTTTTTTTTTTTTTTTTTTTTTTTTAAACGAAAGTGGCGGTTCTCGTGTGTAAATGGCAGTTGTGTTGGACTTAATCATAAGGAAAGAGAGAGATGGACATGGGGACCGCAATAGAGAGAGGGAGAGTGTTGGAGCAATGGAGCCATATCATGAAGAACTGGAGGTGAGAGACAGAGGGAGGGTAAATGAGAGAACCGGTGCTGCAAGGCAACTTGGTTGGTCTTGTTTGCTTCAGCTTCGCCAGCAATGGGAGAAATGTGCGTAACATGCAGACAGAAACTGTGCGGGGTCACATAGGCTGTCGTGTCACGTCGTGTCAGGCCTGCTTATTTTTAGGCTGGTCAAAGGTCCACACGATTGTAGCAGGAACTACCATGGAAGTGGTTTGAAGTACTTCGCCAGGTGTGTTGCAAGATCCTGTCACAAAACTTCGAAATGAGATCGAAATGAATGTCATGTTCGACATGGGTGTAGTCCGAGCAAGGGCACCGGAAATGGAGGGGTAGGAAGTAGGAAGGGTTGTAGAGGATATGATGAGGGAGACGTACCTGTAGAACCTGGACAGGTTTTCCTGAAGTTAGCTTTAGCGCCTTTTCCACCAACATTTCCAGGAACTTTTATTTACCTGGGTAAAAGAATTCCTGGTAATCTGTGTGGTTTGTGTTTCCATCGCACCTCAAAGTTCCAGAAAATGTATTCAAACCAGCTGAAGCTGAAGGCCAAACAAGCACGATGACACCATAAACTGTGACCGACAAGCCCGCATCATCATTTGTGCGACACAATACTCCAGGATGGAGGACGCTCAAGTTTTTCTGTTGTTCCTCGTGTTTTACTACATCACATATAAAACCATGTAATCTGCACGGAAAAGACGACAGGCGTTATTAGCAAAGACAACTATGAACGCCTGAAGCTTCTTATAATCTTGCTTAAGTTTCTTCAACTTTTCACGAATGTGTTTCGGCGTGTGCCCTATATTTAGCTCCACCAGCTTGTCAGTTATTCTTCCATAGACTCGGTTGTTTCGAGTCGCCGACTCAAAGTCCTGCTGAATTTCTTCCTCTGAAAATTCGCTCCAAAGAGCCTGGACCTCGTCGTCCGTCCACTTCTCGTAGCTTCTCTTCTTTTGCTCCATTTTCCAAATGATCAAAACACAAACCAAGTGAAGCTTGTAGAAATGAAATAAAGTTTGCAGCCACACTGGCACGGAAGTGTGGAACGCTGCAAGTGTGTGTTCCACCAATCAGCGTTCTTCAGCACACAGCCCCGCCCCTCAAGAATTCAGGGGAATCTGAAAAGTCCTACCCCCCTACTAGGTACTTTTTCAGGGAAAGTTTGGGGTTGAGGGAAAGTTTTTTCCCCCGGGTAATTTTGGTGGAAACATGCCGAGGTTTTTCAAAATCCTGGGTAAATGATAAAAGTTCCTGCAGTGGAAAAGGGGCTAATGTCTCAGCTCCAGTTCCCTCTGTAGGCTCTCCAGTCCTTACACAGCTCTCCATCCAGGATCTCAATCAAACTGAGCTTTTTTCGTCCTTTTTTGGGGCTTTTTCAGCAGAAATGTTTCTCCATATAAACTGTGAGCTGCTGGATGGTGTCCAAGTTTGCTTTGGTACAAGAACACAACTAGCATTCTCCTTGTGGGGGGGCATCAGTGAGTCGTAAAGTTTATGGTCCTTACCGCCTGTCAAACATTAAAACATCAGCTTACATTGGTGGAAACTTTCCTAAGCTTAATTTAGACACATAATGTTGGGTTTTAATGTAAACACTCTGCCCCTCTGTACATGATACAGACGTTGTCCTGCCGTCCTCTCAGTCAGTGTGTTTTAAAAGATCAGCGGTGTTAATCAGTAGCACCTACAGTGGGTTAATGTGTCTGTAGCTCAGTGCTGGTAACAGACGAGCTCTCAGAGCTCTGCAGCTGTCAGAGGCCTGTCGTCACCTCGCTGCCTGCACCCTCCAGCCGGCAGTCCAAATACAGATCTGAGAATATCACCGTGCCCTTAGAGGGTAAAAGAGACCGATTCTTTTAATCCGATCAGGACAAAGTCTGAGCCTCAGGAATGTTTGAAAATTCTCGCCAGATTACGAGCGTGTGTGTGTCAGGGTGCATTATGGGATATTTTTGTTATTCCTCTGCCTGTGATTAATTTCCTGTTATCAGTTTATAACCTCAACAGCAGCTCATTAAAATGTCACAGTCCTCCCTCACACACGCCTCCAGTCAGGAATCTCACCGTTTTAACTGTGCTGGGTCTCTACACTGGCAGCCATGTTGGCTCCAGGCTGTTTCCATGCTCATCATTAACACGAGCAGAAAACTGTCACATCGTATTACAGCACTGTAAGCATTCACATTAAAACAGCTTCAGGGTCTCAGTTTTACACCACAAAGATCAGACGTGCTTCTGCATCCTGTTTCAACCCGCAGGAATGAACCAGCTGAAGGTTTTTATATCAGAAAAACACACAAGTGTTGAACTGGATTAAGGCGTTGTGTTCATTTTCTGACTGGGACAAAAGTTATAATCACATTGCACCCACCTGGATCTTTGACCAAGCTGACATTGCTAAAAATGAGTCCAATATTTAGTGCTGAAATTATTATTTGAGTCATCAATTAGTTGATTAACTGCCAACAAATTTTGATCATTGATTCACATTTTAATACCAGTTAATCAACCTAAACTTCCTAATATATTCTGGCCTCTTAGATGTAAAGCTGCTTTTCTCTGTGTTTACATCACCCTAAACTAAATATCTTGTCGGACATTTTGTCACAGTTTTCGTCGTGATATTTTAAAATGTAAAAGATAAGTTGAAATTATTGTTTGACACCCTGAATTACAGCTGGACAAGATGGCACAAAATGTGATCACGATTATTTTTCCCATACTGATCAGTGTTGATATTCATCACAGTATATGATTTGATAATGCTGCCAGTTTGTAGAGCGTCCTGATGATGATTGAAACCTGAAGAAACCACAGGGTTCATTGGATTGTGGGTTGCAATAGCATTAGATTTTGTGGTTTCACAGTATCACTGTATTACTGAATTTATATTATCTATCAGACTGACCCTTAAAGGAATGAAAATGGAGGGGTTATTTTTAGTTGAACAAACATTTTAATACTATAACCGAAACTTAATACTGTGTTCTCAATGGAAGTATGCGTTGAAGCAAAAAACCCAGAACAAAGGGGCGATTCTCCGTCCAATTGCATTTTTTTCCAATATCGTAATTAAGCAAATGTACACGGTATGATAACCGTCAACTTTTATATCACAGTAAACCTTGAAACCTTTATATTGCTGCAACCCTAATAGAAACATAAAAAGTTCCTAAAAGTAACAAGAAAACTCGGTTTATCAGTTGTTCTGTTCTGTTATTGTGATGCATTGAATATAATATGAAATATCCATGAAACATGTCACAGAGTAAGGGATCATCTCTCGACTCGATGATAGAAAAGCGGTCTCTTAACCCTTTAAAACTTTGAGCGACGTCACTTTCCTTGTAATGCTTTCAGACGCCTCACACAAATATTTAAACCTCTAAACCTTGAGCTTACTGGTGTGATTTCTTTCAAAAACGTGGGGGAAAAGGCAATGGGCAGCTTGCCGAGAAATGTCCTTCAATTTGCAAAAAAAAAAAAGAGATTTAGAAAATTATTTTAAAAAATAGGGGAACATAGCTGGGGAAAATTATGTTTAATTATTATGATAGATTTAGAATGATTTTTTCGTTCCCCTTTTTCCCATGTTATTGAAAGAAATCAAGCCAATTTGCTCAGGATTCAGAGGGTTAAGGAAAAAGGTTGGTAACCACTGTGTCATAGGAGCATTAAAGAGAGAGAGAGAGACTGGACCAGTGGTCATTATATAAATAAATATAATAAACACGGCTGAGATATTTCTGTTTAGATATTCTCGACTGTTTATAAAGAGAAACAGACGAGTCGTCTCGGTCGGATTGATTCAGTCTGATCAGTTTTTAGATTTGCTCTTGGAGTGTCTCTGTTTATTTAAAGGGTGACCTCATATATAAAGTTATATGAGTAAATAAAGAGATCATTAACTTAATTAATTCCTGTAAAGGAAACTCTCTAAATGGTTTTGAACCAGACCTGTTTATTTCCTGTCTCTCTGTCAGGAGAAGGGTTGTTACAGGAATATAAACTGTGCTGGTCTGAGATGACAGGAAGTATAAAGTAGAATGAAATGGAAATACTTAAGTACAATTTTGCGATACTTATACTAAGTACAGTAATTTTACTTTGTTACTTTCTACCATTGGAAATGAACTGTACTGTGTAACAGCAGTGATGCTTCATTCAGTCTAAGGGTGCTTTCAGATGTAGAATCATCTCCTTTGGTCGTTGTATAATTGCCTAGAGGTGGTTTGTGTTCTTAAGCAGCATTTACAAGCGGACCAGATCAAATGCCTTGTGTGAGAAAGCTGCTCTTGATTGGTCAGAATTTCCATGTGGGAAAAATCCAGGAAGTAAAGCAAACGTTGAAGAAGAGTACACTGTCAAGATAAATGTGACACTTTCTAATGTCACAATGGAGGGACAACTACGCAGGTTGATTTTAGCGCTGCTCATCGTGGACTATATTGCTGTCATTGTTCATTTGAGTCAAAGCATACAGTTTGAAAACGAGGCGCGGCTCCAACTAGAAAACAATGTTTTGATGCATTGGATGTGCTGAATGTGCATATTAAGGCAGTTCAGGAGGAGGAGAGGAAGAGACCTCTGAGTTAAAACCTTCTGAACAATGAACTCCGATAGAATTCAGAGAGAAGTGTCAGCTGGTTGCAATCTGCTGTTCACTGCTAAATGCCATCAAATCCCCCGAAATCTCACACACTTCACTTCTAAACAGCAGGTTCTTTATTTTTTTATTTCAGATCTTCATGTTTGTGACTTTTATAATTAATTTATGCTTGTTTTCCTGTCTGCAGTTTGCTGTGTTGATGTGGATCCTGACCTACGTTGGCTCCTTGTTCAACGGGCTCACTATTCTTATTCTGGGTGAGTGATGATGTGTCGATATGAAGCCTTCATTTCCCATCATGCTTTAGAGGCTCTTCTTACTTTGGCTCCATCTGCTGGAGACTTCTTCTACATACAGATGGCTAGAGAATAATTTAAATCATTAAATGTGCACACAATAACTTCAAGTTTCTCTTTGAGAGGTTCACTGTCTGTTGTAAATCAGACTAACAGGAAGCAGCAGGCGGTAACACAACATCTCTTCTTCTCTGTCTTCTTCAGGTCTGATCGGAGCGTTCACCTGCCCGATCATCTATGAGAAACACCAGGTAAGAACCACGCATTAATCCAGCATTTCTTTTGTGGTGTTTTAAATGGAGATGAATAAAAGATGAGTCATGAGACATGTTTGCTTTTCAGAAATATTTTTTTGCTGCTTTTGTGACGGTTGTTTGTGTGTCTGTTTTCTTAATGGGACCAGGTCGACTCCAGATTCATTTAAATTAGACTTTGTTCACACATTATTATTGTTACTGTTAATTATTTACACATTAAACTAAAAGAATGACTCTCATTGTGAAAGTTAGATCATCAGTCTCATAGTCACACTTCAACACTGCTCTTTTCACAGACTAGAACAAAGAAACTAAGAACATTTACTCTTGCACCATACTAAAATAAAATCCTGACACGTGTTTGTTTGTGTTTTAGGCTCAGATCGACCACTACCTGGCTCTGGTCAACAACCAGGTCAAAGACATCGTTGGAAAGTAAGTAGTGTGACCTTTCATCCTTCAGAAGTGTTTCAGAACAGATTTAACAACATAAAAATGACTATTATTAACCTGCTGAGACCAAGAGAAAGAAACAACCAAACCGTTGACCACATGGTGGCGCTGATGAACCAACTGGTTTTAAACTGATGAAACAAACTAAACAGAAAACTGTGAACTTGGACAGGGATGTTTGTAAACAGCGTTTTCAGATTTCTTCTCATGACTGATCTCTGTTTTATGGAAGGCCAAGAAAGACAGGAAAGTAATTAAAAAAAAATAAATTCAGTTAGCCAGAATTATAAAATTCAGTATCTCTGGAGAAATTCAGCAGCATCACAAAACCCAATAGGATTGAGTCTGTCTCTTTACCTCCTCCAAAAAAAACTTGATTATGATTAAACAACCAGCTTTTTAAAAGCTGAAACTCTTCAAGTATGAGTTTAAAGTTGAAGATATACGATTCAAAATTTTCCTAAAAACAATTCAATTAAATGTAAGACGAAAATAATTTGCTAATCATTGCATTTTGATTTTATTTAAGTTTTACACAGCATCCCAACTTTTTTGTAATTGGAGCTGTACATTTACATTTAATGCATTAATGTATGGAGGATGGAAGCTGCCAAAATAAAAATATACATATAAATATACATGGCATGGTTAAAAAAAAATAAAATAATGTGGAATTATCAAAAATACCCAAAATTAATATAAAAAATAATAATCCTGGCGTTAACTGTTGAAATGTGACTAAAATGTGAATTTTAAAGTGAATAAATAATTATTTAAAATTAATAGAAATAAATAAATAAATAAAATTAATAAAGAGGAAATTAAAACTAAAATATCAATCAGTCACATTTTATCAATTAACTTGTGTCTACTGTTATTTGTTTTAATACTACTTTGGTACATTAAATGGCAGATGTATTTATAGTCATCTATTTTTGATTTTGGCAGCTTTGTCAGATTTTAATAATTCTATTTTGTTATTTTGTCTTTAAATGATCATTTTAAAATGGAAATAGTAATGAAAATAATAATAAATTGGATTTATACAGTGCTTTACAAAACAATCAAAAAATAAAAGATGAATGAATCCATCCAAATGCCAACTTAATTTTAAAAGTATTTTTTTTTCTGCTTCTGTCTTTGAATTCTTCTTAATGTTTTCTCTGTTTAACTCTGTGTCGTCCTGCAGGATCCAGGCGAAGGTTCCCGGGATGAAACGCAAAGCAGAGTGAAGTAACGACAAGTCAGAGTTTGGATTCAGGATGTCCTGAGCGGAGAGATGGTTGGAGGGGAGGCGGGTGGGTGAGGGAGGGGAGCGGGGGGGTGGATATGAAGGAAGGCTGGCGGAGGAGAGGAGGGGTCTGGCGTGGACGCAGCCCTTCTAACTTTATTTGTCAAAATAATAAAAACACTTTTTTTCCAGTTCAGAATTCCTTTTTTTGTGTTTTCTGGAAAAGTTGAAGCAGGTCAGAGTTCAGCTGAGGTTCACGACACCGACGTCGGCTCGATGATGCACCTTTTTTTTTTTATATGTATGTTTCAAGTTTGAAATGTTTGTTTCTGAGAGACGCTGAAACTCACAGAAACACATTTTAATCTTGACTTGACCCTCCCTCTACCCACCCAGTGCATTGTGGGAGCTCAGACGCTCCCTCAGTCGGCTTCGGGTGTTCTTTATTTTTTCGTTGTCGTCTTTTGAGCCGAGCTGAGAGATTTATTTTTTCCTTCGTCTGCTGTTTTTTTGAGAACGACCTGAGCGAGCAGCAAACAGCACCTCATTTGTATTTTCTCTTTTTTTGGTATGATTACTGAGTTAGAAGTATTTTGTGATTTTACTGTTTAACTGAAACACCGTCGTGTCCCTCAAGCTTCGAGCTCGTTTCCTCGGTAACCTGCTGCGTGGTTTCGCCTCGACGTGACGGATATGTGAGCGACGTCTTTGAGTCCTGATGAGGCAGCGGGGTAAAGAGGTGGGGCGGAGGGGTGGGGGCTTGTACTACCATTTAAAAATTTCATCGCTTCTGAGTAACTCTAGCTAGAAACATCTAGAAACCTTTGCCAGACAAATAAAACACATTAATTACATGAAAGTCGTTATTTCCATGTCATTTGCAGCTGTCTAGTAATGAAAAACTCTGGAAGAACACGTTTACATTCATCCACATCAGATAAAATAATAAAAAGTAAAAAAAAAAAAAACATGAAATGGGATTTAAAGAAAAAAATAAATAACCATACTGTCTGTGGAGCCAATATCTTAATGAAGTTGCAACTTGATGTGACTTTGATAAACCTTCGAGCATTTGTTTGTTATGCAAGTATAATTGTGAATGATAAACTTCATACTTCAATTGTGACGATAAAAAGCTTCCAGCCGGGAGCCGTGTTTGTGGAATGCATTGTGAGATGTAAACAATTATCAATAAAGCTTCTAGACGAAGAAAAGTCCCGCCCCCTTGTCTGTCCGTCAACTCAGCTAACTCTGGTTAGCCTCTGTTAGCTTCAGTCTGCTGAACATGGAAGCCCATTTCCACCAGAAAAATGAAACGGAACAAAGAAACATGAATGAAAAATGTGTCTTTTGAAGCTGTAATGTCAAAGTCTCAGTTATTTAGGTCACAATTATAACTTCCTAATCCAAAAATTTGAGATACTAAGTCAAAAATTTCACTTTCAATGCGGGGTTCCCACGGTCATGACATTCCTGGAAAATCTATGAAGTTGGAAAAATTATTGGCGGCACAGTGATACAGTGGTTAGCAGGGTCTCCTCACAAACCAGGGTGGGGGAGTTTGCATGTTCTCCCCATGTCAGTGTGGGTTTTCTCCGGGTACTCCAGCTTCCTCCCACAGTCCAAAGACATGTAGGTTAATTGGTGACTCTAAATTGTCCGTAGGTGTGAATGTGAGTGTGAATGGTTGTCTGTCTCTATGTGTCAGCCCTGTGATAGTCTGGTGACCTGTCCAGGGTGAACCCTGCCTCTCACCCAGTGTCAGCTGGGATAGGCTCCAGACCCCCCACGACCCTCAAGAGGATAAGCGGTTATGAAAAATGAATGAGTGTTTATAAAGATCCGAAATGTAATGTAATAATGTAATGTAATGTAAGTCCTGAATGTCCCCAGGTCCTAGGGAACACCCCTGTGTGCAGCAAACATCGTGCAAAGCAAGTTGAGTGTCCCTGTGCTAAGCTAAAAGTACAATGCTAAATAAAACTGAGATATTCAGTTATATTGGACTTTATGAAACAAATTAATCTTAAAGACAAAAGTAAACCAGTGTTTTGTCACATTTCTACTCAATTACTGTCTCATAGTTTTGCTTGAATTTTCATTTTTGAGATTCCCAACATTTTGTCAGAAATGGGCTTCCATAGTTAAAAGGCTTCTTGTCTTAGATTAGAGTTTACTTCTGTGTAGACGAGACTGACGTTGGTTTAAATGTTTAGATCTGCCTTCAGTCTCTGAGTGATGTCGTGACCAGTTAAATGTGGTGAAACCAGAGGCCAACTCCAGTCTGCTGAGCTGAGATGGATCCTGAATCTGAGGAGTCAGAATGATTCAGGTGTTAATGTCATTGTGATGTTAACTGAACTGATGTGATGCGTTCAGTGTTGTTTCAAACAGATAAATACTGGGATCCATCCACAGTCTCATCCTGCAGAGATTAATTCACATTAAGAGTCTAAAATGTGAACAACAGTTGAACCAATGTGGTTAACTGCTGCTTTAATTCAGCCTGGAAGTTCACACTGACAAAACAAACAAACTGTTCACTTTGTGTTAAAGTTTCGGTGATTTTTTTTTTTTTTTTTTCCATTTACAAGGTACAAGTATTTTCCTACTTCCACATCCAGCAGTTACAGAGCAACATTATTTATTAAGGTTCTTTGTGTCCACCTGATGAATGTGAGTCCTGTATGCTCTGTTTTTAGGTCTCCAACACCTCCTGAGTCGGGCTTTGATCCTCTGTGACCTCGATTGAGTCCAACCTGACCCTGCTGGGTTCAGGCTCCAGACACAGGAGACACATCAGCCCTGAGTTTATAATACATGTTTTAAAATAAAAAGACATGTATTTTCAGAATAAAGTCAGTTTTAAATTGGGCTCAGGACCAAAGTTGCTGCCATGGTTCAGGCTCAGGTCGGACTTGGACAGAAAACTACTCTGAAGAAAATCAGCTGCTAAATGCTCCACCTTGTTTAGCAGGTCTCACTGATGTGTCTCCATCTGACCTCAAACCTGGTCTAGATCATAAAAGCCTGTAATTACACTGGTCAAAACTGGACCAGGTTATCATGAAGACTCTGAGGACGACTTCAAACTCAGTCACAGGTTTGTGAGGACTGAAATAAGGGCAAGTTTGTTTTGTTTAAACCACAGGACACCTGAGGTCTGTACGACGAAGCAGGATTTGGAGTTAGCGAGGTAACATCAGGGTTGACTCTGGGTTTTCAGTGCTACGAAGCAGGTTCTCTTTTTACAGGGTTAAATCACCGACGCTGAACAGCTGAGCTGCTCCAGACCAGGCTCACCTCAGAGGATCAGACCACAACCTGTCAACAACCGGACCACGTGGACAAACATCTGGAGAGACAGGTAAAAAGAGTGTGTGTGTTATATATGATCGTAAAACTTAACACATGACGAAGCACTGTCTCATTCAGACACCTGGTCCTGACGCCAAGCAGTTCATTTTTACCCCCATGATCCCTTACATGAATTATGTGCGTGTTGAGTGACAGACCTGTCAGTCTACGTGTCGTTCTCTTGTCATAATTCTGATTTAAACTCTCGTGGTTTTATTTCTCATATCAGTGGTAACCATGGCAACAGGAACAATCCCTTGTTGTCCTGGTCACATGTTCAACACACAGTTGCTGAAGACAAACATGTAGCTCAGACTGGTTGTTAGTCGTCACAGACACGGACAGTGCAACAGGTACCAGAGCTCCGCTGAGACATTGTAGAAAATGCTAAGCTAACGTTAGTTAAATATTTGTTAAAAAATAAGTCAGTATTTGTTAAACTGAAGGCAAATTACTTTGGAAAAGAACCAGCGTTGGCGGTTAGCCACCAAGAGTAGCCACTGGGACTAACCACAGACAGTCTATGGGACCAACTAGCTTAATGCTACTTCCTGTATCTCACAGGAAGTTGTGCCCATAATCATTTTACAGTAGCACACTCAGGAATAATAAAGTGGATTGAAGCTCTTTGGATGTAAAAACCAGATTGTTGGTAACCCCTTAAGTTAGCTGTTTAGATCGTACATACAGACAAATGTTTAAACATCTGTCAATGAGATGCTACACATCGTTAGCTCGGTTAGCTTCTCCACAGTTCAGTCATTCACGAGCACCAGAGAAGACATCATTCATTCATTCATAATAATGTGCTCTCTCTGATGCTCAGTCTGTCGGAGTGAGATCAAATGAATGATTCATAATTGATATGTAATTCAAAGCCTAATTTTTACACAAATAATAGTCACACTGGTTCAAATAAACATTTTGATTATATTTCCTGATCTTTGCTGAACAACAGTTTAGTGTAATATGAATTAAAGGCCCGTCCAGTGTCCTCCTGAGACCCAAACTTTCATTTGGTATACGTTTTTAATTTCTCCTAACTATTTGGGATCAATAGGACCAAACACTGTCAACAATAACAAAGTCCCAGTGTCCTCAAATGAGCACTTCCTGTGCCTTAGCTTGTTACTGTCAATAAAATTGGTCAAATTTGTTGCCATATCAAACTACAAACATTATTAATCATAAATAAACAAGTTTCAATCATAAAATGTGATCAGGTTTTGGACCTTGTCCACTTTGTGTCAGTATAGGCTGACTGAGTTGTCAGAGATGGCAGCCATCTTGTTTTTACACAGATTAGTGTATTGTGCTCTTACTGCCACTGGGTGGCACAAAAAAGTGTCCAAGAACGAGGACAACAGGTCTAAGTTAAGAAGAATGAAGTACAAGGTCAAGTAAACCCAAAATGTGATGTCCCCATATGGGGACGCAGGGTCTCAGGAGGATATTGACGCCTGTCCCAAATATTAGCGTAATGTACTAAGCCTGGTCTACCAACTGAAGTTATTTATAAAATTTCAGGTCCTGGGTCATATTACAAGGAAGTTATTGAAAAAACTGCCATTATTTTGGATTAAAATAGTCACATAAAATAAATATACTACACTTATATATCGAAAACGAATGTGCCACATGAGACCAGTGCAGTATCATTTTGTAATCTAATTTTTCCTCATGTATTGTTGAGTCAGTGGCTATAAAAAAAAACATCCGAACACATTAGACCAGGACCATGAAAAACCGCCACACTGAGACTGTCACAGCTGGAATAAATAAACATGATAATGCTAAACTGAGTGTCCAGATTTTGAAACCTCAAAAGTTATTTGTGAAAACACAGTTTAAGCTCAGTCAGAATCAAAAACGAATCCATTTCACTGCTTTTCTTTCTCACCCGACCACATTAATAACTAATTAACTAACTAAAGAAACTTTGTGAAACAAACAAATGTGAACTTTTAAATTTGTCAAAAATAAGTTGCTTTTTGTAAAAAAAAAAACAGGACACACAGGCAGTGTTGTTGAACGAGTCTCATTTAATCTGTTTGTACACTTGGCTAACACACACACACACACACATACACACATACACACTCACACATACACTTCGGTATAAAAATCAACCGGTGAACATAATTCACACCATAAAATCATCGATCGTCCACAAACATGATTTAGTTTAAAAATAAATTCATGCATCTGAGCATCATTTATATCTGCATGTACAGTATGATACAGACCACGTGGAAACATAAGAGCTACACAACCCGACGACCTGACGACCTGTACAAACTAAAACTGATCCCAGTGCAGCATTTCACATCTTCAACAACTGCAACATAGATTTCTTTTTCTTTTTCTTTTTTTTTTTTTGTGGACGCTCCTTGGCCTCTTTGTCTTTTTACAAACAAGTATCTGCCGTCGCCGCCGTGCAGAAACACGCCACACATGCACTCTGCATCAGACTGTCAGCAACTCAATCTACAGCACAGTCCACTTTATTTTCGGACTCTCTTTGGCAACATTAAGACGTCAGTTACAGATATTTTATCTTCTCTAGATCACAGGAACGTCTTAAGACTTTTCAGACACATTTTTTTGCCATGAAATCCTTTTTGTTTTTTAAACTACGGCAGCCCAGACAGGACATGTGTGTCAGTGTGTTAGACTTCCTGTTTCCCTGTGATCACAAGGAAACTGTTTGACAGTTTTGTTCTGGGGAAATTATGTTTATTATCTTTTGATGTCGAGAAAACAACCTTGTAATGGTGACATTATAAAGTTAACTTTAATGTAATCACAGTAAAATGAGATTAAAGCGGATCAATAAGACTCTGCAACACGTTCTCATCACAACTCCTCAAACACCGCCGCCTTGTCAGTGGACATACACGTCACAATATGACCCGTTAGATGACTTCCTGCATCTGCGTCGGATGTTTACGGCCAGCAGGTCAATTTATGCTTGTTACATGCATTGCGTCTTTTCAGGAAATGATCAGTTTCTGCTCGTTCGATGCACACAGTCTTTCAAAATAAACGTATAACCTTGGTGAAGCACTTCAGTTTAGGTTCATTTCTTAAGGTTTAGGCAACAACAGCAGGTGGTTACGTTCAGAAACAAAACAGACACAGAAACTGAACAGCTCCCAGGTGAAAGTCCATGGTTTGTTTGACCCATCCACCTGCCCTGTACTGAAGCTGTTGCTCTTTACAGGGCTCTCAGGGTCAGGGAAAACCTGGAAAAGTCATGGAATTTCACAATCACATTTTCTAGACTAGAGAAATTAATGAAATTGATAAAAATCATTGAAAGTTTTGTGATCGTCATTCAGTCCCTCCAGAAAATCACGATCTTGAGATCACAGTAATTAACGTAAATTCATTTTTTTTAAAAGTCCCGTGATTTTTCCGCATTTTTAAAACATTATTGGAGTCCATGTTTTGAAACTAATTCAATAAAACTAAAGAGAACTGAAACATTTGCAGCTGTTTATGTAATATTCACTATGATTATTATAGCAAGTCATTACATGACTTATTTTTTGGAGCCGGTAGTTTAAAAAAATCGCTTTTTCTTCCTGACTTGTAATTTTTGTCATTTGCCAAAAAATGACATAAAAATGCTGCAATTTTTATGTGATTTTTGACAAAATTGGCCGCAAATTCAAGGTTTTTTGTTGTGAGATCCTGGAGGGACAGCAGTAGCATCACATATGATTCATTTTTTCCCCCGCATTCCCTCTTTTTCTCTTCACGTATGCCCGCTAACTGAAATTATGTTTCAGGAGAGTTTCAATATGTTTAAAAGGTTTAAAATTCATCCATGAAAATATGTGGGAACGCTGCCTTTATATTACAGTAGTTGCCGGTGGCGTTACAAACTGTCGTCACTGGTGTTTATCAAACCACCACAAAGGGTGCCTCTCTGCGTCCGTGTCTGACGCTGATGTCCACTGACAAATCGGCGGTATTTGACGACTTGGGTTGTTGCCTCTAAATCTGACACACCAGGTGTGTATCATACTGTAGAGAGAGGTGCCTCTGACGCTGACATCACTGACAACGTGGCGTCATTTTACGAGTCGGAAGTGAGAACAGGGCTGGATGTAGAGTCGTTGTAGCTGTAAAGGACCACAGTGTGATGTAACGTTTCAGGTATGAATTATGGGCCAGGTTGTGAACATGTGAAATGATGTCCAGGAATAATTTCAAGACCTGTCATGTGTCGTGTTTCCCCCTCTCAGACAGAACAACAGTCCTGCCTCTGTGATGACCTCTGTGACCTTTTGACCGAGTGTGTCGAAGGTGAGTCAACGAATCAGGTGTGTAACATCTGGATTTTTTTTTTGTTTGTTTTTATCGCACAAACTCTTTTGACACTTTTCACAACAGTTAATATTCAGACACAGAAACTCATCCACACTGTGAATCAGGCATAAATAACATGTAGATATTTCCATAAATATTCCTCCTGTGTTGTTTTACCATCACGATGCTTTGGATGTTTTTAAAAACAAAAAGCAGCAGCAAAGATATCATGTTTGTTTTTTTTTTTGTTCAGTGAATGAATAAGAGTTTGAACATTCTCAGTGTAGCACCAGACAGAGTACAAAATAAGTTCAATCATGGAGTAAATAAAAACAAAACAGTGTATGAAAACAAACAAACAAACACAGGTAGAAAGATCCAGAAAGGCACTTAAGTGTGATGATCTCCAACGACAGATACAGTAAAGGCTCTTTGAAATGAAAAGTGACTTTAAATCAAATCTTCCTCCCAGTCACCTCCCAGTGATCCCAGTACAGAACGTCCTCAATGATTGGTGTGGTTTCTAAGAGCAGACCAGTTATAAACCAGTTTGTCCTTTAAATGGTCCCACCAGTTTTGTTCGCTGTGAAACATTCTGTAAATGTTGTTTTTACGAGGGTGACTTGAACAGCAGCGTCAGCGTCTGAGTCCAGGAGGCAGATGTTTAAACGATCTGAGACACAAACCATCAGACTGGAAACTAAAAACCACAAAATCACAACGTGATTCATTCAGGTTAAACACTGATTTTGTGTTGTTCTTCATTTTTCCTTTTATTTAACATTTTATCAGATAGTTAATCAGTTGCGTTAACCCTTTGAAACCTGAGCAAATTCTCTTAATTTCTTTTTTTTTTTTAAAGTAAGAAAAGAAAAAATGATTAAAAAGTAGCAAGAAATAAGTAAAAAACAAGAAAATTTGTTAAAAAAAATAGTAAGAAAGAAAGTTAAAAACAAACAATCAAGGAAATGACCTGGAAAGAGTGACTAAAAATTATAATTCCGTAACATAATTTCAAAATGTAATAATAACGATGATTATTGTAAATATAGTTCTTACCCCCCCCCCCCTTTTTAAATAGTTTTCTGAATCTATTACTTTTTTTAGGGGAAGAAAGCAACTTAAAAAAAAAATAGTAAAAAGAAACTCAAAAACAACAAGGAAAGAGAGTGCTGTAAAATTATAATAATTCTGTAAACTAATTTTAAAATGTAAAAATAATACTTATCATTAACATTATTCTTCCCAAGCTTTTTCTCCCCATTTAAAAAAAATACTAATTTTCTAAATCTATTACTTTTTGGGGGGGGGGGGGGGGGGTGAGAAATGATCTGAAAAAAAAAATAGTAACATTTTTTTTAGTAAAAACAGAAAATTAGAAACATGAAAATTTGTTTAAAAAAAACAAAGAAAGAAAGAAAGTAAATAAACAAATAAGGAAATGACCTGGAAAGGGTGCTTCAAAATTATAACAATTCTGTAAACTAATTTTGAAATGTAAAAAAATAATAATAATTTTCTACATCTATTACCTTTTTTTGGGAAGAAGGCAATTATCAATGATAGAAGACATGACCCAAAAAATCAGCAAGAAATTAGTAAAAAAGAAAAGAAAAAAAAACAGAAAAAGTATAATTGTAGTATAATTTTCAAATGTAATAATAATAATTATCATAAATATAGTTCTTCTCCAGATTTTTTCCCCCCTAATTTTTTAAAAATAATATTTTTCTAAATGTATTACATTTTTGGGAAGAAGGCAATTATCAGCTAAAGAGGAAATGATAAAAAAAAAAATTGTAAAAAAAAAAAAAAAAAAAAAGTAGAACAAAGAGAAAATTAAAAACAAGAAAATTTGTAAAAAAAAAAAAAAAGAAAGTTAGAAACAAACAAACAAGGAAATGACCTGGAAAGAGTGCTTAAAAATTTTAATAATTCTGTAACATAATTTCAAAATGTAAGAATAATGATGATTATAAATATAATTCTTCCCCAGCTTTTTTTCCCCGAGTTAAAAAAAAAAAAAATCTAAATCTATTACTCTTTTTTTTGCAATTCACTAGACATTTCTTACCAAGTTGCTCGTTGCCTGTTTTCCCATGTTTTTGAATAAATTGCACCACTTTGCTGAGGGAGGGTTCAGAGGTTTTAATACATGTGAAAGGCGTCTGAAAGCAGCACGAGAAAAGTGACGTCGCTCCAGGTTTCAAAGGGTTAAAGGTGTTTATCTTTGTTGGAACGTAACTGAGTGCATTTACATACAAATTTTAACATCTGTCCAACGAAAGACTCCAACGTCTTTCTGACATCATTTTGATGTCCGGTGCCTGGCTGAGTATTTTTACACTGTTGTACTGGTACTGTCACTGAAGTTATGATCTGAATACTTCCTCCTCTACTGGTGTTTATGGAGGCTCATCAGTTTCATAGTGACAGGCTCATTTCTGTAATTTGAATTTGGGGATTTATTCAGTCTTATTGTGTCAACACCTGCAAGTACGTTTTAGGTAAACACTGCACATAAAACTTCCCGATGCCGAACAACATGTACCATGCTCTATAAATGTTTTTGTTACTACTGTTCAAAAGTTTGTAATCAGCTCTTATAATGTGGAGTTTTCTCTACTTTCTGATAACAATAACTATTTTGACAGACACCAAATGTAAGACCTACATTTTTTTGGCTCCAAAATAAGAAGAATTGACGTGAAAAATGTGAACTTGTCCTTTTAAGGGCATGTTTACACATCAGGAGTGTAAATAAGGCTCGTGCACGTGAGAAAACAGTCAAACTTCATACATGTGACACATACAAATGTCTGTCATGTGTGTACACAGAGTTTTATACATCTTCCCCCTGGACTGATGGTGTCTGGTTTTTCTTTGTGTTGAACCTGCTTCCTCTTTGTCTCCCACACTCTCTGTGACTCCAGATCAGTCACGTGATCAACAAACGACCTCGAGGCGCACTGACTACAGTGACAACTCTGTGCAAGGCCTTCTGGGTAGAAGGAGAGGGATGGTGATGGAGCAGAACAACATGACAGTAACCTTTGCTTCACTGTGGTGGTGGTGGTGTTGTACTGGGTCACATGATCTTCCTTTCAAAGCCCTCGTTGGCTTCTAATGGGGCAGTCGTGAACCCACTTCATGTCTCTTTGTTTGTTCCTGTTCAGGGTCATGTGATCCATCATGAAGCGTCTCAGGCCGCAGTCGACACCAGAAGACAGAATCTAAACGTCTCATCGCTGACGTCGACTTTGTGTTGCTGCAACGGTGAGTCTTCCTCCATCTTTAGTTTCTAAAATCTTAAAGAAACTTTGCCGTCTAAAAGTGAAGGTACAGGGTTGTGGGTTCGATTCCCTCTGGATCCACTTGTGGTGCTGTTAAGGCGCTTTGGATAAAAGCGTCACCAGGCGGCGAAGTCTGTATTTTACAGGCATTTCCACACAAACACACTGCAACACACAAACAGACACATTTGACTCTTCTTATTTGACGACATATACTCTGACGTTTTCGTCACATTTATGACGACATACTATACTATGACGTTTTGATCATTTTTGATGACATGTATGACGTTTTTATCAAATTTTTGACGACATGCTATACTATGATGTTTTTCTGAAATTTTTGACGACATGCTATACTATGACGTTTTTATGACATTTTTGACGACATACTATACTATGACCTTTTTATGACATTCTTGACGACACGCTATGCTATGACGTTTTTTTGACATATTTGACGACATTCTATACTATGACGTTTTGATGACATTTTTGACAACATGCTATACTATGACGTTTTGTGATATTTTTGATGACATGTATGACGTTTTTATCAAATTTTTGACTACATGCTATACTATGACGTTTTGATGACATTTTTGACGACATGGATACTATGACGTTTTGATCACATTCTTGACGACGTGCTATACTATGACGTTTTGATGACATTTTTGACGACATGCTATACTATGACGTTTTGATCACATTCTTGACGACATGCTATACTATGACGTTTTGATGACATTTTTGACGACATGCTATACTATGACGTTTTGATCACATTCTTGACGACATGCTATACTATGACGTTTTGATGACATTTTTGACGACATGCTATACTATGACGTTTTGATGACATTCTTGACGACATGCTATACTATGACCTTTTTATGACATTTTTGACGACATGCTATACTATGACGTTTTTATGACATTCTTGACGACATGCTATACTATGACGTTTTTATGACATTCTTGACGACATGCTATACTATGACGTTTTGATCACATTCTTGACGACATGCTATATACTATGACGTTTTTTTGACATATTTGACGACACGCTATGCTATGACGTTTTTTTGACATATTTGACGACATGCTATACTATGACGTTTTGATGACATTTTTGACGACATACTATACTATGACGTTTTGATGACATTTTTGACGACATGCTATACTATGACGTTTTGTGATATTTTTTATGACATGTATGACGTTTTTATCAAATTTTTGACTACATGCTATACTATGATGTTTTTCTGAAATTTTTGACGACATGCTATACTATGACGTTTTAATGACATTTTTGACGACATGCTATACTATGACGTTTTAATGACATTTTTGACGACATGCTATACTATGACGTTTTGATGACATATTTGACGACATGCTATACTATGACGTTTTGTGATATTTTTGATGACATTTATGACGTTTTTATCAAATTTTTGACTACATGCTATACTATGATGTTTTTCTGAAATTTTTGACGACATGCTATACTATGACGTTTTGATGACATTTTTGACGACATGCTATACTATGACGTTTTGATGACATTTTTGACGACATGGATACTATGACGTTTTTATGACATTTTTGACGACATGCTATACTATGACATTTTTATGACATTTTTGACGACATGCTATACTATGACCTTTTTATGACATTCTTGACGACACGCTATGCTATGACGTTTTTTTGACATATTTGACGACATGCTATACTATGACGTTTTGATGACATTTTTGACGACATGCTATACTATGACGTTTTGATGACATTTTTGACAACATGCTATACTATGACGTTTTGATCACATTCTTGACGACATGCTATACTATGACGTTTTGATGACATTTTTGACGACATGCTATACTATGACGTTTTGATGACATTTTTGACAACATGCTATACTATGACCTTTTTATGACATTTTTGACGACATGCTATACTATGACGTTTTTATGACATTCTTGACGACATGCTATACTATGACGTTTTGATGACATTTTTGACGACATGCTATACTATGACGTTTTGATCACATTTTTGACAACATGCTATACTATGACCTTTTTATGACATTTTTGACAACATGCTATACTATGACGTTTTGATGACATTTTTGACGACATGCTATACTATGACGTTTTGATGACATTTTTGACGACATGCTATACTATGACGTTTTGTGATATTTTTGATGACATGTATGACGTTTTTATCAAATTTTTGACAACATGCTATACTATGATGTTTTTCTGAAATTTTTGACGACATGCTATACTATGACGTTTTGATCACGTTTTTGACAACATGCTATACTATGACCTTTTTATGACATTTTTGACAACATGCTATACTATGACGTTTTTTTGACATATTTGACGACATGCTATACTATGACGTTTTGATGACATTTTTGACGACATGCTATACTATGACGTTTTGATGACATTTTTGACGACATGCTATACTATGACGTTTTGATCACATTCTTGACGACATGCTATACTATGACCTTTTTATGACATTTTTGACAACATGCTATACTATGACCTTTTTATGACATTTTTGACGACATGCTATGCTATGACGTTTTGATCACATTCTTGACGACGTGCTATACTATGACGTTTTTTTGACATATTTGACGACATGCTATACTATGACGTTTTGATGACATTTTTGACGACATGCTATACTATGACGTTTTGATGACATTTTTGACGACATGCTATACTATGACGTTTTTTTGACATATTTGACAACATGCTATACTATGACGTTTTTATGACATTCTTGACGACATGCTATACTATGACGTTTTTATGACATTCTTGACGACATGCTATACTATGACGTTTTTATGACATTCTTGACGACATGCTATACTATGACGTTTTGATCACATATTTGACGACATGCTATACTATGACGTTTTGATGACATTTTTGACGACATGCTATACTATGACGTTTTTATGACATTCTTGACGACATGCTATACTATGACGTTTTGATCACATTCTTGACGACATGCTATACTATGACGTTTTTTTGACATATTTGACGACATGCTATACTATGACGTTTTTATCACATTTTTGACGACATACTACACTATGACATTTTTATGACATTTTTGATGACATGTATGACGTTTTTATAAAATTTTTGATGACATGCTATACTATGACGTTTTTGTGAAGTTTTTGACGACATGCTATACTATGACGTTTTTATAAAATTTTTGATGACATGCTATACTATGACGTTTTTGATGACATGCTATACAATGACGTTTTTATCAAATTTTTGACGACATGCTATACTTTGACTTTTTTGTGAAGTTTTTGATGACATGTATGATGTTTTTATAAAATTTTTGATGACATGCTATACTATGACGTTTTTATCAAATTTTTGATGACATGCTATACTATGACGTTTTTATCAAATTTTTGACATCATACTATACTATAATGTTTTTGTGAAGTTTTGATGACGTGCATTATACTTTACTGTGATTTGTGTTTGTGATTTTGAATGATAGTATTCGACATACTATAGCATGACTTTTTATATATTTAATATGACATTCCATAATATATGTTTTCTGTAATTTTTTCCCTCTCATTAAAACGTGTCATGTTGTGTTTCAGGTGATCATGTGTTATTGATCAGTGATCAGTTTTACCTGCAGTCATCTCCTCCTGTGCTGATCACGTATTTGTCTTCCTGGGAGAAGCGGATGTTGGTCACATGAGCCGAGTGGCCGAGGTAGCGCTTGTGTTTGGCCTGCAGACAGAGAAGAACACTCACATTTCCCTTCAATGATAAATCAATAACTGGTACTAATCTTGCTAAACTTTACTCCTGTTTCAACCTAAAATGAAAATGTTGGTGACTCACAAACTTCTCTGTGCAGGGGAAGTCAAACAGTTTCACCAATCCAAAGTCATCACCGGTGACGACGTTCAGGCCGGCGTGGGACACACACGCACAGTTGACTTCTGCTTTGTCTGCATTTCGCGGCCAGATCCCCAAAACTTCATCTCCCAGAATGCTGAGGGAGAGAAAAGACAAGACATTTTGTCTCAAAGCACTACTACCACCAAACTGTCCCTCTTCAGTAACCCTGTTAACACTAATACGTACTGTACCTGTCAATTATATATCTATATACTTTAAAGAACATGTGGTAAATATCATCACTGTAAACAGAAATGGTTGGTTGTGCTGCTGCCATGGTCCTGCCTGATGCCTCCCACTGCTGCTGTTACTATTAGTCATACCTGGACTATTATACACATATCATTATTGTCACATACATATATAATCATATTATTAATATAATATCTGTTTCTTCTAATGTCTCATTGTGTCATATGGATTACTGTTAATTCATTATATTGATCTGTCTGTACAACATCTATTGCTCGTCTGTCCGTCCTGGAAGAGGGATCCCTCCTTCAGTTGCTCTTCCTGAGGTTTCTACCATTTTTTTTTTTTCCCCGTTAAAGGTTTTTTTTTGGGGGAGTTTTTCCTTATTCGCTGTGAGGGTCTTAAGGACAGAGGGATGTTGTATGCTGTAAAGCCCTCTGAGGCAAATTGTGATTTGTGATACTGGGCTTTATAAATAAAAATTGATTGACTGATTGATTGATTGAAATCTAAACACATTGTACGTATATGTATTTATATCAGAACGTAGTACCTGAATGTTTATGTTACCAGTGTTCAGTTTTATTGTCCTTGTTTTATTTCTGTACAGTTAAGCACAATGAAAGCAATGATAAACCAGATTCACTGTATGCAATCATGTGGTTGACAAATAAAGCTGTTCTGATGTAAACACAAGTGTTTGTTTGATCATCTTAATCTGCTGTTAAACTTTAAGGTTTTATGAAAAGCATATAATACTCTGGGGTTTCATGACACTATATATAAAATACTATACAATACTATATACTATGACTTTATGATGACATGCTATACTATGACGTTTTGGTGACATTTTTGACGACATGCTATACTATGACGTTTTTATGACATTTTTATGACATTTTTGACGACATGCTATACTATGACATTTTGATGACATTTTTGACGACATGCTATACTATGACGTTTTAATGACATTTTTGACGACATGCTATACTATGACGTTTTCATGACATTTTTGACGACATGCTATACTATGACGTTTTGATCATATTTTTGACGACATGCTACACTATGACGTTTTAATGACATTTTTGACGACATGCTATACTATGACGTTTTGATCATATTTTTGAAGACATGCTACACTATGACGTTTTAATGACATTTTTGACGACATGCTATACTATGACGTTTTGATGACATTTTTGACGACATGCTATACTATGACATTTTTATGACATTTTTGACAACATGCTATACTATGACATTTTAATGACATTTTTGACGACATGCTATACTATGACATTTTGATCATATTTTTGAAGACATGCTATACTATGACGTTTTAATGACATTTTTGACGACATGCTATACTATGACGTTTTGGTGACATTTTTGACGACATGCTATACTATGACGTTTTGATGACATTTTTGACGACATGCTATACTATGACATTTTTATCACATTTTTGACGACATGCTATACTATGACGTTTTTGTGACATTTTTGAAGACATGCTATACTATGACGTTTTAATGACATTTTTGACGACATGCTATACTATGACATTTTGATGACATTTTTGACGACATGCTATACTATGACGTTTTGATGACATTTTTGACGACATGCTATACTATGACATTTTGATGACATTTTTGACAACATGCTATACTATGACGTTTTGATGACATTTTTGACGACATGCTATACTATGACATTTTTATGACATTTTTGACAACATGCTATACTATGACATTTTAATGACATTTTTGACGACATGCTATACTATGACATTTTGATCATATTTTTGAAGACATGCTATACTATGACGTTTTAATGACATTTTTGACGACATGCTATACTATGACGTTATGGTGACATTTTTGACGACATGCTATACTATGACATTTTTATCACATTTTTGACGACATGCTATACTATGACGTTTTGATGACATTTTTGACGACATGCTATACTATGACATTTTTATGACATTTTTGACAACATGCTATACTATGACATTTTAATGACATTTTTGACGACATGCTATACTATGACATTTTGATCATATTTTTGAAGACATGCTATACTATGACGTTTTAATGACATTTTTGACGACATGCTATACTATGACGTTTTGGTGACATTTTTGACGACATGCTATACTATGACGTTTTAATGACATTTTTGACGACATGCTATACTATGACGTTTTAATGACATTTTTGACGACATGCTATACTATGACATTTTTATCACATTTTTGACGACATGCTATACTATGACGTTTTGATGACATTTTTGACGACATGCTATACTATGACGTTTTTATGACATTTTTATGACATTTTTGACGACATGCTATACTATGACATTTTTATTACATTTTTGACGACATGCTAAACTATGACATTTTGATGACATTTTTGACGACATGCTATACTATGACGTTTTTATCACATTTTTGACGACATGCTATACTATGACATTTTGATGACATTTTTGACGACATGCTATACTATGACATTTTGATGACATTTTTGACGACATGCTATACTATGACGTTTTCATGACATTTTTGACGACATGCTATACTATGACGTTTTCATGACATTTTTGACGACATGCTATACTATGACATTTTTATGACATTTTTGACAACATGCTATACTATGACATTTTAATGACATTTTTGACGACATGCTATACTATGACATTTTGATCATATTTTTGAAGACATGCTATACTATGACATTTTTATGACATTTTTGACGACATGCTATACTATGACGTTTTAATGACATTTTTGATGACATGCTATACTATGACATTTTTATCACATTTTTGACGACATGCTATACTATGACGTTTTGATGACATTTTTGACGACATGCTATACTATGACATTTTTATCACATTTTTGACGACATGCTATACTATGACGTTTTTGTGACATTTTTGAAGACATGCTATACTATGACGTTTTAATGACATTTTTGACGACATGCTATAGTATGACATTTTAATGACATTTTTGACGACATGCTATACTATGACATTTTGATCATATTTTTGAAGACATGCTATACTATGACGTTTTAATGACATTTTTGACGACATGCTATACTATGACGTTTTGATGACATTTTTGACGACATGCTATACTATGACATTTTTATGACATTTTTGACGACATGCTATACTATGACATTTTAATGACATTTTTGACGACATGCTATACTATGACATTTTGATCATATTTTTGAAGACATGCTATACTATGACGTTTTAATGACATTTTTGACGACATGCTATACTATGACGTTTTGGTGACATTTTTGACGACATGCTATACTATGACGTTTTAATGACATTTTTGACGACATGCTATACTATGACATTTTTATCACATTTTTGACGACATGCTATACTATGACGTTTTTGTGACATTTTTGAAGACATGCTATACTATGACGTTTTAATGACATTTTTGACGACATGCTATACTATGACGTTTTCATGACATTTTTGACGACATGCTATACTATGACGTTTTCATGACATTTTTGACAACATGCTATACTATGACGTTTTAATAACATTTTTGACGACATGCTATACTATGAAATTTTGATGACATTTTTGACGACATGCTATACTATGACGTTTTCATGACATATTTGACGACATGCTATACTATGACGTTTTGATGACATTTTTGACGACATGCTATACTATGACGTTTTGATGACATTTTTGACGACATGCTATACTATGACATTTTTATGACATTTTTGACGACATGCTATACTATGACATTTTAATGACATTTTTGACGACATGCTATACTATGACATCTTGATCATATTTTTGAAGACATGCTATACTATGACGTTTTAATGACATTTTTGACGACATGCTATACTATGACGTTTTTATCACATTTTTGACAACATGCTATACTATGACGTTTTAATGACATTTTTGACGACATGCTATACTACGATGTTTTGAAGACATTTTTGACGACATGCTATACTATGACATTTTTATCACATTTTTGACAACATGCTATACTATGACGTTTTAATGACATTTTTGACGACATGCTATACTATGATGTTTTGAAGACATTTTTGACGACATGCTATACTATGATGTTTTGATCATATTTTTGAAGACATGCTATACTATGACGTTTTAATGACATTTTTGACGACATGCTATACTATGACGTTTTTGTGACATTTTTGACGACATGCTATACTATGACGTTTTAATGACATTTTTGACGACATGCTATACTATGACGTTTTGATGACATTTTTGACGACATGCTATACTATGACGTTTTCATGACATTTTGGATGACATGCTATACTTTGACGTTTTTGTGACATTTTTTACGACATGCTATACTATGACGTTTTAATGACATTTTTGACGACATGCTATACTATGACATTTTTATCACATTTTTGACGACATGCTATACTATGACGTTTTGATGACATTTTTGACGACATGCTATACTATGACGTTTTAATGACATTTTTGACGACATGCTATACTATGACATTTTAATGACATTTTTGACAACATGCTATACTATGACGTTTTTGTGACATTTTTGAAGACATGCTATACTATGACGTTTTAATGACATTTTTGACGACATGCTATACTATGACGTTTTGATGACATTTTTGACGACATGCTATACTATGACGTTTTGATGACATTTTTGACGACATGCTATACTATGACATTTTTATGACATTTTTGACAACATGCTATACTATGACATTTTAATGACATTTTTGACGACATGCTATAGTATGACATTTTAATGACATTTTTGACGACATGCTATACTATGACATTTTGATCATATTTTTGAAGACATGCTATACTATGACGTTTTAATGACATTTTTGACGACATGCTATACTATGACGTTTTGGTGACATTTTTGACGACATGCTATACTATGACGTTTTAATGACATTTTTGACGACATGCTATACTATGACATTTTTATCACATTTTTGACGACATGCTATACTATGACGTTTTTGTGACATTTTTGAAGACATGCTATACTATGACGTTTTAATGACATTTTTGACGACATGCTATAGTATGACATTTTAATGACATTTTTGACGACATGCTATACTATGACATTTTGATCATATTTTTGAAGACATGCTATACTATGACATTTTTATGACATTTTTGACGACATGCTATACTATGACATTTTAATGACATTTTTGACGACATGCTATACTATGACATTTTGATCATATTTTTGAAGACATGCTATACTATGACGTTTTAATGACATTTTTGACGACATGCTATACTATGACGTTTTGGTGACATTTTTGACGACATGCTATACTATGACGTTTTAATGACATTTTTGACGACATGCTATACTATGACATTTTTATCACATTTTTGACGACATGCTATACTATGACGTTTTTGTGACATTTTTGAAGACATGCTATACTATGACGTTTTAATGACATTTTTGACGACATGCTATACTATGACGTTTTCATGACATTTTTGACAACATGCTATACTATGACGTTTTAATAACATTTTTGACGACATGCTATACTATGACATTTTGATGACATTTTTGACGACATGCTATACTATGACGTTTTCATGACATATTTGACGACATGCTATACTATGACGTTTTGATGACATTTTTGACGACATGCTATACTATGACGTTTTCATGACATTTTGGATGACATACTATACTATGACATTTTGATCACATTTTTGACGACATGCTATACTATGACGTTTTGATGACATTTTTGACGACATGCTATACTATGACATTTTTATGACATTTTTGACAACATGCTATACTATGACATTTTAATGACATTTTTGACGACATGCTATACTATGACATCTTGATCATATTTTTGAAGACATGCTATACTATGACATTTTAATGACATTTTTGACGACATGCTATACTATGACGTTTTTATCACATTTTTGACAACATGCTATACTATGACGTTTTAATGACATTTTTGACGACATGCTATACTACGATGTTTTGAAGACATTTTTGACGACATGCTATAGTATGACATTTTTATCACATTTTTGACAACATGCTATACTATGACGTTTTAATGACATTTTTGACGACATGCTATACTATGATGTTTTGAAGACATTTTTGACGACATGCTATACTATGATGTTTTGATCATATTTTTGAAGACATGCTATACTATGACGTTTTAATGACATTTTTGACGACATGCTATACTATGACGTTTTTGTGACATTTTTGACGACAAGCTATACTATGACGTTTTAATGACATTTTTGACGACATGCTATACTATGACGTTTTGATGACATTTTTGACGACATGCTATACTATGACGTTTTCATGACATTTTGGATGACATGCTATACTTTGACGTTTTTGTGACATTTTTTACGACATGCTATACTATGACGTTTTCATGACATTTTTGACGACATGCTATACTATGACGTTTTGATGACATTTTTGACGACATGCTATACTATGACGTTTTGATGACATTTTTGACGACATGCTATACTATGACATTTTTATGACATTTTTGACGACATGCTATACTATGACATTTTAATGACATTTTTGACGACATGCTATACTATGACATTTTGATCATATTTTTGAAGACATGCTATACTATGACGTTTTAATGACATTTTTAACGACATGCTATACTATGACGTTTTAATGACATTTTTGACGACATGCTATACTATGACGTTTTGATGACATTTTTGACGACATGCTATACTATGACATTTTAATGACATTTTTGACGACATGCTATACTATGACATTTTTATCACATTTTTGACGACATGCTATACTATGACGTTTTAATGACATTTTTGACAACATGTTATACTATGACGTTTTGATGACATTTTTGACAACATGCTATACTATGACGTTTTAATTACATTTTTGACAACATGCTATACTATGACGTTTTTGTGACATTTTTGACGACATGCTATACTATGACGTTTTGATGACATTTTTGACGACATGCTATACTATGACATTTTGATGACATTTTTGACGACATGCTATACTATGACGTTTTCATGACATTTTTGACGACATGCTATACTATGACGTTTTGATGACATTTTTGACGACATGCTATACTATGACATTTTTATGACATTTTTGACAACATGCTATACTATGACATTTTAATGACATTTTTGACGACATGCTATACTATGACATTTTGATCATATTTTTGAAGACATGCTATACTATGACGTTTTAATGACATTTTTGACGACATGCTATACTATGACGTTTTGGTGACATTTTTGACGACATGCTATACTATGACGTTTTGATGACATTTTTGACGACATGCTATACTATGACATTTTAATGACATTTTTGACGACATGCTATACTATGACATTTTTATCACATTTTTGACGACATGCTATACTATGACGTTTTAATGACATTTTTGACAACATGCTATACTATGACGTTTTGATGACATTTTTGACGACATGCTATACTATGACGTTTTAATTACATTTTTGACAACATGCTATACTATGACGTTTTTGTGACATTTTTGACGACATGCTATACTATGACGTTTTTATGACATTTTTGACGACATGCTATACTATGACATTTTGATGACATTTTTGACGACATGCTATACTATGACGTTTTCATGACATTTTTGACGACATGCTATACTATGACGTTTTGATGACATTTTTGACGACATGCTATACTATGACATTTTTATGACATTTTTGACAACATGCTATACTATGACATTTTAATGACATTTTTGACGACATGCTATACTATGACATTTTGATCATATTTTTGAAGACATGCTATACTATGACGTTTTAATGACATTTTTGACGACATGCTATACTATGACGTTTTGGTGACATTTTTGACGACATGCTATACTATGACGTTTTAATGACATTTTTGACGACATGCTATACTATGACATTTTTATCACATTTTTGACGACATGCTATACTATGACGTTTTGATGACATTTTTGACGACATGCTATACTATGACGTTTTGATGACATTTTTGACAACATGCTATACTATGACGTTTTAATGACATTTTTGACGACATGCTATACTATGACATTTTTATCACATTTTTGACGACATGCTATACTATGACGTTTTTGTGACATTTTTGAAGACATGCTATACTATGACGTTTTGATGACATTTTTGACAACATGCTATACTATGACGTTTTAATGACATTTTTGACAACATGCTATACTATGACATTTTAATGACATTTTTGACGACATGCTATACTATGACATTTTGATCATATTTTTGAAGACATGCTATACTATGACGTTTTAATGACATTTTTGACGACATGCTATACTATGACGTTTTGGTGACATTTTTGACGACATGCTATACTATGACATTTTTATCACATTTTTGACGACATGCTATACTATGACGTTTTGATGACATTTTTGACGACATGCTATACTATGACGTTTTGATGACATTTTTGACGACATGCTATACTATGACGTTTTAATGACATTTTTGACGACATGCTATACTATGACATTTTTATCACATTTTTGACGACATGCTATACTATGACGTTTTTGTGACATTTTTGACGACATGCTATACTATGACGTTTTGATGACATTTTTGACAACATGCTATACTATGACGTTTTAATGACATTTTTGACGACATGCTATACTATGACATTTTTATCACATTTTTGACGACATGCTATACTATGACGTTTTCATGACATTTTTGACGACATGCTATACTATGACGTTTTGATGACATTTTTGACGACATGCTATACTATGACATTTTGATCATATTTTTGAAGACATGCTATACTATGACGTTTTAATGACATTTTTGACGACATGCTATACTATGACGTTTTGGTGACATTTTTGACGACATGCTATACTATGACATTTTGATCATATTTTTGAAGACATGCTAAACTATGACGTTTTAATGACATTTTTGACGACATGCTATACTATGACGTTTTGGTGACATTTTTGACGACATGCTATACTATGACGTTTTAATGACATTTTTGACGACATGCTATACTATGACATTTTAATGACATTTTTGACGACATGCTATACTATGACATTTTGATCATATTTTTGAAGACATGCTATACTATGACGTTTTAATGACATTTTTGACGACATGCTATACTATGACGTTTTGGTGACATTTTTGACGACATGCTATACTATGACGTTTTAATGACATTTTTGACGACATGCTATACTATGACATTTTTATCACATTTTTGACGACATGCTATACTATGACGTTTTGATGACATTTTTGACGACATGCTATACTATGACGTTTTGATGACATTTTTGACGACATGCTATACTATGACGTTTTAATGACATTTTTGACGACATGCTATACTATGACATTTTTATCACATTTTTGACGACATGCTATACTATGACGTTTTTGTGACATTTTTGAAGACATGCTATACTATGACGTTTTAATGACATTTTTGACGACATGCTATAGTATGACATTTTAATGACATATTTGACGACATGCTATACTATGACATTTTGATCATATTTTTGAAGACATGCTATACTATGACGTTTTAATGACATTTTTGACGACATGCTATACTATGACGTTTTGATGACATTTTTGACGACATGCTATACTATGACGTTTTGATGACATTTTTGACGACATGCTATACTATGACATTTTGATGACATTTTTGACGACATGCTATACTATGACATTTTAATGACATTTTTGACGACATGCTATACTATGACATTTTGATCATATTTTTGAAGACATGGTATACTATGACGTTTTAATGACATTTTTGACGACATGCTATACTATGACATTTTGGTGACATTTTTGATGACATGCTATACTATGACGTTTTAATGACATTTTTGACGACATGCTATACTATGACATTTTTATCACATTTTTGACGACATGCTATACTATGACGTTTTGATGACATTTTTGACGACATGCTATACTATGACGTTTTGATGACATTTTTGACGACATGCTATACTATGACGTTTTAATGACATTTTTGACGACATGCTATACTATGACATTTTTATCACATTTTTGACGACATGCTATACTATGACGTTTTGATGACATTTTTGACGACATGCTATACGATGACATTTTTATGACATTTTTGACGACATGCTATACTATGACATTTTTATGACATTTTTGACGACATGCTATACTATGACGTTTTGATGACATTTTTGACGACATGCTATACTATGACATTTTTATGACATTTTTGACGACATGCTATACTATGACATTTTTATGACATTTTTGACGACATGCTATACTATGACGTTTTGATGACATTTTTGACGACATGCTATACGATGACATTTTTATGACATTTTTGACGACATGCTATACTATGACATTTTAATGACATTTTTGAAGACATGCTATACTATGACGTTTTAATGACATTTTTGAAGACATGCTATACTATGACGTTTTGATGACATTTTTGACGACATGCTATACTATGACGTTTTTATCACATTTTTGACGACATGCTATACCATGTCGTTTTTGTGACATTTTTGACGACATGCTATACTATGACGTTTGATGACATTTTTGACGACATGCTATACTATGACATTTTTATGACATTTTTGACAACATGCTATACTATGACGTTTTAATGACATTTTTGACGACATGCTATACTATGACATTTTTATCACATTTTTGACGACATGCTATACTATGACGTTTTTGTGACATTTTTGACGACATGCTATACTATGACATTTTTATGACATTTTTGACGACATGCTATAGTATGACGTTTTTGTGACATTTTTGACAACATGCTATACTATGACATTTTTATGACATTTTTGACGACATGCTATGATATGATGTTTTGATCATATTTTTGAAGAAATGCTATACTATGACGTTTTAATGACATTTTTAACGACATGCTATACTATGACGTTTTAATTACATTTTTGACAACATGCTATACTATGAAATTTTAATGACATTTTTGAAGACATGCTATACTATGACGTTTTAATGACATTTTTGACAACATGCTATAGTATGACATTTTAATGACATTTTTGACGACATGCTATACTATGACGTTTTGATGACATTTTTGACGACATGCTATACTATGACGTTTTTATCACATTTTTGACGACATGCTATACCATGTCGTTTTTGTGACATTTTTGACGACATGCTATACTATGACGTTTTAATGACATTTTTGACGACATGCTATACTATGACGTTTTAATGACATTTTTGACAACATGCTATACTATATTTTCATCATATTTTTGACGACATGCTATACTATGACATTTTTATCACATTTTTGACGACATGCTATACTATGACGTCTTAATGACATTTTTGACGACATGCTATACTATGACGTTTTTGTGACATTTTTGACGACATGCTATACTATGACGTTTTGATGACATTTTTGACGACATGCTATACTATGACGTTTTAGTGACATTTATGACGACATGCTATACTATGACGTTTTTATGACATTTTTGACGACATGCTATACTATGACGTTTTTATGACATTTTTGAAGACATGCTATACTATGACGTTTTAATGACATTTTTGACGACATGCTATACTATGACGTTTTGATGACATTTTTGACGACATGCTACACTATGACGTTTTAGTGACATTTATGACGACATGCTACACTGACGTTTTTATGACATTTTTGACGACATGCTACACTATGACGTTTTTATGACATTTTTGAAGACATGCTATACTATGACATGTTGGTGACATTTTTGACGACATGCTATACTATGACGTTTTAATGACATTCTTGACGACATGCTATACTATGACATTTTGATGACATTTTTGAAGACATGCTATACTATGACATTTTGGTGACATTTTTGATGACATGCTATACTATGACGTTTTGATGACATTTTTGACGACATGCTATACTATGACGTTTTGGTGACATTTTTGACGACATGCTATACTATGACGTTTTCATGACATTTTTGACGACATGCTATACTATGACGTTTTCATGACATTTTTGACGACATGCTATACTATGACGTTTTGATGACATTTTTGACGACATGCTATACTATGATGTTTTGATCATATTTTTGAAGACATGCTATACTATGACATTTTAATGACATTTTTGACGACATGCTATACTATGACGTTTTCATGACATTTTTGACGACATGCTATACTATGACAGTTTTATGACATTTTTGACGACATGCTATACTATGACGTTTTAATGACATTTTTGACGACATGCTATACTATGACGTTTTGATGACATTTTTGACGACATGCTATACTATGACGTTTTAATGACATTTTTGACGACATGCTATACTATGACATTTTGATGACATTTTTGACGACATGCTATACTATGACGTTTTGATGACATTTTTGACGACATGCTATACTATGACATTTTGATGACATTTTTGACGACATGCTATACTATGACATTTTTATGACATTTTTGACGACATGCTATACTATGACGTTTTAATGACATTTTTGACGACATGCTATACTATGACATTTTTATGACATTTTTGACGACATGCTATACTATGACATTTTAATGACATTTTTGACGACATGCTATACTATGACGTTTTGATGACATTTTTGACGACATGCTATACTATGACGTTTTGATGACATTTTTGACGACATGCTATACTATGACGTTTTGATGACATTTTTGACGACATGCTATACTATGACGTTTTAATGACATTTTTGACGACATGCTATACTATGACGTTTTGATGACATTTTTGACGACATGCTATACTATGACGTTTTTGTGACATTTTTGACGACATGCTATACTATGACGTTTTGATGACATTTTTGACGACATGCTATACTATGACGTTTTGGTGACATTTTTGACGACATGCTATACTATGACGTTTTTGTGACATTTTTGACGACATGCTATACTATGACGTTTTGGTGACATTTTTGACGACATGCTATACTATGACGTTTTGATGACATTTTTGACGACATGCTATACTATGACATTTTGATGACATTTTTGAAGACATGCTATACTATGACGTTTTAATGACATTTTTGACGACATGCTATACTATGACGTTTTCATGACATTTTTGACGACATGCTATACTATGACGTTTTGATGACATTTTTGACGACATGCTATACTATGATGTTTTGATCATATTTTTGAAGACATGCTATACTATGACGTTTTTATGACATTTTTGACGACATGCTATACTATGACGTTTTCATGATATTTTTGACGACATGTTATGCTATGACCTTTCTATGACATTTTTGACGACATGCTATACTATGACGTTTTCATGACATTTTTGACGACATGCTATACTATGACGTTTTAGTGACATTTTTGACGACATGCTATACTATGACGTTTTGATCATATTTTTGACGACATGCTATACTATGACATTTTTATGACATTTTTGACGACATGCTATACTATGACGTTTTCATGACATTTTTGACGACATGCTATACTATGACGTTTTCATGACATTTTTGACGACATGCTATACTATGACGTTTTGATCATATTTTTGACGACATGCTATACTATGACATTTTTCTGACATTTTGACGACATGCTATACTATGATGTTTTGATCATATTATTAATGACCTGCTATCGTATGACGTTTTTGTGACATTTTTGATGACCTGATATTCTATGACGTTTTGATCACTTTTTATGATACACTATACTATGACTTCTTTTGAAAACCATTAATAATGAAATGAAACAACACATGGTCTGTTTCACTCTATGAAAACATAATTCAGTATTCATCAAAGTGTTTAAATGAGAGTGGTTTCAGAAAACAGAATTAAGTCTTTGACAGATTGTCACATCTGACGGATCAAAACAAGATGTCAGAGAAGGTTTTAGTGAAACTGTGGAAACTGATTTAACACTTTGTGTCTTAGGTGTTAGACCTTTAAGTTTTTTACGCTCATGTGAAAACTGTGTGGAAGTGTGTGTGTGTGTGTGTGTGTGTGTGTGTGTGTGTGTTACCTGGTCCAGGTCGCCCAGGTGATTCTATCGATGATGGTCTGGTCACTCACCAGCTTCCCTGAAGGAACCTCAAACACCTGCCTCTTATAAGCTCCTGTGGACACCTGCACACACAGAAAACGTTAGCTTGTTTGGTCATAGATACAAATATATACAAACAAATGTGTGTGTGTGTGTGTGTGTGTGTGTGTGTGTGTGTGTATACCAGGTCTTAGAAACAGCTGTCAGCAGTACGTAAATATATGTGTGTGTGTGTATATACCTGTATATAACAGCTGTCAGCAGAGAAGTCGAGCTGCAGGATGAAAGCAGAGATGTCACTGCAGTAAACCAGGCGGTTCAGACTCGGTCCTCCACTCACATCGTAAACATCCACCGTGTTCTCCACTGAACCGACGGCCAACAGCCGCCGGTCCGGACTGAACCTGCACACACAAACACACATACAGCAGTTCACTCAAACAATATAACATTCTGGTATATTCTGGTTTTACAGTGTTGTATGTCGTACTTTTACTTCATCAACCACTGGTTTATGTTTGTTTACATGTATTTTAATATCTGTGAGATGCATAGCTTCTGTTGTACTTTAAAAATTCTTTCTCTCTCTGTCCCGCCCTCCACTGTCTCTCCTACCGGATGTCCTGGATGGCGACGCTGCGGTCTCGTTTCTTCGCCCACATCTTCAGCGAGTTAGCGAGGAGGAGGAGGAACTCGCCGTTCTTCATCCCCACCGCCAACATCTCTCCGTCTGCACTGTAGCTCACACACCGGGCTGCGTGGCCGACACACACCTTGTTCAGAAGTTTCTACAGAAAGAGAGAGAAATAAAAGAAACCAAAAATATCTTATCCATATCATCCAACACACTGTTTCAGATAAAAACAACAACTCGGCCCACATTTAAGAGTCTACAGTGGAAATGCTAAATGGATCCAGGGTCTAGATGTCGTATGGGTTACTGACTGCTCTCAAGGTACTACACCACAAGTTTTTGGTGGAAGTGCGGCTACAGTGAGGTGACAGTCTTTGCTGATTTATATCTTGTTTTGTTCTGGATGGACAGAGCTGTTTCTTTCACCACCTTATGTGTGACAGTTAGATGGAGTCTTTGCGTGTGTTTGTGTGTGTGTACTTTGTCGGCGAGGTCCCACAGCCTAATGGTGGCGTCGTCACTGGCGGTGATGCAGAGCTCTTTGGCAGGATGAGCAGCCAGACCCCAGATTCCTCCCCGAGCGTGGCTGTCCAGCAGCAGGTTGGACGCCGCATTCTTCTCCCCGACCTCGATGATCTCCCCGTCCTTCGTCCCCACCAGGATCTTACCCTGAGGAGGAGGAGGAGGAGGAGGAAGTGGGCTGATAACAAGGATGATGATGATGATGAAGAGCGAGGGGTGGAGATCAAAATCAAAAGTTCTCACCTTGCCTCTGCAGACGGATCGGACACACTCCACCTGCTGTCCCGTCTCCAGCTGGAAGGCTCGACAGCGTTTCATCTCCTGATCCCAGAGCTTCACCGCACCGCCCTCCTTGGTCCTGACACACACACACACACACACACACACACACACACACACACACACACATTATATATTATACACATTAGTTATTTTTGCAAATACACATTTTAATACAACTTCTGGTCCTAGAATAATAAAATCAGTTGCTTTTTCGGTCCACTAGATGGTGCTGATGTTTTCCTGGTGAGGTCAGCAGAGGTCTCAGTCAGCGACATTTGGCAGGAAGTTCATCAAAACAAAGATGGAGGCACAAAGAAATCAGAAATGCTCCGTTGGCGTTGGACAGACTTGGATATGATACACATGATTTGAGAGCAGTGTTGTATGAGAATAAAATACTCTGGGAATACCACGAACACGAGGGCTCACCTCACACTCAGAGATAGCGATAGCCGCTGACGGCCAAGCTAATGCTACACCTGCTCCACCGAAAAATCAACCAACACTGGTCATCCACACAGGTCTGAAAATACACACACATGCACAAACAGGACCTGTACGTCCATTAGGTGGACGGGTGTCAGAGCGAGGGCAGCTGCCCATGGACAGGCGCTCCAAGTAGCTGGGAGTTTGGTGCCTTGCTCAGGGGCCCCTCAGCAGACTTGAGCTGGTGTCCCTCTGGTTCTCAACCGGAGTCCCTATGGACTGAGCTAC
The DNA here is from genome assembly GCA_019142605.1 of Cephalopholis sonnerati. NCBI lineage: Eukaryota > Metazoa > Chordata > Actinopteri > Perciformes > Serranidae > Cephalopholis > Cephalopholis sonnerati. The sequence goes on along the minus strand of JAGQAX010000018.1, from coordinate 8,233,627 downwards.
ACCTGCCCCAAAGTTCTCATGTGTTGGTGTGTTACTCACGGTCTCTCCTTGCCGCCGGTGACGATGAGTCCGTCTCTCAGCGTGGTGTACATGGTGAAGACCGGCCCGGTGTGAGCCTTCGCCACCACCCTCAGCAGGTAGTGATCCCGCCACACGTACACGTCCCCGTTAATGGCTCCGGTGAACGTCAAGTTATTCTGCAAACACACATTCAGGAGGAGGAAGTTATAGGAGAGTGACGCCCAATAATCACTCACATGTTCATATAATAAATGTCGTCACAGTCTTGTTTATTTGCTTAAGTATTCATGACAGTTTGGTGGCTCCAAAATACACAATATGTTCAGTGTGCTGTATCCCCAAGTCAGGTGTCCTCAGCATTTTGTTTTCAAGTCTCGAGTCACTTCGAGTCTCACAGCCATTAGACAGCAGTTTTAGCTTCTTCATGTTATCTGTTACTACAACAGTTAACTGTACGTGTCCTGCAGCAGACATTTTACAAACAGGAAGTCACTCACAGCACCGAAGGCGACAGACAGCATCGTCTGCATCCTGCCGTCCTCCACCGTCCCCACCACGCCCTTCTTGTGCATCAGAGCACCGCCGGCCAGCGTCCAGAACTTCACATGTTTGATTCCCACTGACACAAACTGGGAGTCCGAGTCCGGCCGGAACTCCACCACGAAGATCCGGTCCGGGTGTCCAGCTTTGCTGCACACTTTGGATCCTGCAGAGACACCACCGTTATTGTTAAATATTCTCACAGAGAAATTAATCATCAAACATCATATTTATATTTATTATACGATATAAAATATATATTTCAATATTTGTGTTATATTGTTGCATAATGATCATTTTCCTCTTCTGTTTCCTTATAACGTCTTTATGTCTGTAAACAGTTTAAGAGCAACTGATGACGTCTCTCAATTTCCCTCCGTGGATCAAAAGAGGTTTTTGACTCTGAATCTGAGAGTGGATCTCAGAAACAACTTCAGTTCCCTGATCACATAGTGCTCATTAGACTCCGCCCAGACTTGAGCAGGTGATCATGTGGGAGCTGTCTGTGTCCTGGGAGGAGCACATGGAGGCTCATGGGAGCTGGTGGAGCAGTGCAAAAGCAACTGAAGTGGGTTGGGATGTGCTGGGTGCTCAATCTGTAAAGCTCCAGCAGGGCAACAAGTAGCTGCAGCTGCAACAAGGACCAAGGGCCATATGAACCATTACTGAAGCTGCAGAGAAAGCCACTTGGTGGCTTCGGATAAAGAGGGCGAGCCTGTGGACGGCTGCTCAACCCTGGAAGGGTGACCTGGGTGAGGGGGTCTGATGTTCAAAGACCCCAAACCCCCTGTGACCCCAGGAACATTACTGATGATGCATCTCAGTGCATCCTAGAGATTATCTAGAAACCTGAATGTGCACACTTCTATCTATATCTGTACTTTCTTTGACCTCCTGCAGTGTTTTACTGCGAAAAAAGGCCAACATTACTGTCACAGCCGGTATTATATTACTAATATTTTGTGGCAATAATTTGTTTATTTTGAAAAAAAAAAGAAAAGAAAAGGGGAAAACAGAAAAAAAGCTGCTGGACCAGCTGAGCAAAAAAAAAAAAAAAAAAGTAAAAAATTATAATAAGAAAAAAAGAAAAAAAAAGAAATATAAACAAAAAACAATTTGAAAAATATATAATAAAATATAAATAAAATTACAATATTTCTGGGGCCTTTTCTAAGTCCCCAGAAATATTGTAATTTTTTTTTATTTTACTGCTTTACATTTTATGACATCTTTGCATACTTTACAAATCAAGATTTTTGCACAGTAACAGGAGACATTTTTCTACTTTTGATATTTAAAATACATTTTCCTGATTTCAATTACATAATTTTACTAAAGGTAACATTTTTTTGTGCCAGACTTTTATTTGTAATGGTGTATTGTTACAGTGTTAATTTTACTTAAGTAAAGGATATGAATACTTCCTCCACCACTGGAAAATACAAATAAAGAAATATCTCCGATAAAATCTCCAAAACAATGAGTTTATGTGGGAACTCGTCACTCATGGTCAGAAGCTGATAAAGACTTTAACTGACCCTCAAACAGCCTTTAAAAGAGGTAAGAAGTGGACAAAATGTCCTCACAAACAGCACAACATCATGTACTTTATTGATTACTGATCAGAGATCAGCCTGACCTTCCTGCCAGCGCCACACACTGATGGTGTGTTCAGGTTCCACTCCGACAGACAGCAGCAGCTTCCCCGTGGCGCTGAAGTTCACGTAGCCGACGCCCTTAGTGTGAGGACAGCGAAGGATGGACAGAGTCTGTTTACTCATGGCGTCCCACACGTGGATGGAGGGAGTGGTGCCTACGTACAGATCACGAGACACGAGGAGAGCACGGTGTAGAGCAGTCAAGTTTGAATACGTCGCAGGGACGACAGGAAGTGACAGAAACAGAGCAGTGAGGGGGATCAATGCAGCTGACAGACACCCCGAGAACCAGACCAACATCTGGGCTGCACACACTGCTGGATTCAGCCTCATTTTCTGATTCAGGATAAGACAGCTGGATATTATCACATGACCAGATACACACACATGTTCTCTCTGACTCAGAGACTCTAAGGTCACAGCTCTGCCGCTGGTCTCTGGGTCTCGGGGTGTCTGTCGTGGTGGGAGAGGCGGGGTGCGGTTTGGTTTTTACCTGGGAGTTCACTGACGTCACCTGAGGTGTTGTGAGAGCGATGGTGACAAATGAGGCCAGCCAAAACACACACACACGCACAAAAACAAAACAAAACAAAAAACAGATAAAAACCTGGAGTGAGTTGTTTAAACAGGCCAACGTCAGCCATGACAGCAAAGAGAGATACTAACGGGTGATTCCTGCTGCGTAAATCAGGTCGATGCAGATACAATGAGTCAGCCACAATATTCACAATGCTAAAACAAAACATATGAAGATTTGACAAATATGTTTTGTCGTAAATTAAACTTCACAACAGTTTATATGAGTACAGCTAAAACTGTTAGCCCACTAACCAAGGAGTCGACTGACAGAAACTAAAGAGAAACTATTTAGATAGAGGAAGAATGTAAAAACATTTCATGGTTTCAGCTTCACAAATGTGAAGATTTGCTGCTTTTCCTTTTAAATACTGTTAATAATTGTGAAATATGAATAATAATGTTGAAGTTTGGACAAAACAAATACTGTGAAGGAGTCATTTTGGACTCTGAGTCATCGTGACAAACATTTCTCACTATTTTTTTAATACTTTTACAAACCAATAAAAGCAATCATTAGTTAATCATTTAAAATGAGCTCCACCTCAACCAGCTACAGCAGTAACATCCTGCTGTTACATTAACCTCTTCCACTCCACCCCTCCCTAACCATAGATCCATTTATGTCTTAACTGGGGGGACAGGAGATCTTTATGGGGAGATAACAGGTCACAAGTATGAGCCATATAGAGCTGGTATACATCAACAGAAAGCTGAGAAGCTGAGGATTAATTAGAGATGCAGCTCAAGTTTTTCTGGTCATAAATATGTCATAAACTTTGTGTTTTGGTTAGGCTGCTATTTAAACTTGCTGCAGAAATTTCAAAGCTGATGATTTAATAACTGAAGAAGACCTCAGGAGACTCTGATGGATCACACACGGTATTTAATGAAGACTACAGAAGAATCACAGCTCAACATACAGAGTGTCACACTGTGTATGCTGTCCACAGATTGTGAGGGTGTCCTTGCCCAGTTCTCGCATGTAACCCAAACAGTATTCTCTTGTGAGTTACTCCACGTTCCTCCCTCAGCTACAACTGGGAGGAGATGGATGGAGTGCGTCATAACAAAGGTCAAGTAGCCTGACCTCGAGGCCTCTTTTAGGCCGTCTGCTGACCCGACTGTTGCCTCAGGCATAGCTATCATCCATTTCCTTCACTGACCAAGGATAAAGGCTGTAACACAATAACATTCCTTCACAAAACTTTAAGTTTAGATCGTACAGAGGCGTAGAACATTATGATGGAAGGGTATGATGGCTGTTCCCGTGCTAAATTATTTCTTATAAGCTGTTGCAGTAACTTTTGGGTTGATACTGTTTGTTACACAGGTTTGGTGCTAAATTTAAAGATCTTTTTTTTTTTTTGATTAAAATGGTTAAAAATCCCTCCAAATTGTCACATTAATGCTGCTTCCATTTACCTGAGAAGTCGGAGGTTGGACCTGGGAGTTTTTGAAGTTTCAAAAAATGTTTTCAATCCAATGAAATGGCTACTACAGGGGCTAACAGCATCACACATGAATAAAACTGGGCTCATTGAATCAACAAGAGTCTCAGCTTTCTACTCAGACCCATTTTATGCTATTTCAAGATTGTTTAGGGACCTCAGTGTGCAGAAATATACAAATATTATAGGCAAAAACAACACATTTATTTTGCATGCTGAAAATGGCATGGTTTTGCCCAACACTGTGTGGGACAGTATAAAGTGGGCATGTCTGTGAAGTGAAGATTCAGGGGCACCCAGAGAGCCCATTGTCATTCAGATATCATGAGCTGAGAGGTTCAGGGACCCCTGTAAAAAAATGGCCATCCCGCCGCTCTACTACCGCCCTCGAAAGACAGTAACGTCAGCCGTAGAGTGGAAGAGGTCAATGCATGAGATATGATATATATAATGGTGTAACAATCACAGGGATCATTTTCATACTTTTAATACTTCAACTACTTTTTCCTGATATACTTACATACTTTTACTGAAGAAACAGTTTCAATGCAGAATTTTGACTTGTTACAGGGTATTTTTACAGGGTAGTATTTCAACTTTTACTCAATTGAAGGATCTGAATACTTCCTCCCTTACTGCTGATTTTTTTTATATGACAAATATCACAAGAAGAAGTTAAATTAAATCTAAATTTAAGACAAAATACCCTCTCCTGCTCTCCCTCCTTTCAACAAAAAAGAAAAAGTACATTAAGTCTCTAATATTTTTGATACAGTCCCTCAGTCTTTTTCAAATGGACTGTGCATCAGCTGATTGTGATATATTTTCTTTTAAACACAGACCTTCTCTGTGTCAGTGTTTCAGTCTGTTTCTGAGCTCTTAGTGCGACAAAGTAAAGCAAGCAGGTTAAACATGAAGCAGGAGAGAAAAGCCGGACTCATTTAGTTCAGACGAGTTAGTAGAGAAACACACTAACATGCAGAAGCACACACACACACACACACACACACACACACACACACACACACACACACACACACACAGTGTACCGATCTGTCCAGTGGCGATGACATTTTTGTATTTCGGGTGCTGGTTGACGGTCAGAGACAGGATGTCGTCAGTGTGTTCCAGGTAGAAGCTCTGAGTTCCTGTAGCACAAGAGGACACTTAAACACATCACTGTGATCTGAAAGGTCGAGGGTTCGATTCCGAACCTGATTCATCCGACATGTAGACATGTGTGTTCCCTGCTGTGACACAGTTATAATGGGCTGTGTTAACTGATCAGGACAGAAACTACAGTCGATGATAGAGGCTGGAGATTAAGAGAAGACAGAGGAGGTATAAAGAATGAAATAACGCGGCACGTCACACGAGGTCAAAAGGGTGTATTATGACTGCGTTGCCGTGGTTACCAGTGGTGAGACTGTGGACGATGGCGGTGGCTGCGGTGTGGTAAACGATGTCGGTGCCGTCGTTGAGGTAGTGCAGGTTGTTGCGACAATCGTAGCCCCGAAAACCAAACACATGATCCAAAACCAGGTCCTGCAAGAGACAGAGGGGAGGAGACGGATAAACAGACACACAGACTGACACACAGAGAGACAGACAGCTATAGAGACAGACATACCTCCACCAGCCTCTTCTTCTTGGACACGTTGTTCTTCTGGAGTTTCTCTGGCTGCGGCGCTGCTCGACTCACTGGAGGCCTGGAGGATCAATCAGTCTGTTAATCAATGAATCAATCAGTCAAAGACACATGAAGGAACAGTGAGACAGCGTGGTCAGTCCTCAGACAGACAGACAGACAGACAGACATGAGACAGTAGAGACAGACAGGTCAGCTATGGACAGATGATTTCTCATATGTCATGAATTACAACTTGACCCCTGACCCCTGTCCAAACCTGCTGGTGCTACGAATACAGGGTACAGTTACTACATTGTAAGTTGCAGTAGCAGCAGCACAGTACTAGGAGTAGTAGTATTAGTATTAGTAGTAGTAGTGGTAGTTGTCTGTCTCTATGTGTCAGCCCTGTGACAGTCAGCCTGTCCAGGGTGTACCCCGCCACTTGCTCAGTGTCAGTTAGGACAGTCTCCAGCCCCCCAGTGACCCCTAACAGGATAAGTGGTTATGAAAAATGAATGAATGAATGAATGTATGAATGGGTAGAAGTAGTAGTGTTAGAAGTAGTACTATTATTAGGACTAATAAAAGTAAATATAAAGACTTTCTAATGCTAAAAACTAGATTAATTCCCCTCAGATGTGAAGCTGAGGACAGTGTGAGGTAATACCAACTGGAGCATGGCACACACACACACACACACACACACACACACACACACACACACACACACACACACCCGCACACTTGACACACGCACACAATCAGACTCACACACAATGAAGAGGCATTGCATAGACACAAAGTGAGAGGTGGACAGACAGGTGGACAGGTGTTACCTGGATCCCCTGGACAGCAGAGGGACAGAACCAAGGTACAGAGCTTTAGAAAACACACACACACACTCACACACTCTCACACACACACACACACACACACACGCACACACGAACACACAGCAACAAACCCACTCACACACACACATTAAGGCCTCATGCCTCAGAGAAACTAGCTCACTGTGTGCTGCTATAGCTACATGCTAACACAATGCTACCATGCTGCTGGTGCTCTTCTGGCTGTCAGGCTAACATGCTAGCATTGCTAAGTGTGTTCACAGGCTAACATGCACAGGCACTCTGACAGTTAGCTTAGTGAGGGTTTAGCCTGTAGCTGTGGGCCTGTGTTCAGACAACCACACCATGCTCCAAGATTTGGAACTACAGCTCCCATGATGCTTTGGGGGTGTAAACAGGAAGTTAAATGTGTGCTAGCTCAGTCACTTGATCATTTTCAGGCAAGTTCTGCAGTTTTAAGCAGCATCTTTTACTGTGTTCGAGGCAGAGTTATGGACGTTTATTCATGATGGACATCAGAGATAATGTCCTCAGGAAGTGTCCGTCACACTGAGTCTAAAAATATGTTCATCATGTCTGAGAGTTCAGATTTGAGTGATGACTCCAACAAGAAGTGCAAAAATCCAACACAAATTGCAGCAATTTGGCACTAAGTGTTTTAAAGTATCTTAATCTGTGTGTTGCCAACTGGGAGCAGCCAAATTACAGGCCTTTACCAAACCACCCCGACACCGTCTCCCTGTTTACCTCCACTGTGTTTCTACATTCATGTGGAGTGTCTAACACATTAAGAGCCGTCCCAAACCAGCTAGTGAGGCGTGGAAGTGGGTCATTAAACCCTCCAACACTGAACCTGCACTGATACTAACTTACTGACCAGGTGCAGCGGAGGTGTGTTCGTCATGGGAGAAAACCCATAGAAATAAAGCTTAGAAAAGCTTAGAAACATTAGAGTGAAAATGAGAAGATGTTTACAAAAGTAAAAGAAAAGAAATGTCCCCAATAAATCTCAGGGATATGTTTATACCCTTTTATGTATTATGTATTAATTTGTCCATTTATTTATTTACTTATTTATCGATTCATTTATTGATTTTAATGGCAAAATGATCATTTCCGCCACCAGAATTCTGATAAACAGCAGCACAAATCAAATAGAAGTGATATACATACATACAAAGAACATATAATTTGAGTATTTTATTTATTTCCATGGTAACCAAATAAAAGTGGGAAGTGTGTCCCAAAGCTTGCCGCTGTGTTCACACCCTACACCTTGATGGAGGGAGGTTCAGTCAGCTGTGAAGGGGACTACAACCGAGACGGATCGGGGGTGAGTAGGGTCTGGTTTTGGAGAGGCCCTAACTGTCACGTCTCCCAGATGTCAGCAGGAGAAAGGTTTTTCTTGCTTTTCAAACTAAGTCCTACACTAAATTATAACAACAACATTTACTAGAGATTCTTTAACTTTTTCTGGTCCTTTAT